>JAXFYN010000236.1:0-422421 GCA_036172215.1 Camellia granthamiana | reverse complement strand
CAATATGAATGTTAATATGTCAATGTGAATATTCACACTATCAATGTCAACATTCACACATCAATGTGAATATTCATATTGTAAAATATGAATGTTCACATAACCAAATTGCTAACCGTTCAAAAAATATTTGTAAGTGTAGAAATGTCTATAAAATGCTTTAAATATGAGAATTAGAATTTTGTAGTTCAAATGTTCAAATAATAGGACTTATTGGAATATAACAATATCTTATGGATTTGGAATACAAACACTTGAAAAAAAAAAAATTTCAATAAATCTTCCTTAAATAAATGTTAAACGAATTAGTTAACAAGTTAAATTTTAATATGTTTAAATTTATTTATTAAAAATTTAATAAATTCAGATGTAATAAAAATTTAATGAACCGAATTGAAACACTTCCTTATTGAACTGAGACATAAGCTAACACTTTTTTTTATTGACTTGTGTCTTGTGACACCACGTCTTATAAGTGACGTGATGCCTTAGTTGTAGCGAATAATTTCTCGTTTGCCTCCATTATAATGGTAATTACATCGCCGCGTAGCACATAACACGTGGTGCCTGACCAATGGAGACAACACATAAACCGGACTCAATTGATCCTTGGGTAGCAGTAGCAAAGTCGCTCCGCTCCTTCACTTTCTAAACCAAGCTTGTCTTTAGTTTATTTTGTGAATTGAACAGTATTATTAGGCTGGTAAAGCGTATCACAAATTCTATTTTAATAATTTGATTTGAGTCGTTAATATATAGAGTTCGTTGAGTATTTTATATTTATAAAAAAATTATATTAATTAAATATCAATAGTTATTTGATCGGATCAGATTTTTATCAACAATTTATTTTGAAAATTATATTTACCGTAGACAGAAATCTGACTTGATCAAATAGGTATCGATATCTGATTAATGTCAATTTTTACAGAGATAAAATACTCGACAAGCTCTATATATTAAACAGTTCGAATTATCAAAACAATACTTGTGGTGGATCCTCACAGGTCCAACAACATGCTCCAGTCCAATCTCAAACTGGAGAGAAGCCTAACCCTTTTAAGATCTAGTTATATGTAAAAGGGTTGATTAGTTAGGGTGTGTTTGGTAACGTTTACGTTTTCAGTTTATATTTACACAAATTTTATAAACTGGTTTTTGTTTATTTTTTATTTATTTTTAGAAAAACATAAACTACAAACGCGTTTGGTAATTAACAAATTGTTTAAAAAAAAATTTAAATGTAAAAAAGAATGAGAAATGGCAAGTGGTGGCAAGTGGCAGCGGAAGACGGTGGTGGAAAGTGGTGACGGTGGGTGGTGGGTAGCTGGTGGTGGTGGATAGTGGGGGGTGGGTGGGTGACCGTGGCGAGTGGTGGGTAGTAGCGAGTGGGTGGTGGTTGGTAGTGGTGGTGGTGGCGGGTGGCGGTGGGCAGGTGGGTGGCGGATGGCGGGTGGTGGTAGGTAGTGGCGAGTGGGTGGTGGTGGGTGGGTAGGTGGGTGATGGTGGCAGGTGGTAGTGAGTGGGTGGTGGTGGCAGGTGGGTGGCGGATGGTGGGTGGTGGCGGGTGGCTGGTGATAGCGAGTGGGTGGTGGGTGGTGGTGGCGGCGGCAGGTGAGTGGCGGATGACGGGTGGTGGTGGGTGGTGATGGTGGGTGGGGTGGGTGGGTGGGTGATGGTGGTAGGTGGTAGCGAGTGGGTGGTGGTGGTGGCGGCAAATGGTAGGTGGTGGTGGCAGGTGGGTGGCGGATGGCGAGTGGTGGCAGGTAGGTGGCGGGTGGTGGTGGTGTGGGTGGGTAACGGTAGCGGGTAGTAGGTGGGTAGCGAGTGGGTGGTGGTGGTGGTGGTGGGTGCTGGGTGGTGGTGGCAGGTGGGTGCTGGGTGATGGTGGTTGTGGTAGTGGTGGTGGGTGGTGGGTGGTGGTGGTGGGTGGCTGGTGGTGACAGGTGGTGGCAAGTGGGTGGTGAGTGGTTGTGGCAAGTAGGTGGCGGGTGGTGGTAGCGGGCGGTAGATGGTAGTGGCGGGTGGATGACAGGTTGATGGATGGTAGGTGGGTAGTGGGGGGTGGTGGTGGTGGTGGTGGTGGTAGTGGTGGCGGTGAGGGGTGGGTGGTGGTGGCGAGTGGGTGGTAGGTGGGTGGTGGGTGGTTGGTTGGTGGCTGGTGGGTGATGGCTAGTGGGTGGCTAGTGGGTGGTGGCGGCGGGTGGTGGGTGGTGGTGGCAGGTGATGGGTGGTGGTGGCAGATGGGTGGTGAGTGGTGGTGGTGGGTGGTGGGTGGTGATGGGGAAAGACAGTGGTGGAAAATGGTGGTGAGTGATGGCTAGTGTTGGGTGGTAAAAAAAAAAAAACTCAAAACTCAAAACGGAAACACATTTTTTGTGTTTTCATTTTTTGGTCAGATTTATAAACTGAGACCACTGATTTATAAATCAAAAATTTTACCAAACAAGTTTTTATTTGAATTTTTTAAATTTTTGTAAATATAAACAGAAAACTGAAAACGTAAGTATTACCAAACGGCACCTTAATAATTAAAGAATTTTTGAGACAGAAAGTCGACTTCAATAATTTAACAATAGTGTCACATCTATATAATTTCTCTCACCCTTAATTCCCCAAATGAGGCAGCAAGACAAATTGCATATAATGAGAATTTTGAAAAAATATTGGAGTGCGACTCAACTTTTTAAATTTTGCTTGTCACGCCATTTTGGGTGATTTGGAAAGAAGTTGTCTTGATAAATCATTTTTCATATTGTAATAGACTAGCATCTCATTGGGTTGGAACTGTGAGTCTAACTTTTGGATTCGAATAGCACTATTCTTTTTATATTTAGGTCTCGTTTGGTAACATGCAATTTTAGTAACTTTTAATTTTTTGGATTAAATATAAAATAAATAAAAAAATAGCATATTTGTGATGACTTTTGAATTTTTACAAGAATAAAACCATGTAAAGAGTTAAGAAGTATTTTTAATTATTTTTAATAATTTTTTGACTTCTAAACTAAAATTCGATATTCTCAAACAGGCCTCACTTAAACATGGATATCAAATTTTAGTTTAAAAGTACACAAAATCGCTAAAAATTATTAAAGCCAAGCTTTTAAAAAATTACCAAAATTTTTTTGACTTTTATTTTTAATCATTTACGGGCCGAACCCGTGGCCCATCCCCCCTCCACCCAATGGTCGCCCATTGGCCCGCACAACCCAACCCCAACGATCACATTAAGGTCAAGTTTGGGAAGTCTCAAAAAAGTCAAAAGGTCAAAAAATTACTCAAAAAGTTAAAAAGTTATCATTATTCACCAAAAGTCAATAATTACGGCTGCACAACTCCCAATTCTAATTTTTCCCTACAAATCAATTTTTATAATTTTTTATTACATATTTTTCCATAAAAATTCAAAAAATTAACCCAAACATTCATATTTTCAACCTCAACTTTTTAGTCTAAAAAAATAAAAAGTACACTTATTTAGGACACCCCAAACAACTCCTAAATTAAAGGGCTCACTCCACCAATGCTCAAAACTTTTACCATTGTCTTAAAAAAAAAAAAAAATAAAATAAAATAAAATTAACCCATACTTTTATAAATCTATAAATACCCCCTTTTTAATTTTTCTTTCACTCACAATTCAACTCCCAGCTCTCTCAACTTTCAAGGCTCATTCATAAGTGGCAATAATTTGCCAGTGTGCAAGAAAAAATTGTTATCAGAAGAAGTTAAGTTTTGTATCACATTCACCATTCAAGAACATAAATTATTTTAACTGATAATTATTAGTTACTTAATTTTTAATTAATTGTTAATATGGATCCTAATACTAATGTAAATTTGCATGATTTTTATCACTATTGATCAACACAAATTAGTTGTCACTACAATAAATGGCACTTTTGGCGACTAAATTTTTAGTTACCAAAGTCACTTTTTAGTCGCTGAAACTTTTTACTGACTAAATTTTTTGGTCGCCAGATTAGTCGTGAAATAATTGTTGGGAAAGGTAATTGACAACTAAAAAAAGTTTAAACGCCGAAAGTTCTCAATTGGCGACTAAGTTTTAAATCGCCAAAAAGGTTTCAAATAAAATTAATATCGCATTTTCAGCGACTAAAAATTTTTGCCACCAAAAACTTTAATTATTTAGAACGACTAAAGCTTTAGTCGCCAATTTTTTTTGTTCATCTTTTTTTTTTAGCTACTAAATGTTTAGTCACCTAAAATCTAATTTGTTTTTAGCTACTAAAGTTTTAATCGCCTAAAGTTTAATTTTTTTTTTTTGACCAAGTATTTTTTTTCCTTTTTTTTTTTTTGGCTACAAAAGTTTTAGTCGCCAATTTTTTTTTTTTTTTTAAACCAAATATTTAGTTGCCAAAAGATTTGCTTTCATTTTATTTTATTTAGCTACTAACTATTTAGTTGCTAAAAATATTTACTTCCTTTTTAGCTACCAATTGTTTAGTCGCCAAAAACATCATGTTATGTTTTTTTTTTTTAATAATTTGTCCATAGCCTGTATGTATTCCATGCGACGTGTACCATATATATAATCAAAACAATACATATCTTATCAATCATTACAAAATTTGCATCCATTTTACTTATAACCATAAAAAAAGTGAATAACTTTTAATGTCAAATTTCATATAAACCAAGGATTTTCAAGCTAAAATAATAATTCCATACAAAAGAAAAAATAAAACGAAAACCATGTCCTCCATACACAAAAAATATATTCACTACCATGTCAAATGGCCATTTGGCATGGTACAAATTACCATGGTAATTGGTCCACAGAGGAATCCTTCAAAAAAATCAATTAAACAAACAGTTGTACGACTGAGTTATTTAAGCTTAAGGAGACCACTAAATTTCATTTTCTGTAGAAAGATTTAGAACTCAAAAAATGTGATTCTATTGGAGGCCTATTATCTTACCATTGCACCATATGAGGCCAACGCTATTGAGGCCACTTAACTTTCTTGAGAAGATTGAGAAAACATATCAGCACAAGATATGAAATGCCTCACATATCAATGAGAAATGGAAAGATGTTTAAAAAAATAAAAATAAATGTACCAATGCGAGCTAAAGAAGCAAGATATATTGCTGTGCAGATAGTCGGAGGTAAAAACAATAGCATAGTTGTAGGAGTCAAATGACATGTCTCGAGCTCCTGCTACCAATGCACCACTTATAATTATTTTTTATCTTATTCTTTCACTCCTAAATACAAAACAATGAGATTCATAAACACAAAACAATGAGATTCACACTCATAAATGTATATGAGACAGACTCACTTGCATCTTGAAGTGAATAAGAAGAGGTAAACAATCATCGTACATTTGCCATTAGAGCGTCTCAAGTTTGATGGTGAAAATTGATTTCTCACATACGCTTTTAACTTTCATACACTTCCTTAATTCATCAACCTAACTTTACAATCAAAACACCATATCTCAATTTCTAAGTGGCAAATGAATCTTTTAAGTATAGAAAATTGAGCATAAAACCATATCATGATGTACGGGGCTTAAAGAATGTAAGTGAAAGTATCTCACTAATTTGTGTAACAAATAACATAAAGCAAGGAAACCACAACCTCAAAGCAGCCCATCATGTGAAGAAAATTGAAACAAACATCAAAATACACATGGTGCCAAATAGAGCAGAATTCATATTGCAAATAGTTTATCTAAAATTAAAATAATAGAAATCAAATTAGTCTATTTTCTCATGAGATGCATAGCAGATTGACCAATGTACTTGATGCTTTCGCTAGAACTGGATGTGACTCTCAGACAACCATAAAATTCATACTAAGATGTAGGACTATTGTATTAATTATCTGCCATACGGAGAGCATTCCAAGTTTTCTTTCTAATCATAAAATAACATAATTTAGGTACTCAGGCATCAATCGCATGGTTAGAGGAAGTTCTTCCTAAATCATTTAACCATACAATGAAGAAGAGTGCAATTATTCGGATACAATGAAAGTCTAATAGAATAAATAGAAAAACCATGTATGTATTGTTCATTTTAGTTAATCACTCTGTTATAGTAAATAATACACAAACATATATATGAAGTCTCCTAGAAGAACATCTACAATAAGAAACACTACAAACACAGATTTTCATCTCTTTTGCTATACCTCTGTATTAACTAGTTCTATGTATTAGTCAAAAATCTTGCTCAGGCAATTCAATCATGAGATGAACATGAACATGTGTTCTCTAGTGTGTTAGTTGGTACCTCTATGTCTTCATTCTTTAGTTTCAGATCATTTTTGAAATGATCAATCAAGATTGTCAAAAAGCTTCCTAAGTTCCTGCCAAAGGGATTCATTCAACAATAAACATCAAACATCCATGACAATGAATAATATTAATAGGAAAAATATTCTGAATATGAAGAGTTATGAAACACTTTGCCTAGTTTGAAGAAAATAAAATCGAAATTCAATAATTATATGCAAATAAACTGATTGTTTCTTATCTTTTTTGTTTTTAGCTTCATCTATTGTGTTACAAGAGTAGGCTGTGTTGCCTAAGAGAATTTGCATCAATTTAGAATAGGTTAGAAGTGAAAATTAGCAGCTTTAACAACCAGAAGCATTCTGATTAGATTAGTGTGTGCTTTCTAGCTACTCCCTGTTGTGATTCGATATAATTGATGGATTCGATGCTTCTTCTTCCCAACCAAAAACCCGAGTGATCCAATGTAATTGTTGAGTATAATTGTTAGATACTTCATGAATGTGTGTGTGTATGTAATAAGACTTAAATTGACTCTAAATAAGTTAATCAAACATCTAAATTGTTCTCCATGAAAACTTTCATATTTGTCCCTCTTTTTCTTTCCAAGCTCTGCAGAAAGAGATTACAAAATATAAGGGGTCGACAATCCTTTCTCGACAATATATAAATCACATGTTAACATGAAATTGGCATCTCATAAGCAAAAACGCATATTAACAAAATAACTTCTCTCTCATGGGCATATTGTCAAGCACATTGTGTGCAAGTTATATGCTAACAAACACCAAGAGAATACACAAGCATATAAAATCAATACTACAAACATCTGTAAAAAGAACACAAAGTTTATGACAATGGCATACTTGATTGTGTGGTTTGGGAGTTGCTCTCTAGACACGGTGAATTCCAAATCGCAGGTGTATATATGATTTAATACAATTACCCACTAACATTTTTACAAAAGCAATCAATCGGAAACCAAAAATGGCAGCATAATGTATATCAAAACCCTAGGGTTTGAAATCGGAATTGAGGAATAAGGAATTGGGAGTTACCAGAAGAAATCCTGATTGAGAATGAAATATTTGTTGTCATTTGCATTGGAATCAATGTCAATCTTGAGGAAGTAGATTACTAAAACAATAAATTAAACTCAATAAATCATATAAAACCCTAGAGCAAGAGTGGGAAATTGGAAAATAGAGGAAGGGAGGGAAAGAGAGAGAGAGAGAGAGAGAGAGAGAGAGAGAGAGAGAGAAGGAACTTGTTTGTATTGCGGCGATAGCGGTGGCGATGTGCAACGTACGTTGAGCAATGGTGGTGAGCGACTGCGGTGCGGTGAGGTGAGGTGAGGTGAGGTGAGGTGAGGTTTAGTGGTGACTAATTCTCTATGAGAGAGGGAGAGAGAGGAAAAGAAGAATGATCTAAAATTTGTAAGAGAGAGAGGAAGAGAAGAATGATCTAAAATCTGGACGCCAATCTCAATTTTTTCCCGCTGAAATTTTATAAATGATTTGGCGACTAAATTAGTTTTTTTGTCGAAAAATGTTGATTTATACTTACAAAATTATTTAGTAGCCAAAACCTAAACTAACGGCAACTAAATATTTTTTTAGTCACCATAAGTAATAATTTGGCAACAAATTTTTTGGTAGCCAAAGACTAACAGTAAAATTATGGCTATTATTTGGCGACTAAAAATGTAAATTGTTGTAGTGTGTTCTCCTACCCTTGTTGCATCATCATCATTATGTAAACAAAAAAGCTAGGGTCACAGAATTTCGAACCCATAATGTACCCAGAAATGGGTTTGGGCGGTGTAGATTGAATTGATGAAGTGTGGGGTCCATATATGAAATGAATTTGAGCCATTGATGTGAAAATCTAGGTAATTTTTGAGTTTTTATATTTGGGTCTGTAGCATTATTGTTATGTAAAGAGTCTAGTGTTTGGCAGTATTTTGAAATAATAATTACATCTCTTCTGAATGGTGGAATTGAATTGAAAACAAAATGTAAAATTTGTGCAAAAAGTCTTCATGGTTTTTGAGTAGGTGGAACTAGTCATTTAAGAAGACATCGTCATACGCATTTACAAAGTCAACAATCAGATATTAGAAATCAAATGCAATTAGGGAGTTCACCAACTAATAATTTGACTACATTTTCATTGATCCTATATGTGCACAAGATATGCTAGTTAATTATATTATTAAATCTGAATAGGCTTTTACTATGAGTAAAGATAGTGATTATGTTAAATTAGTTGAAGGAGCTTATACAACTCAATATTAAGGTTTTTCAAGAAACACTACTAGAAACAAAATAGGAGTATTAAAGAATATATCAAGAGATCAAAGCAAGATTATTTAATATTTTTAAAGATTTAAATGAAAAAATTTATTTACATCTGATATGCAGAAGTCAAAGTAAGGCTTAAAATATCAATCCATTACTATACATTATATAGATAATGAACGAAAATTGAATAAAAAATAATTTTATTTAAATTAGTTGAACTTTCATATAATGGTCATTCACTTGGGATAGCAATAAAGAATGAATTAATTGAGTGAGTTTTGCACAATAAAATATTTATCATTAGTTTAGATAATACAATACATTATAATTAGACTGTGTCTTATTTTAAATCCACTTTATCATCATTACCCCTTAGTGATACTTTATTTCATGTTCGTCATTGTGCTCATGTTTTAAATTTGATTGTTAAAGAAATTATGAGTCAGTATGATCATTTTGTAACAGCAATAAGAAATCCAATTATTAAAATTAACAGTTCTACTAAATGACTTGATTTGTATAGAAAAATATGTCAATAAGAACAAACGAAAGAAAGAAAATTACCTGTAGATGTAGAAATTAGGTAGAATTCGATATACAATATGTTATATGTAGCTTAAAAAAACAAAAACAAAACAAAACAAAAAAAAAAAAAAAAAAAAAAACAAAACAAAACAAAACAAAACAAAAGAAACACAAAAACAAAAAACTTATAAATTACTTTTTCAATCAATGTCAATTATAGGAGAAGCCCACTTGAAGAAGATGATTAGGTCCACATATCCTTATATAAAGACTTTTTAAATTTTTTTGATCAATTAACACAATTATTTTCATATATATATATACCTATTTCTATATTTGTTTTAGATCAACTAGCAAAAATAATGATGATTTTCACTGACTATTTTTCAGATGAAAAATATTCCAATATTGTGGGTGTTGATTTTTGACCTCACAATCAAACAGATCTCTCTACCGAGATCTAGAGAATTTAGTTGGAGAGCATGCGGCATAATAGATTAGGCCAAGCACTTGCACACAAGAAGATAAGAATACTGCGGTGGCTAGTCCACTTGAGGTACTCTGATGATCAAGTTAGTCACTTATCTCTCAAAGATATCAAACAAGTGAACAATGCACAAGTCAAAGTATTTTTACTTTTATAATAATCAGTGGCCTTGTCCCCTAGAAGTCTCACTTTATAAGACTCAAACACAACACTTATCTTGGACTCTTAGTTAGATAAGAATGATCTCAGTAAAGAGCCTTATCTTTATCCGAACTAAGCGCCTCAACTTATCTGGGACTCTTCTCCTCCATCCGAATATGTCAGATTCCAATATTGTTGCACCACATCTTGGCAACATAACAATAATCTCGGCATCACGGCTCGTCCACTTGACACCTCGGCTAACACCTAGGCCATGCGGTGTGACCCTAAAAATATGTCCCCACAAATATTATTGTTCCAATGAAAGAGAAAGTTTGATAAGTATTTTGATCTATTGCCTCACATTTTTTGTTTAGCCATCATAATATATCCTCGGTGTAAAGATTTTTGGTTTACAAACTTTTTTACAATTTATTTTCAGTAACGAAGATCAATTAGCCCCTATCATTGAAACACTCAAACAATTGTTTGAGGAATATAAGAATGTTGTAATAGTAAATAGACCACTTACATATACTAAAACAAACTCATCTTGTGGTGGAGGTCTTGAAATCTGGTCACAAATAAAAAAATAGACGAATATCCCAAAATGCAAACACTTATACTTCTAAGTTACAATGGTATTTCGATCAACCTTGTGTTGATGAAAGTAAATTAGAAGATTTTGATATTTTAGATTGGTGGAAACAACATGAACAAGTATGGCATGTGCTTGCACATATGGCTAGGATTTCATCAAAACCCTAGAAAAAGGGAGAACTAGCCTATTTTGTTTCTTTGCAAGAATGTTCGAACCCTAGAGAAACTTTTTTTTCTTCTTTTATACACCCTCAGTAAAATTGACACACTTAGAATTTTGGCACACATCCCGATGTTGAGTTGTACTTGCAGGACATGTCTATCGCATGTGCAAGAATGGCATCACACGTGTGGAAAAAACTTTCCACATGTGCAAATTGCTCCGGTGAAGAATAACTTTTCAGCAATAAGGCCGCATGTGCGATAATGCTCATCCACATGTGCAAGAAGTATGCGCCTTGACCAAAACTCCATATGTTTTTACCGATTTCGCACCTTAGGCACATCCAACCTGATTAAGATCAAATACTCATAATGTATACCAAGTTATATTAAGAGAAAGGTTAAGAAATATCAATTAATGGCCTCAACGTAACACACTTTGGCCTCATTCAGTAGGGTCGGGGCTGAACCAAATTTACATCCGTAGATATAGATTGGGGGATCAGCCAGAGTGACCCTTCTCAACTTGCTTTCTTCCCTCTTTTTGCCTCTGCCTCTGCTTCTGTTTATTTATTTATTTTTTTGGGTGTGCAACTAAACGACATCATCTAGGTGCACTATAAAAGCACTACAAAGAAAACATTATACAAGCACTACAAAGAAAAACACTACAGAGTTTTTGAACTCTGTTATGTGGGGCCACACTCTTCTCTCTATGAATGTGCAGATGGTGGCGTAATTATTAGTTGGACTATGTACTAAGTTGTGTTAAATGTTGGATTGATTGAGCTTTGCTCTATCTTCATTTCTTGTATTTATATAGCAGTCAAGTCCTCCTGAAAATCTTGTTTGCCTCCTAAAAATATATAACAACCTCTTGAACATCTCCATAAAATCTTGAAAGTGGGGTGCTAAACAACCCCTCCTGAGCTAACACCTATCGCAACAGCCTTCTCATTCCATGTAAGTAGTTGGTTTGTTCCTCAAAGATAGGACTAATCATATCTCTTGAAAAACATGAGCTTTGGATGGTGGGTGAGAATCTTGGATGGATGACAAGTATCCTTACTTGGTCAAAGATATCCCATAAAAATAATTACTGTGGAAAAATTTGAATTCCAACCCTCGGATGAAGAGTTAGTGGTTATCCTTCTATCTTTGATGAGTGTCATGTGTCCCACTTCTACATTCATCCATGTGCATATACATATATACATATATATATATAGTAATATTTAATATCTAAATATTAAATATCTACTATATAGATACAAATGTACTATCCCTTGGGTTGTAGGAATTGAGTCAAATCATTGAAGTTGATCCCCATGATTGTCCTTTTTGTCTATAATCAAAGCACCATTTGCCACCATTTACACATGCAAACATCTTCTTAAAATTTAAAGAAAATATAATAAAATTTATAAGTTTAACATAATTATAATTATTTTTTTTTGAAATTTTAATCCAAATAATACATAGTTTAATTTTTATCAATAATTTGTTAATCATATGGATAAAAAAAATGATATTATCATATATTATATATATATTGAGAAATTCTATGATACATATCCCAGTGTGTACCATATGTCCCAGTTATGCCTTTTGTGGTATTTGATTATAACTTATTATAATGTTAGTTATGAGTTTATTATAACTCATTGTAGTATTAGTTATGACTCATTATGGTGTTAGTTATGACATTATTTTAGTTAAAATTCTATTGGCTTTTTGGCTTTCGAAGGTTAGAAGTGTAATTCGTGTGTGCTAGCAAGGATCAATAAGTCCTTACAGAAGTTAATAAATGCCAACCAATTAGTTAGACGATTGCTTCAAGTTCTTTTAGCCTCAATGAAGAGGACTTTACTGGTGGCTTGCTTTTTTTTAAGAGAAAATTGAGATGACTTAACAAAATAGGAAAAGAGGACAACAGTGCCAGAAATCAATCTTTTATTAAGTAAACAGGAACTTACAATGGTATCTTCACACTTTCATAGTTTCGAAGAGGATTATAGTGACAGACTAACTTAGAATTACTCCTATGAATTTGAAGTGCAATACAAAAATGTAAAGACTGAAATTTAAAGGACTGGAAAATATAAAGTAAATAAACTGGCTTTCTGGATATGATTTTGGTCCTTTGCATTATCAGCACTATTCTCTATTTATAGGCTCTGAAAATAATCGTCAAAGTGGCTAATTATCCGTCAAAGTAGGTGATAACTGTCAAAATGATCTCCATGATCACTGAGTGTGGCTTGCGGTTTTAATTAGTTTGCTCCCCACTATTCTTCCACTCTTCATGGTTGTGCTTCTGGCACGACCCAAACCCGCCTCTATAGATTAAGGTCATAATCGGTCAGTAATCATGAGGTTACCTATAGCCTCAAACAAGATTAAACGTATCTTAATAGTAATAAAGGAGCTAAAGCAGAAGCAGACTCAAAAATTTTGTCCAATGAACTTTGCTAATGTGCCATAACAAAACATCTCACATATATTCAATAATAACTCTCACCACATAAACAAAATTAACATCTTGTACATCCAGGATCATTCAAACATATGGTTAGCCAAACTGAAGGCTTTATATACACATGTTCCATCATGATTAACAAAAGTAGTAAAAGAAGAAACAGAGAACAAAAACAAAGCCTCTTGCGTGAGGCACCTGAGTTGACTCCACAAAACTAGGGTTCATTTCCCAAACTTCACTAAGGCTGGGGTTGAACGTCCCTATGCTCACCTACATACATATAAATAAAAAGTGAGCGAAAGGCCAGTGAGTAATACCCAAGTAAAGAGGTTATATTATTGAGACTCATATTAAGTACATCGAACCCGTGAATTTCGAATACAAACGGCCTTAGGTCCATTTTGAAATTTTATTGTGCATGTCAAATGGCCTCGGGCCCATTTTAAACCTTATCAAATGACCTCAGGCCCATTATTCATCAAACGGCCTTGAGCTTAATTTAAACATTTCAGACGTATCAAATGGCCTCGGGCCTATCATTTTCTATATTCGTATTTATGCGTATTTCATATTCATGATCATGATTACCTTTTTATTCAAACGACCTTTGGCCCATCAAAATATTCAATTGTAGCAAACGGCGTCAGGCCCAATTCATACATATCAAACGTATCAAACGGCCTTAGGCCCAATTCAAACATATCAAACGTATCAAACGGCCTCAGGCCCAATTCAAACATATCAAATGGCCTTGGGCCCAAATTATGTTCTTCGTACAGACTTATACAAAAATTAGGCATATCGAATACTCATTTATAATTCAAATCAACAATTCCATGAAGCTTGTGCAGAAATAGCATTTGGAAGATAACATACTTGAAAATATCTTTACTAAGATATTACTCACAGTGTTCCATCAATGGATTTGCCCTTGCGCTTGACCCTACACATTTCATAACACATTGGGTCACAAGCAATTCAATCCGTTCTTAACTTGTTTATTTCTCTTAGGCCTCTTTCTTATTTCTTTAATTCATTTACAATGCTCAATGTATGCCTAAGAGTCCTTAGAAATGAATGAGAACAGAAAACGGAACATAAAATAGCTTTTCAAGAGTTTCTGAAACAGGGCCCTTCGCTCGAGCGCAACTTTGGTCGCTCGAGCGGTCTGCAAAACTCTGTAAAAGTACTCGTTGAATGAATTTTACACTCAAGCGAGACTCTTTCCGCTCGAGCGAGGAGTCTTGAAAAATAGGGTTAGCCAAAGCACAAGATTTGTCGCTCGAGCTACTATGCAAATCTCTATAAAACTTCTGGGAGCTTATTTTTACACTCAAGCGAGGCTTTTTTCACTCGAGCGAACAGGTCGGATACTGGAATTTCCAAAATTTTGTTTGAAGCTTAAAACACACTTCCAAAGGTTCAAAGCTTGCAAATTTGGTACAAAATCTTGGAAAAACATTGTATAACATAAAAACTTAGGCAATTTGAAACTAATTGTCCAAAATCATGGTCCATTTCCCAAATCATTTCAAATTCTTCTTGCCAATTTCAGAACTCATGCAATCAAGCTTCATATCTTCATGAATCATGCATGCATGTAAATTATTGACTCTAATTCCAGTTCAAATGGTACAACTGATGCTCAAAGTCATGAAGCTCAACAAAATTATGCATGCATGTATGATTTGGTACTTAATTCTTCATGTTTTATCATGTTTCATGATTGATTATGCATATTCATGGCAATTCTTTACATGCATGGATATATTGACTTCAATTCCATCATACACCACTCAAATCTTGTTCTTGATCACCAACTCTCTTGGAATTCATATAATTACAAACTTAAACTCATGAATTAAGGGTTGGTTACTCACCTAGAGGCTCCAATTCTTCCAAATATAGCTAAGTCTTGAGCTAATCCACCTAGTTCTTGAATTCCTTTGCAAAATCTTCAAGAATGAGCTCTCACTCTCTCTAAATTCGGCTCACTCCCTCTCTAGAGTGTATTTCCAGATTTTGAGCTCAAAATATGAGCTTAAGCGCAATTAGCCCATATATATACTAGGTGATTAGATTAAATTAATCAATCTCAATTAAAGTTAATGAACACCACTTAATTAATCTAAATATTTCGATACGAATCAATTTTTAATCAAATTTCACCATAGGCTCTAAAAATCACGCTAATCACAATGGTACAGACAATTTCAATTTCTGTCGCCTCTACGGCCTTAAATTTTCAAATATAGCAGTAAGTTGGACAGATTTTCCTACGATGAATAGATATAGATTAAAAAACATAGTTAATCACATAATTGTCATCTAAAATCATATTAAGCACATAATCACAATCATAATTAAGGTTAATTAACATAACACAGAACAGGGTTATCACAGCTTCCCTCATGAATTTGAATTTAAACTGTAGACAATCGTTTAGCCATATCACCTTGGATATCTTGATTATTCCCATATCTCACGGATCCATTGCTATTACTGCAAGTTGCCACGCGTCTATTGATGGTTGGAGATCTTCATTGATTCCCCAATTTATCCCTTATAATCCACATGTCAGGTTGCGATAAGACTATACAAAATATGTAATCAACATTATCCCCTGTACTAATATAGCCAATACTTGGTAATATTAGTGGATCAATTTGCCCACGTCCTAAGACGTGCATGGACTTTATTTGTCTTGGAAGTGTAACCGTCTTCAAGTAATGAAGCACTGAACTTCATTAAATTCTTGTGCTCGAACATTACTTCCACTATCTATGTAAACGAAGGGACTGATACATCCCCAATGGCTAATCAAGCTCTCTCTTTTATTGATCGAACATACGAGGACGTTTTGGACAATGATGACCGATCTCAAAAGAACCTTCATGCATTTATTAGCCATTTCTATCCTCTTCCATTTATACAAGTTATGGAAGCTTTCGTAGAATATGAGCCTTTAAACCAAACACTTGCCAAAATGGATCTTGGAAGTTCTTCGTCTACTCAAAAACCTTTTGTATGAGATGAAGCTGGCTCCTCTTCTATAGGAAATACTGGTTGGAATGCTTGGCCTACACCAACCCAACCATAAACAAAGGAGCGAATTCATCACAGATTTGTTGAATTCGATGACCCTACTGCAATTCCTCCCTCTCTATGCAGCTTTGTAGTTTATCCTTATATCCCATTCGACCATCTTTGTTGTCTCAAAGACAATTTGCTTTCAGCATGGAATATCTCTACCTTGCCTACCAAAATAGTGCGAAAGACCCTCACCCTATTGAGGCTTTGGGAATAAGCCCCTCACTCTTGGCCAAGAAAGAAAAACTTTGTTCTTCGGACTGGCTAGAGTGTGTAAATAAGCCTTAGTTTTCACTTTCTTTTAGAAGTGACCCGACTGCTCCTTCCCTTCCTTCTAATCCTAATTTGATTGAGGAACTGAAATTTACCCTCTTTGAAATCAGGCTCTAGTTCCTCCAACTACTTATCAGTAGTACAAAGCCTAGACCCTGCTTGTTGCCTTTTCTTATTTATCCTTTAAAGCCCTTCAAGATGACATTCCTCACAAGAACTTTTTGTGGGCTTGTGACATTATCTCTTGAAGTCATAACCTCAACCCTGTGGCCCAAACTTTCTTAGACTAGCTCCTTTTGCTGTCTAACTGGTACAAGAGTGCTTTGGCCACCAAGGAGTCACTAGAGGAGACCTTTGCTGTTCGCATCCAAACCCAATATGAAGCAGAAAATCTTCTTGAAGAATATGAAGACTTCAAGAGGCCTGACTCAGAGTATGGGGAAGATGTTGATATGGATGATATGCTTGGGATAGATGAAGCAGAGAAAGCTTTTAAGCAAACAAAATTTGAGATGAGGGCCCAACAACTCTTCTACCAAATAATGGCTCATCAATTAGTAAACCAAATTTAGATAGGATAGAGAAGAGGTTAGAAAAAGAACATATGTTTATTAATTTTGCTGGACAAAGTTTCATGACCTTTTAACTTTGTCCATTCCTTACTTTTATAAAATTGAGAATGTAGCCAAATAGGCTTTTCTAATGGAAATATTTATATCAATAAAATTGGGTTCACACATTCCAATTGTATGGTTAATGACTTTATCCTTCAATTTGTTCATATAATTTATAAACAACAGTTTTGAAGTAACCAATCTTATTTCGAAGCCTGGTTTAAGTGTTTTGAAGCATAGAGCTCCCCTCACAAAGTGACAAGATCTTCCTTTGAAGGGTGTAACAGCGCCCGCGAGGGACCTCGGCTACTACAGTTCGGACTCCCCTTTTTTGTTTGTTGCGGTTCGTAATCTGAACCAAAGAGTCCAACTCTAGCAAATCGTTTTGAAGAAAAACAGATTGTTTGAAAAGTAGTGCCAAACATGGACTGCTTTGCCAGATACAGAGTCGCCACCTAAATATTTTTTAAAATGGGAAATTTAGGAAACCCTGACTCGGTGCCGAAGGCCACGTGTCCGTCATCACCAAAGTTGTCTTGGCTCGGGAGCTTGGGTACGATCGGGGAAGGTCAGCTATGAGCACCCCCTTTCGCCCGGTCCGAAGACCGGCCTCTACTAACCGTGATATCCGATTTTGAAAACGTTATGTGTTCTTGTTCCGGTTATTAGCCTAGAATTACTATGTTATGCGCACAGCAAACAAGTATAGACTAGATTGCCTAATTTGGAAACAAGCATTGCATATCCGTTTGTTTTGAAAAATGCTTTGGAATTTGCTACTCGCAAGTAGGCTAAAACACGGATTTCAACGAGTTTTTCCAACTCCAGCAATCCAACCTCCACCCACAGGCATTCAAACAGTTTATCTCATATAAGCATTTAGCCACATGGTAAGCCTACTGTCATGTTAACATTCGCACGCATGCAATATGCTAAAGCATGAATACTTACATTGTACTCCGTGCCAAAACAAGAAACTAGTTAGCAAACATGCATGTCCTAGTTCATGTTAAGTGGCTAATGCAACACATACAGAGATGCAGTTTAGGATAGGCTCGGCTAACCCTAAAATGGCATGTGAAATGCAATCATTCGGTGCACGTATTCAAGTTAGATTTGAAGATACAATGCGGTTTGTATGATGTACCGAGCCCGGTGCATGTAAGACAAATGTATGGATGCACGCATGCATTGCATAAGGTATGCTAAGATAAACGTGTCCTAATCTACCATCGTAAGTGGGTAAATAAAAGGGAAGAAAGAAGTGGGGGTTGGAAGACATGCACACCACTCACACACACTTATTACAGATTTTCCCTCGCTCAGAGGGACCAAAAGAATATACAAATTAATTAACTACGCAAGCTAATTAAATATTACAGATCAATTAAATTAACTAAACGAATTAATCAATTTAATTAAAACAGTAAAGCCCTCGGGAAGCGGGTCAGATGCAGCGCATGCTCGGGACTTGCTCGGAATCGCACTGCCATGCATAGTCTGCCTCTGTTTTCCCTGCTTTGCTCCTCTGAAAACTACCAAAGTCTCAGGAATGCCTCTCAGGATACTGGGGGATACCACCGGCTGAGCAGAATTACCACCGGCAATAGGATGAGGCCATCGGCACAAAATGAATCCACCGGCTGATTATTCACTGCCGGCCGACACAAAATGTTGCCGGTCGGTAAACAATACCTGCAGAACCTGCAACTCACAGCAGCAGAGGGCAAAACTTGCATGGCAATACAATTCAAGTAATGTATGCACCAATCATGCCCCCCAATCATGTTTGTGACTCAAAGGAGCATGTGTCTCGATTCTCGGACCACCAATCACGCATTTCCATGCATGATGGCCCAAAGAACCGAGTGTGCACTTTCATGTCAAATGAAATGCAATGCAAATGACCCAATAAAGAGGACTTAACCTCTATCACACTCACTTCAAGAGGCTAAGCATGCAACCTCATGCAAGGCGACCCTAAGCATGCGAAGCTAGGTATGCAACATGGCAAGGCAAGTAAACATGCAAGTCATGAGGCAATGCAAACTAATGAAAAGATGGACTTAAACATGACTTAGGCAACTCTAATTAGGCCTAAAATCAGTGGCCAAAACCAAGGAAATGAAGGCCAAAACGCACACACACATGCATGCAATCATGGTCCAACACCTTAAGCATAAACAAGGCAACTCTTAAGCACACTTAAAGAGACCAAACAATAGACAATTAGGATGCAACCAAACTCTAAAATTGCACAAAATAGAGGTGCCAAACCAACTAATTCAAGCAAGCAAAGCATGCAAATGGCCCAAGTACTTGAGGCAAGCCAAGAGGCTTAAACCAAGGTCGAACCCACCAAGCCTCACAAGGCTAAGGGGACTCAAAACAGGTCAAAGGCAGACCTAAACAACACCCGAGGAACACCTAGATGGCATCTAAATGGCTTGAATTCAAAAGCATGCACACATGCACTTTCAAGGAGCATACAACACAAGCTCATAAGGCGTTAAAGAGGCATGCAAGGCAAGCATACAAACATGTTAAAGGGACTGAAATAACGTGAAAAATGACTCCAATCCGCTAAATCAAAGCAAACAAAGCATGCTACACACTTACATACTTAAGGCCAACAAGCCCAAAAATGCAAAGAGGCTATATAATGCATGCTAGGGTTGACTCAAACAACCTAAGACAGACCTAAAGCATGACAAAATAAGCACAAAAGCTTCATAGATATAAGCCTAAAACATGCTAAAACAAAGGCGTACAACCTAAGGCATATTAAGGCATTCACAAGGCATTACAAGGTAGGTATGCAAGGCATGCATGGTACACCAAAACCAACTTAAAACCATGTTATATTATGGCAATATAAGCATGAAAAACAGTCATGGCATGCTCAACACACACTCAAACATAAGCTCCCTTAAGAGACCAAAAATGGTCCCTTTCAAGGACAACAAGGAGAGGGGGTGGCCCTTCCCTTTTGGAGACTTCAAGGCACCATCCCCACCACTAAAATCCCTCAAGATTTCAGTGGTGAAGAGGCCCAAACACCAAAGTCTCGAAACTTGCACAAAATAGCACAAAAATGGGGCCTTTCAAGGCCTAAGGGTGGTCAAACACACCCAAACCACAAAACACTCTTAACAAATAATCAAGAGGGCCTAAAAACAGAACTTTTTTTTATGTTATACACTAAACACAAAAACAGCTCTAAGATAGGTAGAAATAGGATGCAAAAACGGGAAATAAAAGGGAAGTTTCTTACCCTTGAAGACCACCTTCACAAATGATGCTCCAACAGCCCTACTTGGCTTGAATCCACCTCCAAAACACTCAAACAAGCCTCCAAGGGTCTCAAGTCCAAGAGATGGTGTGTTAGTGTCTGTGCGTGTGAGCAAAAATGGCACAAAACACACACTTATAGAGATAGAAAATATATCTAACCCTAACCCTAGAACTCAAGCCTTTCCAAAGCTGCCTAAAATGCCTAACAAGTGTCTAACCCCAATGCCAAGAGAAGACTCTCTCCTATATAGGCAATTCCCTCTTGTAAAGCTTACAAAACAAGCCATCCAAGAGGGAAATCCCTCCATACACGTGTATGGAGGGGAATGGGGTGGGTGCCAGCTATCACAGTTGGCAAGAAATATCTACAAAAAGTAGATGAACAGTGGTCGGCCGCTCAAAATTGTCATTTTGACAAAATGGAGTGCCGACCGGCAACAAAGAGTGCCGACCGGCAAAATATATTGCCGGTGGCAACAAAAACCAGCCGGTGGCCTCTAGCCACTGCCGGTGGTGTGTGGGAATGCCTCACAAGGCATTCCCTGCCCCTCCAAGGCAAAACACAAGTGTTTGGTGCAAAACCAGACACAAAACAGTCGAGTTCGGAGATCTTGAGGCAAGGCGCGTAGCCGAGAACTCCGGGAACTCCAAACAAACACAAACATGGATAATCACCGAGTGTTCAAGCGGTGATGTCCAAGTCTTGAGGACGGTCAAAAATGGGGTGTCTACAAAGGGCTTTGCCTTAGTAGAAAGTTCAAGAAAGTACTTTCATGTATGGGTAGGTCCCCTGGTCTTTAAAATTTTCACACCATTTTATCAAGTACTGGCGTCGTAACGCCCACTTACTTTGAAACCAAACCCAGGAAAAACTATACTTCCTTTAATCAAAGAATACTAAAACATTCCTTCGAAGGGTATTTTCCTAATGAAAAGCCTAGGAGCGTACTTTCAAAACTTTCGAAGTAAACAAGTCCTAACTCTGCTTGAGTTTGAGGCATAAGCTTTAACGATTCTGGGAAAACACTGGCTTCAAAGCTAACCACCTGTTTTGAAGCTAGGCAGAGCATTTGCAATGTATTTCCCTCTCTTATAAGGTAACAAAATGCCGTTTTAAAGGAAGTTCTCTTTGTGTTTTCAGGACCCCCTTTTGTTTTAAAATAATGGCCTTAATCCCACATGGGTCAAAATAACCAATCAATTAACTTGGGTTTATTTGACCCGTTAGGTTGAATGGGTAATTTTTGGATAAAAGGATTTAAAGCCCTAATTTCTCGCGCTTTTACCTACTCGTTTGTCCAGTCTTTTCCTTTACTTCTATTGCTGTCAACTTCGTCTCGTTACCATCTCCATACTCACCCTCTTTACCCTCTTTATAATCTCTCACTAATGGCTTCTTCTTACTCGAAATTACTAGTTGTTGAGCACTTACGTCCCTCAGTGGCTTTGAGGAGATGTATTAATGATGAGATAGCCAAGTATCAAGCACCAAAGGGTCATAACGTGATTGAGGGATAGATCTTTGTCCCTCGCCACCATGCCCAAGGGGAGTTTGTTCTTGGCCCTATTTTCAAGGAAACTCCTACTTCACTTCCTCTCTTGTATCCATGTTTGGAGGATCATTACCTTTTCTATGAAAAGAGTCTTAACTGGGGAAACTAGAGGGTAATCGACCTCATCGCTGCTGGCCCACGTTGAAGACTAAATGAGAGGAGTGGTATGATAGAGTAGTCGGAGCTCAAGAATAAGATTTGGAGGACCTCTGCATTCTCGACACCTTTCGGCTTTCTAGGTTTGTCATTCTTGAGGATCCTTTTCTTATCCCTGCTGCCCTTTGCTTTTGGAACCCTACATTTAACTTCTTTCAATTTTGGTGTGGCATGATGGCGCCCACCATTCTTGACATATGCCACCTTCTAGGGCTTTCACCTGTTGGTGTCACTTTTGGCCCTCATTACCCAGACCTCAAGGTCTCTTTCTCCATTCCCTCTTGCAATTCTTCTTACAATGACTTTGTCACTTCTGAAAATAAGAAGGAAGGTCATGTGACCGATCGTGAGCTTTTTTCTTTTCTTCTTTACTGGCTTTGTAAGTTCCTTTTTTGCATCTTTTCCCAGAGGATAATGCCTGAATTTGTCCCCCTTGCTAAGGCTCTGGCTTCAGGGAAGAGAATAGCACTGGCTCCTTATGTTCTGGGGCACATATACAGGGTCTATTCCCAATTTTGTGAGAGGCCTCTAGAGCCCAACCAAGGGGGTCCAATTTAGATCCTCCAACTCTAGCTTTTTGCAAGTTTCACTGAATTCCACTCCCGTAGCTTAAGGTTTCTGGTACAAGATCCTATTACCTATGGAGAGAAATATGTCAGAGTGTCTCTATACCCCTCCAGTTTTGCATATTACTTTTCCTTCTTTCATCAATTACCCTTAGCTGCTCGACCATCTTTTTCTTGCCCTTTCGAAGCTACTATGGGACCAGCATGGTTGAGGGATTTTTTGGCTAACTCCACCTGCTCCCAGCCTATTCATAAGGACATGTGGGCCTCCATCCTATTTTCAAAGGAACTCTTTATTGGGACTTTGAATCCCAGAGCTTACAAGTGCATCTCCGAAGCCTACTACCCTACTCAATTCGCAAGGCAATTTGGGCTTAGCCAAGGGATCTTTGTTCCACTCTACAGCTTCTCCAACCCTAACCTTGATACCAGGACCTGAAGGTGCCAAAATCCAGGCTGGATGAAGCAACATCCAAGTTTAGAAGAGATTTCGTCAGTGTCGAATTTACACCTTTCATTGGCCATAGCAGGGCCATGACTAGGTTCAAGAACTAGTGGTCTGCTAACATGGAGGTGCAACTTGATGTCTCCACCCTGGACTTGTTACAAAATTTGGATTTGCCATCCCAAGGGGGTCATACCAAATCCACATAGGCTAGCATCACCATTACTTTTTCCCATACTGCAACCTTTCCACCCAAAACTACCAGGGCTGCTGCAAAAAAGGGTATCTAGTCTGTCATTTCTTTTGTTTTTCCTTTCCCTCTTTTATACTGCTCTCCTGCTCATAGCTTCTTTTATTGCTATAGGGACTTCACAGGAGACATTATCTCATAGGGCAAAAACTCTAGCCATACTGAAGGGGAAGCAACAAAAAAGAAAGTTCCACATTAGGCTCGAGCCTGTGGAGGAGGCCCTTGAAGTCCCTTCAGAACCAGAAGAAGAAGAAGAAGCCCCTCTAAAGAGAAGGAAGATGTCACCTTCTCTCACTGCCCAACTTTTTATAGATGCGGTTCATGAAGCAGTTGCTAAGGCAGTAGAATAGGAGCAGGCCAAGGAGGTCCTTGTATTTTAAAGGTCTGAGAAAAAGAGACAACAACAAATTTTAAAGAAAGACGCTGTTGTTGTCAAGGCAACACAACAGGAGGCTGTAAAAAAACTCAAAGCTGCTAAACATCACACCCTTCGCAGCTCCCCAACTATCATTACTACAATTTCTGATAACTCCTTTTGCTTTTGTTAACGCTTCCAATTTTGATTTACCTTTTCATTTGTTTCATACTTCTTTTCTTTTGATATGCAGCAGTAGCTAGCCTACCTACTTCTCTGCTGCCTTCTATTTCTCTTCCACCAAGTACCGAATGACCATTCCTAAGTTCTGCAGATCTGAAGAAAGCTTTGAAAAGAAAAGAGAAAGCAGATATTGATTTCCCGATGAGTGTAGAGCCATTGCAGATGATCTTTCCAATCCCAGCTTCTATACTCCCTATGGCCTATCCCTTGTTTCCCTTCAAGCTTGACCTACCAATCATCCTTTCTTCTCATTCTCCTAACCCTGTTGAGTTCCTTAACTGGCCTCTGGTGACCATTTCCTCACATTTTCTTGTCTCCACACCCCCGAGGGTCTTGTGAAGCCCTTTACCTTCTGAGAGTACACTTGTTACTCCATTTTCTAGACCAGCAGTCAGTACCTCTAGGGATGGGACTGGAAGCCTACTAACACTTTCTTCACTGCCCTGCTCTAGTCCTCCTTCTTGGACCTGTTGGTGGCTAGGACCATTGATGCTGCTAAGGTATCCTTCTCTCATTCTCCTTCAACCATCACTTCAGCATCCACCAGTGGCTTCCCCACACTACATTTGTTAGAGGAAGAGATGGACATCTTCGAAGCCGAATTGGCTAGTCTATTTGCATATCTACACCAGTGCTTTTATCTAGCAGTGAGGCAGAGCCCTTGGATCTAGTTGATTCATTCCTGGAGATAATTGGAGGCTCACCTGCTGCTGAATCCTCCACTCCTCTTCCTCAGGTGGACTTGGAGGTATGTCTGGAGTTGATTAGGACTTTCTCAAGGGTCCCATTCGAAGCTTTAGCAAAACCAATCATCAAGCATGGGTTCCTCAAATGCTACCAATTCTTTGAACAGACCAATGCCTCTTTCAGAGGTCACTTGTCTCAAGCAGCAGCAACCATCGAATTTTATGCCAACATCCATCAACTGGCCAAGGTTGCAGAGAAAGAATTCCTAAAAGACAAGGAGTTTGTCTCCAATGTTCATTATGTGGTTTTAATGCTAAAGGGACAACATTCTTCTGCCACACAGCTCTAGGCTCAACTACTGCATAGAAAGGCAAAATTAGAGAAGGAACTAGCAGCGGTTAACCTGGCCTTGAAAGAGAACACCCAGACACTACATTCCTCTCACCAGGGTCTATCAAACCACAGACAGGAGATGAACACTGCCATTCAACTATTCCCAGCCCTTAAAAGTAGAGAACTCATTGTAAGGAAACAATTGAGACATTTTAATGAATTCTGGGCCATATTATGGCAGAATGTACTTGACTTATTATAAAATGAAATCTTTTATTTGCCTAAGTGTGTTCTTATCTTTTGTTTGTGTTTTGTATAACGATCGTATATTCCTTGTGTTTCCCACATAATTGGGTAATGATGTTTCAAATACTTACGATTAATTTTTCTGGAATGCACATACCTATTTAGGTTCTTCAAATGGTACACCCCCCCAGGCAGGACTCTATGGACTTGGTATGGTCCCTTCCAATTGGGTGACCACTTGCCAAACTTATGGCTTTCCCACTAGAAGTATTGTTTTCCACACCAAGTCCCCTTCATCAAAACTAATGTTGGACCCTTTTATTATAGCTTTTGGCTACTTTCCTCTTTTGTAGAAGGATGTTGTTTAGTGCCAAAATTTTGCCTCATCTACATTTTTCAATTCCAAACACATGCTTTGATGATACTATTCAGTACTTAGGTGATCCTAGCATTTGACCCTTAAAGACTTTATATTGATCTCAACAGGTAATACTGCATCATGTCCATATACCAAGACATAATGGGTAATTCCTATGCTTGATTTTTGGGAAGTCCTATATGCTCATAATACATCTAACAGTAAATTATTCCAATCTCTTGGGTTGTCCTCAACAACCCTCTGCATTCCTTTTTTCAAGGATTTGTTTGATGACTCTGCTTGGCCATTCGCTTGTGCATAATAGGAGGCAGAATTAATAAGACTAATTCCAAACTCTGTTGCAAAAGCTTTTACTAGTTTTTCATCGAACACAATCTCATTATCCACAGTTATGACCTGTGGGTCAATTCTTTGATGAAGTCAATTACTTCTGTCTGATCCACTGTTTTATAGGGCTTAGCTTCGACCCACTTTGTAAAGTAGTCTGTAGCTACTAAGATGAAACAATGTTGTTTCAAAGAAGATGGGTAAATTTTTCTTATCATATCCATTGCCCATCCTCTAAATGGCCAAGGCTTTACTACTGCATGTAGATCAGTTATTGGAACATGTCTTATCATGCCATGTCTTTGGTATGCTTGGCAACCTTTTGCATACTCTAGGCAGTCCTTAAGGATGGTTGGCTAATAATAAGAGTGCCTTCGAAGCAGCCATCTCATCTTAACTTCAGGCTGGTAAGCACCGCAAATGCCCTCATGCACTTCAGCCATGGCAGCCAATGTTTCCTTTGGTCCCAAACATTCTAATAAGAGACAATCTGCCCCTCTTTTACAAAGAGTATTCCCATACACTATGTATTGCATAGACTATAATTTAAGCTTTCTGTTGGTATGCTTGGCAACCTTTTGCATACTCTAGGCAGTCCTTAAGGATGGTTGGCTAATAATAAGAGTGCCTTCGAAGCAGCCATCTCATCTTAACTTCAGGCTGGTAAGCACCGCAAATGCCCTCATGCACTTCAGCCATGGCAGCCAATGTTTCCTTTGGTCCCAAACATTCTAATAAGAGACAATCTGCCCCTCTTTTACAAAGAGTATTCCCATACACTATGTATTGCATAGACTATAATTTAAGCTTTCTGTTGGCCTTCGAAAATGGGCTAGTCAAATACTGAATTATTGGATGTCTCCAATCCTACTCTTCCAAGTCGTTTTGATTAGCTTCTACCAATAAACCTCGTTCGGCTAAGGGTGGTATCAACTTCTGATATGTTGCTTGGCCTGTATCTATCTAAATATTACTATTATTTCTTTTGAAATTCAATACTTTCTGAGCCACATTATTAGCCTTGCGATTCATGAATCTTGAAGTGTGCGTTAATGTACAAGGGTTTCACATGCTAAGTCATTATTGATGTAGGAAATTCGAAGGGGTATGATAAGTTAACTATACTTACCTCTTCACTTTCTTCCTCAGTCCCCATAGACCCGGTTGCTTTAGACTCACCCTGAACTATGCTGGCTTCTGAGTCTTTGCTGGAAACTTCTATGGGGTCATCCTCCTGCCCCTCTTGATTTCCTTCTTCTGCTTGAAATTCCTAAGGCAATATATACCGTATTGATTGGTATTGGAGAGAATGAGCCAAATTGCACCACTGGCTATATTTGCTCTCCTTCTACGTTAACTAAACTAGATGCCTGGGAAGCATCTTCTATACTACATTCTGGAACCTCCAAGCTAGCAGGCTCCTTAACAGTAGCCTGTTGTTGATCTGTCGTGAACACAGACACTAACTGTTCAGCTATGAAAGCTTCGAACATATCTTTCTCAGCCAATACTTGTCCTTGGCCTAGTTCACTTTCCTCAGCTGTCTCACTGTCCTCATCACTCTCCATTAAAGCCTTTTCGAGGCCTACCAAACTTGACTATTTTTTCAATTTTAGCTTAGTATGAACTTTAGCCAGCTTCTCTCTGCTAGCACTTCTGTTATGCTTGGGAACAAGCTTCGAACCTTCCCCCATTTGACCTCTTGATTGCACCAAGGAGGTGCCCTCACCAGCTTCCCTGAGATCCCTCTGGTACTGAGTGAACCTTCGCTTAATCTTTCTCCCTTGAGATCTAGAGATGACAGGAACCATGTCTGGTTTTTTTTGTTTTAGGATTTTTTAGTAAAACCCAATTGTTTGGGGACACCAAAGGAGGCTTAATTATTCTTTCCTTGCTTCCAAAGGCCTTCCCTTGGGTTGGTATCATCTTAGGCTTGTTCTGCATAACAAACCAATCTGGTACTCCTGGTACCCACGAACCAACTGTGCCGACTGGGCCTGCTGCTTTTGTCTTCAAATGCCAATCATTGGTCTTAATTCCCTGTTTTAAACCAATCTCAGGCTTACTCACAAGCTTACTGGCTAGTCTGTAGTAGTTTAGTGGTCTTGTTTCATACAATGGCCTCTTGCCTTTTGGCAGGCTCTTGGTGTCTAATGGCCTCTCCAAGGGTGGCTGCTGGTTAGAACCCCTTGGATATGCCCGCTTGTTGTAGGCATTGATTGGCCTACGATCCCTCTGCACATCTTTGTAATACTGCTTTCCATCAACTGGAAGCCCCTTTAGCCATTTATAACTCAACCTGCATCTAGGACACATCCGTTGTATAACAGATACTTCAAGTGAGTCATTATCTATGAACTTTTCACTAGGATCATCCTTTTGGCCTATGAAACTCTACCTACTTGTTGGTGAAGACTGTGCATTCTTCTGAAAGGCATTTGGACCAGCCATATGCATCTGCACGTTGACCTCATCTATCTCTTTCAAGGAAAGACATTTTTTCATCTTTTGGGCAAGAAAGTCTGGCGTGCCAACATTGGCTGCAGCTTCTTTGATTTTTGGAAAATGGTCAATGTCAATTCCTATTGCCTTATCTACCTTGGCTAGGAATTTCAATCTTCCTCTCTAGATATGCTCTTGAATCTTGTCTTGAAAAACAATGTAGTTTTTAGTTGAATAAGACCAAGAATTATGTCATTTACAGTATATTTTGCCTTTTGTTTCCTTTGAAGTTGGAATCTTAACTCCCTTGGGCAATTTTTAAAAATGTGCTGCTAGCAAATGATCAAATATGTCATTTTCTTTTGATATATTGAAAGAGTACTTCCTATGAAGATCTTTCTTTTTTAATTGTTGATCGATAGTGGTATCTTTCTGAATTAATGTTTCATAGATCATATAATCTCTGCTGCATCAATTTCAAAGTTAGGGTCCCTATAATAGGTCATATAAGATGCATTATTTCGATCCAGTTCTTCTTCAAGGAGAGTCTCATATCTAGCAACTTTATAAGTTAATTCTACTGGATCTCGAAACTCTGTTGAATCAAACTTCTTTCAAAGCCTAAACTGCAGCCCATTTTAGGCCAATCTTACAAATTCAAGTTCAGGTAGTACGACCCTACATTTGTTTCCTGCCCTTTTGAATCTGGCAATGAATTGAGCAACCTTTTTATCAAGCCTCTAGCTCAACCTTGCTAAGTCTGCCATAGATACTTCAAGCTCTGTTTGGAAAAATTGGGCATGAAATACCTCTTCCATTTGTTGCCAAATCTGGATAGAGCCAAGTGTAAGGTTTGTATACTATACGAAGGCTGCCACAATTAGAGAGTTTGGAAAAATTCTTAGTTTCATGTAATCATTGTTAGTGAATTCACCACATTGGCCTGTAAACTTGGCAATGTGCTTTACAGTTGACTGGTTTTTATTTCCATAAAAAGGACAAAGTCTGGTATCCTAAATCCCCTTGGGTATTCATGTTACCTATCCACCCATTCTGAGTAAGGTTTTTTATACACAGGAGTCTGGACCCCTCGGGCTATGGGTCCACAAATTTCCTTAACAATGTCAGTAATTTTGTCCCAAGGAACCATATTTTGTGCTGGTTGGGCCATTACTGGAGAAACAAACACAGGGTCTGGGAGAACTCCATATGCTTGAAGTCTTCTTGGTCCATGGAAAGGCATATTTGGAACTAGTTGTCCCTGCTGTGCTGGTTGATGCTAAGGGTATGGTTGCCCTCTTGGAGCAGACATCTGCCCTGTGAAAGGTACTGTGAAGGGGACTACAGAAGGAGGCACATGTGTTGTTTCTCCTCTAACAATAGAAATTCCTTCCAAACCCCCGGGTGTGAATTCGGACATAGGATTGGTAAACACCCATGTGTCAGACATGGGTTCAAACATAGGATTTGAACACACTCGTATGCTATTCTCTTGTGTCAACCCAAGCTCACCAATATGTATGGTTTCACTAGTAGACATTGGAGCATTTTGACTTGTCAGTGGTCTATGAGGAGCCTCGTACCATAATTGAGGTGCAGATGATGGTCTTTCATGGTTCTAATTGTTGGCTTGACCACTAGTCTGTCCTTTATTTTGCATAGACTGTTTATCTCGAGCCAATCTATGCTGGTGAGTACTCATGTCCTTAACTTGCCTTGTGACAGGTGGTTGAAGAGAATTCATTTGATCCAAAAAAGATGTTGCCCATCTTTCCATTGTTTACATAATTGCTACCCCATAGCATCTACTAACCCTCCCCATGGATTCATTATATTTTGCCCCTTCATTTGCCCCCTAGCTCGCGCTAAGGTTCCCATTGGGAGAAGCTACTGCCCAATACCCCAAGCATTGTGTTGTTTCAAATTCGCCCCAGTTCGGCCTTGGTGTGCAGAGGTAGTGCTCCAAATCCATATAGAGGGGCATGATTTTGTACCTTTGCACTGGTTGAGGGTAATAAATGCCCTTGGGGTATCAATTCAAACCCCTTCGTCTACCTCCAAATTTCAGGAAACCCCAAAAGCCTTTCATTCTTCTATCTTGGTCTCGACGGTGCTTTGTCCAGAGTCTCGCCATCATTATTGCTGCCATTCTGGTTCCAGTCTCAAGAATCTCCGCTCAGCGCTGTTTTTTCGTTGAATCTCTGTAAGTTCCCCTGAAACCTATCTTTTCTTTTGCTTTTCTGTCCTCATCACCCTCTTTGGCCCTTGCGCCATTGTTTCTGGTGACTGGTTCTATTTCTTACTTAGTTGAGTCTTGTTCCTACCCTACTAAGTCTAAACAATGGGAAAATTTCGAGCGTTGGAGGATACTCCTAAGGCGATGGCCTTGTTCCGCTATGACTATGGTATCCCTGACGATGTGACCCTTTTGCTGGCGAGAGTTGATGCCAAGCACATGGGTACCAGGAACACTGTTGCTTTTCCCGTTGTTGTCATTGTTGAAGGAGGGGTCTGATTTCCCCTTGACCCCTTAGTACATCGTTTCTTGCACCAAGTTCAACTTACCCCTATGCAAGTGTCCGTAAACTTGTTTCGAGTCGTCTGTGGTGTTTTCTCTCTTAACAAGAGGTTGGGTCTTAATTTGAACATATGGGACATTTGGGTTTTACACCTTTTCACATAATAAAGATCATAGCATATATTACCTCCGTGTCCGTTCGGCTGACTGTCACCTTGTCACCAACTTACCTTATTTTTACAAACACAATGACGATTTCTTACAAGTTGGTGGTAACTGGGAGTTCCTTGCTAGGTCCGAGTTCCAATCTGAGCAAATGACCCAAAAAGATGGCTACCTAGGTCTGAGTCTTGTGCCTTAGTATTTATGTACTTCTATTTTGTTTGAATGTTGTGCTAATGCTGTTCCTCATCTCCGTAGAAGCTTCACATTTCCAGTGTAGGTCGAACCATGAGAACGTTGAGGCGATCAAGGCCGTTCTGAGATACAAAAAGAGGTCTGCCTCTGAACTATTAGATTACCAGGCAACATACCGAACCATAATCCTGAAAAAAGCAAAACTTGCTGTATCCCTTCTCGATTTCGATACTGAAACTGACACACCCCTTGCTCTTCTAGTCACAAACCGCCGCAACGGCTGAAGTTTATCTGTTGAGAAGACACCTTCTCTTGTCTCCATTTTTGTAGGGGTTGGATCAATGTCAAAATGGATAGTGTTAGTGGATCTGGAGGGGGAGGCTTTTGGCTCCTCTTCAGTTCTGGAGGATTCTCTGGCCAAGGCTGAGACAAAGAGCCTTATAGATGAAAAACTGGAGATAGGAGCCTCTGGCCTTTCTGCCACTGCTATCGAACCCGCTGCTTCAATCGCTGAAAGGGTGAAAAAGAGGAGGAGGGAGACTAGTAAGGCCATAGTTGGAGAGGTTTTTGAAGATCTTGTTGTGGATGAGTCTTTTGAGAAATGGGAGCTGCCCATGCTTCATCAATGTAGGCCTATTTCTATTTCTGACTTAGTTGTTGCTTCTGGAGACTTCGCTTTTGATTTAACCAAAACCCTGTTGACGCCAGTAGATATGGTAGATCATAACGAACCTCGGGACATCCCCATCTTGAAGGGAACCCTTCAAATGATGACTGCTGTGAGTGCTGCTTTATTTCTTTTTGTGTTCTTTACTAGTTTATATTATTTCTTTTTCTTTGGTGCCTGTTTATTTGCTGTAGTGTATCCAGAGGATGTATCTGTCCATCACCCGAGCTGAGGAACTAGAGAAGGCTGTACTAGAGGCCGTTATGAATGCTGAGAGATTGATAACATATTTGGAAGCAGAGAAAGAGGGACGCATGACTGCTGAAAAGGAGGTGTTTCGCCTGAACAAAGTTGTCGCTTCTGCTGAGAAGTCCAAGGAAGCTACTATTGCGGTCCAGGCCCAACTCGAAGGAAAAGTGGCTGAGCTGGAGGTGGTTATTGCAGTGATGGCTATTGAACGCTCAACTTTAGAGGCCAAGCAATGGCAGCAGGGTTGGGATGAAGCCGGAGCTGCTTACAAGGAGGAGGTGTTGGTATTTCGTGACAAGCTCTTCTTGGAGGGCTGGATAAGTGCCTTGGCTATTGCTCAAATTCCTGAAGAGTCCTCTTTGTTTCAAAACATTCCAGTTCCCTCAAAGTCCTTAGGTTTGAAGGCTGCTGCCATCCCTACTACTCCTCCAGCAAGGATTTCCCTAGGAATTGACTTTGCAATCAAGACTCCTGAGAGCAGTGTTGCCAGTGAAGCAATAGATGCTGAAGGAAGTGAGAACTTGGAGACTGAGGCTGTGGGAGATGTGGTTAAGAAGGCTCCTATTTCCCAGGATGTTGGAGCTACCTCTACTTGTCCTCCCCAAGCTGACGTGGACAAAATTATTAATGATGCCTCTGAAGTTCCTTCTGCTAATGAGAGTTAGAGTGGTTTCCATTTGAAAAGACTTGAAGTTTGCTCTTTTTTTTTTTTTTTTGATACACTGGAGCTCGGTCTTCCTGACGAGTTGCCTCCTTTAATGCCTGTTACGAAAATTTTTCTTTTTGTTGCTGATTTTGTGAGGCCAACTATGCCTTGGTTGAATGATGGAACTTTTTCTTGTTAATTTTTGTACTCTGATGCTTTCTTATTCTAATGCTTGCCTTGTTTATATTGTTTGCCCTCAGTCGAGCATTGTTGGGACTGCAGGGCCGAATAGATGCTCAGTCTGGTCACTTGATATGCTTGGTTTGAAATTGAAAAAGAATGGTTTACTTAGGTCTAGGTTGAGTTCAAGAAAAACAATTGTTTGCCCCCCACCTGGAGCAAAGTAAGATTGGTATTGTAGATCTTTGCTCTTGGACAGAACTTACTAAAGTCTATTTCAGCTTGGAAAGCAGGAGTATACTTGAATGGAATGAAAAATAAAGAGACGTGGAGTCTTACTCAGGTCCAGATTGGTTTTGAAAAACAATTGTTTGCCCCCACCTGGAGTTGAGTAAGTTTAATGCTAGGAGTATGATCTTGAAGGGATTACCCAAGTCAGTTCCAACTTGTGCTTTGTATGGAGCAGTGCTGAAGTATTGATGTATTTATACTTAAGAAATTCTACGATTTCCAAAAAGAAAATAAACAGTGAAAATTCGTTAGTGTGGTTTCCTCCAAGCAATTCCACTTGGCTGAGGTCCATTTTAATTGCCAAACATAATTCCACCAAGCAATTCCACTTAGCATGTTTAGGTGCTAACCAAAACTAAATTCCGTTCAGTCGCTCCGAGATGAAGTCCGTTTGGTTAAAACCAAAGCTAAAGCCGTTTGGTTAACACCAAAGCTAAGTCCGTTTGATAATCATCAAAGCTAAATCCGTTTGGTAATCACCAAAGCTAAGTCCGTTTGGTAAACACCAAAGCTAATTACTCTTCTTTTGAAATATGCCCCTAGGGCTTGGATTAAAATAATATGTTCTGACCTCAAAGCTATATAGATCTTGGAAACAAAAGTTTAAAGAAGTGAAGAAGCATTCTCATTAAGAAACAGATAAATGCTTGTACACTTGATGCATAGATTTTGGGGGTCTAGTCTATTGATAGTATTTCTTGAGGTTGGCTACATTCTAGGGCCAAGATATGGCTTTGCTGTTGAGATCTTCCAGGTAGTATGCTTCGTTCCCAACTACAACTGTAACTTTGTAAGGACCCTCCCATTTAGGTCCCAACTTCCTTTCGCCAAGCACCTTTTTGTGGTCCATAACTTTCCTCAGAACCAGCTCTCCAGGTGTGAATTGTCTTGGAAGAACTTTTTATTTATTTATCAAAACTCTTGATAAGCTGCTACTGATAGGCGACAAGTCTGATTAGTGCTGTCTCTCTTCGGCCTTTCGCCATGTCTAAGGCTTGTGCGATATCTTGTTCATTACTTGCATCTTCAAACAATTTCGATCAGAGGGTTGGGAGATTGACTTCCAGTGGAATAACAACCTCCATTCCGTAGGTCAAGGAGTACGGTGTTTCTCCTGTTGAACGTCGTGATGTGGTTCAGTAGGCCCATAACACATGGGGCAACTTTTTAACCCACTTGCCTTTTGCACTTTTAAGCTACTTTTTTACCCCGTTAATGATGGTCTTGTTTGACGACTTCGCCTGCCCGTTACTTTGTGGGTAACCCGGAGAGGAATTTCGATATTCAATTCTGAGATCGGCATAGAACTTCCTGAAAATCTTTCTACCAAACTGCGTTCCATTGTCTGCAATCAGTACCCGTGCGATGCCGAAACGGACCACGACATTCCTCATAACAAACCGCTTTGTGTCTGCTTCTTTGATGCTTGCCAGTGCTTCAACTTCCACCCACTTAGTGAAGTAGTCGGTTGCAGCGATGAATAAACGTCTGTTTCTAGTCCCCTGTGCCAAAGGTCCAACAATGTCCAAGCCCCACTGAGCAAAAGACCATGGGCTAGTAAGCAGAGTAAGATTTTTGGTTGGCTGATGAATTAACGGAGTAAATCTCTGACACTTATCACATTTCTGCACGTATTGTTGTGCATCTTACTATATCTGTGGCCACCAGTACCTATGAGTGAGGGCACGGTGCGCCAGCAACCTTCCACCAATGTGGCTTCCACAAATCCCCTCGTGAATTTCACAAAGAACATCCTCGACAAGATTTGGATGCATACATAATAGATAAGGGCCAAGGTAGGAGCGTCGATACAATTTCCCAGACGGTGAAATCCAAAACAGAGCTGATCCTTGCCAAATTTTATTAGCTTCCTTCTTGTCTTTGGGGAGAGTGCCTAATCTTAGAAAAACAAGTATTGAATCCATCCAGCTCAGTCCCAAGTTAGTGCAGAGGACCGGATCTGGAGATGCAATGCTCGGTTCTGGCACAAACTCATCCTAAACTTTTCTAGCATCTTTAGTGTCCACTGATGAGCCAAGTTAGGCGAGGGCATCAGCATGACTATTTCTGTCTCGATTGATCCATTCCACTCGCATGAATTGGAATTTTTTAAGTAAATCTCTTGCCTTGTCTACATACATGGCCATTGTTTCATCTCTTGCTTCATAGACCCTAGTGAGTTGATTGACAACCAACTGAGAATCACTGAAAACCAGGAGTTGATCTGTACTGAAGTATTCGGTACCATGCAATCCAAGTAGTAGGGCTTCATATTCTACCTCATTGTTAAAGGCATTCCATCCAAGCTTTAGAGCTTGCTCCTAGATGAATCCTTCTGGAGATGTGAGTACCACTCCTGCCTCCGTTCCTCGGTTATTGGATGATCCATCAACATAGAGCTGCCAGATGTCCCCAATAAAGAGTTTCCATGCTTCCGAAGCACACTATTTGTTCAATTCGGTGGTGCGTGGCACCTGTATCGAGTTAGAGTTCTGATGTTCGATGCTCTGGGTGGGGGTGAATTCAGCAACAAAATCCGCCAAGACCTGGGCCTTGATTGCTATTCTAGGCTGATACTGTATATCAAACTCGCCAAGCTCAACCGTTCATTTCGCTGTTCGGGCCGAGAAATCAGCTTGGCCGAAGATAGATCTGAGGGGAAATTCAGTGAGGACATTGATGGTATGACCTTGGAAGTAGTGTTGTAGCTTCCTTGAGGGAATGAGCAGAGCATAAACTAGCTTTTTCAATGGTAGATACCGTGTTTCGGCGTATAGGAGAGTCTTGCTGATGTAGTACACTGGTCTTTGTTCCTTTTTAACTTCACGAATCAGTACTGCGCTTGCCGTATGATCTGAGACCGCCAGATATAGGTACAACTCTTCCTTTGGTTCTGGAGTGGAAAGGAGAGGTGGTGTGCTGAGATATTTCTTGAGGTCTTGTAATGCTTTAGTACATTCAGAACCCCACTCAAATGAAGTCTTTTTTCTCAGTAGTTGAAAGAAAGGCTTCATTCGGTCTGAAGATTTGCTAATGAATTGATTTAGGGCTACCACCATCCCGACTAATTTCTATAGTTACTTGGCCTTTGTTGGTATCTTAATTTCTTATATTGCTTTGATTTGATCCAGATTTGCCTCAATTCCTCTGTGAGTCACCATGTACCCCAAGAACTTCCTTGTTCCTACCCCGAAAGCGCATTTCAAGGCATTGAGGCGAAGTTGATGAGTTTTTAGGATGTTGAAAACTTCTCTCAGATCTATGAGGTGGTTTGTAGCAGGCTCTCTTTTCACTACCATATCATCTATGTAGGCTTCCATAGTCCGGCTGAGCTGTTCTTTGAACATTCGAGTTACCATTCAATGGTAGGTTGCTCCAGCGTTCTTAAGGCCAAATGGCATTACTTTATAACAGTAGGTGCCTCTTGGAGTAACAAATGCTGTCTTCTCTTGATCTGGGCCGAACAGTGGTATCTGGTGATAGCCGCTGTAAGCGTCCAGAAAGCTTATACGCTCATGCCCTGCTGTTGAGTCTACCAGTTGGTCTATATGAGGCAAAGGGAAGCTGTCTTTTGGACAAGCTCTGTTGAGGCAAGTAAAGTCAACGCAGACTCTCCACTTTTCGTTTTTCTTTTTGACTACGATTGTGTTGGACAACCATTATGGATACTAAATTTCTTGGATTGCCCCCGCCTCTAGGAGTTTGTCGACCTCTGCAATTACTGCTTCGGTGTGCTCAATTGAAGATCTTCGGCTTTTCTGCACAACGGACTGAGCAAAAGGGTTAACGTTGAGTTTATCGCAAGAAAATTCTAGATTCAGCCCTGAAGTATCATATGTTAACCATGCGAATACCTCCATATTGTCCCTCAGCAAATCCAACAATTGAAGTTTCTCATCAGCGCCTAAGGAGGTACCGATAAGAAGTACTTTTCTGGGTCATCTTCCGTTACTAAAACTTTCTCCAGATCTTCTACTATCTTCTCAGCTGGGGTTCCACCGACATCTTCCAAGATCAGTTATTCTGCTACTTCAACTGTCTGAACCCGATTGCAGAGCTGTTTAGCCTTCATGCCTACCATGAAACAATACTTTGATGCAACTTGGTTCCCTGCGATTTGATCTACTCCGTATTCCGTCTGGAAACAGATGAGTTCGTGGTAGGTTGAGAGGACTGCTTCCATTTGATAAATCCAAGGCCGATCGAGTATAGCTTTGTAAGGAGACGGTGTGTTAATAACCAGAAATTCTATCTTTAGGGTCTTTGTCCCAGCCACAACTGGCAACACTATCCTGCCAAGTGGCCATTCAGGCTGCGAATTAAAGCCGACCAATGGAGCTGCCGCTGGAGTGAGGTGTTGTTCAGAAAGACCGAGCTTCTTGAACAAGTCGTAATACAATATATCTGCTACGCTACCCTGGTTTACCAAAACTCGTTTCACATCAAATCATTTTCCAATTCCTACAGTTATAATCAATACATCAGTATGTGGGTGTTGAATTCCTTCTAAGTCCTTCTTAGTAAATAAAACAGTACATAAGGGAGTCTTAGGTATTGTTCGTACCTTTTTCGGTACTAGACCCACTAACATGACTTGCTAAATTTGCACGGCTTTTGCAATTTCCTCCCGAAGTGTCTTTTCTCGCTCGTGACTGGTTGTACCATGAATTAAATTTATGACCAATCGAGGCGGATGCTCTGTGTTTGGTGGGGGATTCCTCTACTCAGTCACCACTTTGTTTGGATCAATGTATTCTTGGAGATGCCCAATAGCTACCAAGTCCTCCAGGTGTTGCTTCAATGCTCGGCAGTTCTGAGTCATGTGCCTCCTATCTTGATGATAGGTGCATCTGAGCTTTTGGTTGTGCCGAGCTGGGTCCCCTAGCATCTTTGGTGGCCAAGTAAAGAACAGCTCTCTCTTGATTTTCTCCATAATACGATAGATAGGTTCTTTGAAGACTATAACAACTGCTTCATGGGATTTAGACTTGTCTATTTCATTCACTACGACTCATCGGGGTTCCCCTTGATCTGCTCTTCTTCTATTTCCTAGAGTTGTCTGTTCGGCCGATACCACTTTAATGGGAATCTGATCATCTTCAAGGCGAGCATACTGCTCAATCCTGCCATGTAAGTCCTTCAGTGCTGTGGTTGGGCGTTTGGTAAATGATTGTCTCAACTTGCTTTCTGGATGCATACCATGTTTAAAAGACATTACAGCTATTTGTTTGCTACAGACATTTTCCTCCAAATCATTATACTCTTCCCAATACCGTCTTGCATAATTACGCAGTGTTTTTTCCTGTTCCTTTCGGAGATCGAATAAGGTGTCCGGCTCCTTCGGGATTTTGGTGTTGGAAACAAATCTGGCCAAGAACTCTTCAGAGAGCTGCTTCCAGTCGTAAATTGATCCAGTAGGGAGATGATCGAACCATCTGAGTCTGGATTCTACCAAGATGGATGGAAAGACTTTGCACATTAGTGCCTCATCTTGGCTTCACAAGGACATCATCTGCCGATAGTGGCTGATATGTGTTAGCAGGTCTGACTTCCCATCATATGACGTGAATTTTGATAGAGTGAACTTCTTGGGGGGTCTTATAGCTTTGATATTTGGGGAGAAAGAAGAGGAGACAAGCTGATCCAGTGCTCGGTGCTCTCTTTGATGGACAGTATGATTAAGGTGTTGAGCCTGACGCTTTCGTCATTGATCATTTTTTCTATTCCAGACCAACCAAGTACAGAGATCCTGAGGAGCATACTTTGTCTGTTGGATGGCCGTTTTCAGCCTCTTAGCTCTTTTTCGGTGTGAACCACCAGTGTGGCCGCTCGCTGCTTCACTTTGCACCGGGATTGGCTGACTTTGCTGCCTAGATTTGTTTTTGGGGACCTTCTTCACTGGTGGTTCAAGGGATGGCCTCCTCCAGCGCAGACGAGAGGGTTCTGCGTCGGTCCTCTTCTCCCTCGAGTTGCCTATCATCCTTTTGAGTTGCCCTTTTAGTTCCTATAGCTCCATTCCCATGGAATCAATGATATGATCCCTATAGTAGTTCTCCAACAAAAATTCGTGGGAAGAACCTCTAACGAAGGGCTGTCGATGCTCAACAGATTCCGGAGTCCAGTTGTTGTTTCCGGTCTGCTCCTCCAAAGCTGCTGGCAGTGCCAGGCCTTTATCCTTAGTCTTCTCCGTTTGGGGAGTTAATGCTAAGGGTGGAATATCTTTAATTCCCATCGTCGGAATTAGATGCAGAACTCAGAGATGAAGTCCACGTTCACAGCACCAATTGTGCGTACCGAATACCGCACTAGATGATTGTGGACCGAAGATCCGCACCCTACTGGACTATCCAAGAATCGAGACCCTGCCATCAGTGAGCACTGTTAGAGCTGCTCGGCTAAAGCTAGCCAGATAACCCCTCTGGTGTGAGAGTAAGTGATCGGAGAAGATGGAATGTGCTCTCTAAGTGTAGAGAGTTGTGTTTAAGTAAGTATAGTATAGTTTAACTTAGTTACCTTCAATGTGAAGTCCTTGTAGTTTATATAGAACTCCTTGTAGCCCAAGATGGTTTCATGAGACTTTGGTGCTGCCATGCTTCCTTTAACATTGCTCAAGGTAGGGGACCATGAGGTAGTTGATAATGGATGCATATACTCATTGGCACCATGCTAATAACAGACCACATTCCCTTGATCAACCATTTTCGTGATTCTAGGGAGAGGGGACCAGCTGAGGTGGCAGTTTGCACATGCATGTATTCATAACTTTCACGTTTCTCTGAGAGGTTCCCTCAGCTCGGTACCATTGTGCCTCGGCTCGGCCCTTTGTGAGATTGCTTATAGAGATGGGCTGGCCCATTTAGATATCTTTGTGTGGGCTTCGCCCACTTTGGTTTTTGGTGATGGGTTCGGCCCATCAGTTCGGTCCAAAGATTTAGTCCTGTAGCTTAGCCCAGCCCAGTGACACTGTGGACTGACCTTTCCACTGCAAGTTGGGCCCAAGTGTTTGAAGACTTGGGTGGACTGTTGATCATGGAGTTGGGCTTGATTGGCTTACCCCTACATTCACCTAACCCACTTGGAGTTGGGTTTAATGGATTGGGTTGGACCAAGGTTTGGATCCGACCCATTTGTATTTTGCCCCTTCAATAATATATATATATATAATGTTATGTGAGAGTTAACGTGTCATTTTTTATTTAATTTTAAATTGAAATCAACTTTAAAAGTAACTAAAAAGTACTTAAAATATAAAAGGTGAAAGCAAAAAATAAGATTTAAGCATCAAAATAAAAAATAAAAAAATCAAACTTAAAAAAAATGTGAAGTGTAATTTATCCTTTTACAACTTTCTCACATCATACCGTCACTCATGACATTAAGGGTGTTTGATCTAGTGATATGATTCTTGTTTTGGGTGCAAGTGGTCTATTGCTTCGTTGAAGTCATTTTTTAACTAGGTGGCTGTAATTTAGTTGGCTAATTTTTTGGTTAAAAAGTCTTTTTCAAAAGGGAAGTCTTAAATTTCACTCTTAAGAATAAAATAAAGGTGTATATTTGTGAATTTTAACTCTCTTAATATGATAACCTAACAAATAACCATTAAATTTACCAATAAAATAAAAATAAAAAAATACGGTCGCTCATGCCTAGGTGTGAGCATGGTTCGAATTGGGGTAAAACCAAAACTAATCCGTTATTTACGGTTCCTGAAAAATTGGAACCAATCCAATCCGTTTAAATCGTGGAACCAATCCGTTTAAACACAGATTGGATCGGATTAGGACCGCGGATTCCCATAATTAAATAACAAAACAGATATGTCCCATATAAAATTTCTTTTACTTACAAATAGATTGATTAATAATGATACAAGTATGGAAGATTGATTACTTACAGATAGATTGATAAATTTTTTTACTTACAAATAGATTGATTAACAATGATACAGATTGATTAACAATGATACATGTATCTCTTACTTAAAAATAGATAAAAATCGAAAGATAAAAATAGATTTATACACACACCTATATAAAAATAGAAAAATAATCTGAGATACACACACAATGATCAACAATCAACAGAGATTTTTTACAGATCAATAGAGAGAGCTCAAACAAATTTATTCATCAAATGTGACAAATATGTGGCTGGAAAAATCAGCAAATAGAACATGATTTCCACAAAAACAAAATATAATATATATATATATATAGGGAGCTCACCGAGAGAGAAAGAGAGAGAGCTACAGCTACTGATCTGAGATGGATGATGATCAGAGATGGAGGATCTAAGAGTGTTTGAGAGAGAGAGAGAGAGAGAGAGAGAGAGAGAGAGAGAGAGATATTAGAGTGTGAGAGGCAGTGAGTAGGCGGCGTGTGAGGTTGAAGATCTGAGATGGATGATGATCGAAGATAGAGGATCTGAGAGTGTCTGAGAAAGAGAAGAGAAGAGAGAGAGAGAGATGAGATGAGAGTGTGAGAGACATTGAGTGAGTGAGTGGCCTGTGAGGTTGAAGATATGAGATGGATGATTGGAGATGGATGAGAAAGAGAAGAGATAGAAAGAGTACCGAGAAAGAGAGAGCGAGAGATGAGAGTGTGAGAGGCAGCAGTGAGTGAGTGAGTGAGCTGAAAGGCGTGTGAGGTGAATTAGGGTTAGCATTTAGCTTTTATATGAAACAAGAAATGATATTATGTATGAGGGTATATGGTATAAATATAGATTAAATCTATATGGTCTGGATCGATTCCAATCCGGAGCCAATCCGTGGCCTACAGATCTTTAAATCTGGAACCGAACTACGGATTCAAAAAACCAATCCAATCCTACCAGATTGGACTGGACTGGATCGGATCGGATCGGATTACGGATTATACGGATTCCTTGCTCAGCCCTACTCATACTTGGTAGACCAATCCGCTATGACGAGACCTAATGTTTTTTATTAAAATTTTAAACAATAACTTAAAAAATGTTAAATAGTAAATGGTGGTTCAAAACCACCCAGGCCTCTCAAATAAAATAATATTAAAATGTGCCTTATAAGGGTATCTATGCCCTTGTTTGGCATAAGCTAAACAGGGGCTTTTTGACTAAAATAGTTACAAAAAATTAAAATAGGTTTTTTAATTCAATAAGACAAAATGTCACATTCAAATCATAATTATTTCATTTTTTTCTCTCACAAAAGTCAAAAAAATCAAAAAGCCTATTCCAAATGAGGTTTTTTAGCCCTAGGCTAAAATCGTCAAAAAACTAAAAAGCTAAAAAGTCAAACAGCCAACCTACATCCCAAACAAACTTATAGTTTTAGGATAAAATTTGTTTAGTACGGTGCAAAATTACTCCTCCATCCAGCTTGCTAAATATTTGCAAAATTCACCATTGCTATAGTACCTTACTTCGTCAAGCGAGGTACTATTCACTGGCCATACGATGAAAGCCAGACAATCGAGAGGACATTCGTTTGGACAACTGGTTGTTATTATTATTATATTTTCTTTTGGTCAAATCTTCAACTTTTTCCATCAGGAGGACATTCGATCGGACATCCGGACAACTAGCTAAAAATTTGTTGTGCCTAATGTAGTGTGTATATTAAAAAATGTTATCTAAAATACAAAAAGTAGTTTTTTTGGTTAAATTTGACTAAAAATTTGAAGAGCTTGATGCGATTGCTCTAATAATGCAACAAATGTTTTCTATTTGTGTGGACCATATGATGGACATATAGGAGTGTAAAAATGGCCCGAAACCCACCCACTGTCCAGGGTGGGCTTGTCCCGTTTAGGCCTATTTGGGCTCAGGCTTGAGCCTAGCCCACGCTTTTGGGCTTGGGCCATCATTTTGAAGCCTGGCCTGGCTAGGCCCATGGACCAGCTCATCGGTCCGCTTAAGGCCCACTCAAGACCCGACTCGTCTGAGGCCCAGTGTCTTTTTTAGAATAAAATAATAAAATTTTGGTAGAAAAAATTAAAAAAACAAAAAAAAAAATTGTTCAGGCCCGCCCAAGCCTAGGCTCGGCCCGCCTAAGGCCCGAATACCCCTAGGCCTGGGCCTCTTTTTTTGGCCCGTGGACCGGCCCGACTTGATCCGAATTTTAGCGGGAATCCGCGAGGCCTGACATGGACCGGGTTAGGCCCGAGCTTGGGTGAGCCAGGCTAGGCAGGGCCAGATTTTCACCCCCACCGACATACTCTGGAATGTTGGAACAAAGACAAGAATATTAAAGTAAATTGTAAATTAATGGGACGCTGAAAAAATAAGTGTACGATAAATGATTTGTGTGTGTGTGTGGTGGGGGGGGGGGGGGGGGAATTGTACCTTATAAAGACTTGCACTATACAAAAAAAGTTTACACTACTATAAAAATATAATTTTTTTTTTCATTATCTCACGGTTTTAAAATATTATTTTATATCACTTATTATTTGACACTTATCAAATCATTTTGTAAAATCTTAATAAAAATGATAAATTACAAATACACCCCATGAGATTTTATTAAAATACGAATCATCTCCTATGGTTTTGAAAATTACATTCTACCACCTGAGGTTTCTAATTTCATAACAAATTGCCTATTTTATTAATAAATCATCAAATCAATTAACAGTTTTTAATGATGTTAAAAATATGTTTCAATTAATAATTTAGGTAATTTTATTATTATATAGGAGAGCAATTATGAATTTTATTATTTCAGTTAATTTTGTTAAATAAAAAATTCTAATAAGAAGATATTTATAATTTTTCAAATCACAAAAATCAATTTATATTTTAAGTAAACTTTAAAAGGTGTATTTGTAATTTATCCTAATAAAAAGTACTACATTCCACAATTTTAATTTGAGGCATCACTACATAATTTTTCTTAACAATAGTCTTTTTGACTAGACCCTGTTCTTGACTAACAAAAACGCTTGAGAACTTTAATTAAAGTCACCACTAATGATGTGACAGTGGATCCCACCCACTGTCACAGTGTATGTTGTGCCTTTTTTTTTTTTTTTTTTTCCCCTTCAATTTTCACCTCAGTAGTAGTGGATTTAGATCTCTAAACCATTACTGCTTGACTAAATGAATGAGACGCGCCAATGTGACGTGCCTGACAATTTTATATATATATATATATTTTTTATTTTCAAATAAATTTGTATAGCAAATTATAGAATAAATTATAAAAATATCTCTTAAAATTTACTTAAGATATAAATTATCACTTGTGGTTTACAAAATTACAAATATCTCATTATTAGAATTTTTTATTTAATAGAATTAACTGAAAAATAAAATTTATAACTATTTTTTTATATAATAATAAAATTATTTGAATTATTAATTAAAACAAATTTATGACATCATTAATTTTTTTTTTTTAATTTATTAACACTAGAGGCGCTATTTGTTGTGAAATTAAAAATTTCAAGAGACAGAATACAATTTTTAAAATCACAAGAGACAATTCGTATTTTAAGTAAATCTCAAGAGTGTATTCATGATTTATTCAAATTATAAATACACCATTGATATTCACTAAAAATATAAATTCTCCTCTCATAGTTTGAAAAGTATAAAATACTCTTGTTAAAAATTTTCTTACAACTAATCTAATACAAAAAACAATATATACGTATATCCAAGTACTCTCTAATAACAAAATAAAGTTATGTTCTCCATTCATTCTTTATTGTTACTATTTATATTGCATTTTCACCAATAAAAAAAATCCAAATACTCTCTAATATTAAAATAAAATTGTCATATTATTTTCATTTTAATTCACTTATCACCAAATCTCTCTCTATAGTATCATAATATTCTCCTACTTTCCTCAACAATATACCAAATGCTTATAAACAATAATAATGATGGTATTATCAAGGACTTGAGAACACTTCTACCAAATGCCTGTCCCAAATGTTTGTCCCATTGCTCTAATCTTGACACATGTCAAGTAATGATAAATCAGCTAAACCTCCTTTCCATCTCCAAATGCCTGTCCCAAAATGTTTGTCTCATTGCTCTAATCTTGACACATGTCAAGTAATGATAAATAAGCTAAAACCTTCTTTCCATCTGCAAATGCCTTGTCCCATTGCTCTGATCTTGACACAAGTCAAACCTCCTTTCCGTCTCCAAATGCCTGTCCCAAATGTTTGTCCCATTGCTCTAATCTTGACACATGTCAAGTAATGATAAGTTAGCTAACTCCGTCAAACCTCCTTTCCATCTCTCTCATTTCTCACATGATAAATCACTCCATCAATGACTTCATTTTCTCATTGGATGGCATAAAGTCAGCAAGGATCAAAGCCCCAAGCCGATTTTAGCAGATTTTTATTCTCAGATGGCACTCTCTGCTGTGCTCTGTTTTTTGTAATTTTGTTCTCGCTAACTCCCATGGTCTTGGTATGCACATGGTTGTGTTTCAAAGTGAAAAATGTTACTAAATATTTTATAAAATATTTTATATGGATATGCAAGTTTGGTAAAATATGAGATATTTAGTAAAATATTTGATAAAAATATTTGGAACCTCTAATGTTACTCTTTCAAAGTAAATACCAACATAATTGGGATATGCGTTTTAGTTATGGTGCAACTCTTACCAGACCTCTTTATGTATTTTCTTCTCGTTAGTAACAAAATTTTTTCTTTTTGCCAATAAAAAAAAAGGAACACACTATGAGAGTAAAATTTTACTATTATTCTATAAACATGTCATAAAGAAAGAGAACAATGGTGCTTGTTTACTAGTTTGTAAATATTAAAATAAAATTTCATCTTTGCTTGTTGTGATTGTTCATTGTAAGATTTTTTTTTTAATTTTTTTTTATTTATTATTATTATTTTTTTTTTACAAACTAGTAAACAAACATCGTTACAAATCCCACACAACCAAAAAACAAAAAATCTATAAAAAAAAAAATTCAAAAATTCAACATACATGATCGAACTTGAATAATAATCAAACAATGTTTGAATGAAACTTCATGAATAATAATCAAACAATGATTGAATGAAACTACAACTCTAACACGAACAGTGATCTAATGAATTGATCCAATGAACTTATCTAACTCGAACAGTAATGGAATGAAGTTCTACAATCTAGATCAAACTCTCATGAAGAAGAATGATCAAACTCACAACCATGAAGAATATTGATCAAACTCACAACCTTGAAGAGTATGGATGACGATCGATAAAGAAAGGTAAGCTATGTTAGGGAATGAACAAGACTTTTAATATCAATCATGCTAACAAATTTGATTCTAATCTTTGAAATATATATCTAGAGCAAGATTGTCCATGAAAAATAGAAAATATATGTCTGTCCTTCATGAAGAACACGCTTCCTACTAAAGGGGTGCAAAAAGTAAAACATTTTGGCCGGTGCTTTACACACTAAAATGTTAGGCCTAAGCGATTTTGGTTAAATTTCCCCCATTAAGAATTGTCATAAAAAGATGTTTTCAAGAATATTAAATAAGGAGTAATGCTACAAACACTAATTATTATACCAACCAATATACCAATTAAGACATAAGATATACATTTGGGTTCCACCACTTCACATGGGTCTTATCTAATATTGTATCTAATTGATATACTAATTAGTGTTTGTAACATTACTTTTAAAGAAGGTTTAAAATTTTGTAAAATCCTTACCAATAAAATGTTTTGAAAACGGGTTTTTACTGTCTAATTGCAACAAAAATGGCATGTCTTAAACTAGGTAAAGGCGGGGGATGGGATAGACAGGCTTGACACACAATATGTTTGGGGCGAGGACAAAATTTGGTGATTCTCTAAAAAATTCAACTTATTAAATTATGGTTGTTATTATTTTTACATTTTATTAATTCAAATAGAACGGGTAAAGAAAGAGACATGAGCATCCCAACTATTGTAAATATGTTAGATGAAGAAAAAACGTAATTTGGATTTTCTTTTCTTTTTTTGGATTTGATTTCTTTCAAGGTAGTCATCTCAATTTGAGAGAACATTTAGACTTAATAAATTTATTTTGGAATCGATTTTAATAATCTAAACCGTTCACCTTTTAAGACTCATTAAATAAAATATTCATGCAATTAGCTGCCATAAGCTCCCTCCCCTCACAACATCATTTGGGGCATAAATATTGACAAACACACAGTCAAATGAATTAAGAGCAATAGCTAAGAGCACTAAGAAATTCCTGTTACAGCAGCACTCAGTGAGCTTGAATGAATCCAGGTTCCAAATATACAGAAGAACCCTTGCTCTCCCATCCGAATCAACTGCCAAACACTCCATTTTTTCCCAAGGCCAAATTGACCTAACCAATCTTTCATCAACACTACTCTTCTTCGTCTCTTGAATCATCAATATCTCCACTTTCCTTTCCCTAACTACATTTTTTTTGTTCTACTCCTTTTCCCTAATAATCAATATCTTCTTTATCTTCTAGGTCCACCAATTTGTTGAACACTTCATCCTCCTTTCCTTCATAGTTAATATCCAAACTATTCCCAATTTGGATAGTGGCTTGAGCTTCATTCAATACATTTCTTCATCTACTTGATTGGCTATTCTGTGAGATGGCGAATGAAATTGCTGCAGCAATCACCTTGAAAATTGCTCGTCTTTGAAAGCACCCTGTGAACGATGATCCTCTTCTATATATCCTACTTGTCTCTCTGCTTCTACCTCTACCTCCTCTATACCTGTTTTTCACCAGATGGACAAGATACCATTCCCATCTCTTGGGCTGGAATTGGACACACTTGATTTACTTGGGCTTGGAACGAACTATCATTCACCACACTTGGAGTATTATTTAACCCATTAGTTGGATCCCCCAATTGGGACCCCCCTTCTATCACTACCTCCAAATTAGTGTTGGGCCTCCTCACTTCAGACCCAATAAGGCTTCTTACATTGATTCATGACTGATAACACAGTGGGATCATAATACAGTGGGATCAAAGTTTTGGCATACCCTAACTGGATATGATATCCCTTTACACCTTAACATCACTACCCTGTTAATAAACTCCATGCAATTTGTGATAATTCTCACCTTGCCACACACAAACGAATCTCCTTGATTAATAACTGGAGTACTTCGCCAAATAGTGCTCCTACACTTCTGAATGTATCTATACTCCACAAATTAAATGGCTTACCCAAGCAACTTGACCAAATACATCTCTCTTGCTCAATATGTGTTCTAGATTTCTGTTCTTCTATTGAATCACACCATTCAAATATCCAACCCTTCAAGCTATTATGGTTACTCTTCATAGCTTGGACGGATTTGAACGTTAGCACTACAGATTTTGTGAGAATATGTGTTCTCCTAAGATTAGGAAGAAGTGTCCTATATCTATTAGACTTCTATATATCTCAGTGATGTATTCATGTAGGATTAGGAATTAATGGTACTCTATATAAATGATGTATGTATTCTTTGTTTAATCAATTCAATCTAATATACAGTTGTGTTTAGAAAACTTACATGGTATCAGAGCTTTGCGATTTCTGATTTCGTGGTGGCTAGGGTTACGCACGAGCTGGTTCAACTTGCTCGTGATTCATCTGTTTGATCGAGTTCTCCCTTTCTCAATTGTCTGGTACACGATCAAACTCCTTTGGTTCGATCTCTGTTCGTGACTTGGGTGACCCATTTGTTTCGTCTGCGAGTGCTTCTTCTGGATGCTTCGTCTCGCGAGTGAGTCGTCTCAGTTGACCCATCGAGCTGCTCATCTCAGTCTCAGTCGTCCTCGCGGCTCATCGTATCTCCGTCTTGGTCGACTCTTGTGGTCGTCTCTCTGTGGTCGCCTTTTTGTGCTTCATGACTCCTGGGGTCGTCTCTCTGTGGTCGGCTCTCTAGTTAATCTGGTTCGTCTGCCTCTGTGCTTCACGATCTCTGTCTAAGATCTTCGCGAGCTCCGTTTGAAGATTAATCTTAGCTTCAGTCTCTCTCTCTCTCTCTACTTTGCGATCTCTGTGCTTCAACTTGGGTATTTCTATTTAAAATCCTATTTTCAGGAATATTGTACTCAAGCCCCATACTTGTCTATTTATTCCAAACTTTGTTTTTTTTTTTTTACAATGTCGGATACTAAAATTCAAGCCATCAAATGTAAACTCACTAGTGGCAATTATGCCTATTGGGCCAGTGTCATGAAGAATTTTCTTCTTGGTAAAAAAAAATGGGGCTATGTTTCTGGTTCTGCTCCTCGTCCATCGAACCCGAAGGAATAAGGGTATCTGTCTTCCTGTGACACTTGGGATTGTGATAATGCCCAAGTTCTAACCTGGTTTCATAATTCTGTGGATGATCGTATTGGAATGATGTTTTCCAAGTACAGTACTGCCAAGGAAGTGTGGGATTATTTACTCGGTGTTTATCAGCAGTCCAACTTTGCCAAGTGGTATGAGTTGGAAACAACTATTCAGAGTGCTCGTCAGCAGGATCAAACTATTCAGGACTTTTATATTGAGATGACAGATCTCTGGGATCAGTTGGCTCTTATGGAACCACCTAGTCTCAAGATACTAGACGCTTATATTGAGTTTCGGGAACAAGGTCGTTTAGTCCAGTTCTTAACAGCTCTCTCCCCTCAGTATGAAGCTATTCGAGGTGGCATCTTTCACCGATCTCCTCTTCCCTCTGTGGATGCTATTGTTCGTGAACTCCTCTCTGAGGAAACCCGTCTTAAGACGGCCAGTCAGACTTTGCCTCCTTCTGTGTTCTTGGCTCCTACCAAGCCGCCCTTGTTATCGACCCCTCCTCCTCATCAGCTTCAGGCCACTGTGAAACCCAAAAGATGACCATTAGGGCTAGATGAGTGTGCTTTCTGCCATCAGAGGGGTCATTGGAAGAACAACTGTTCCAAGAAGGGACATCAGCCTGCTCTGTCTTCTCAGACACAGTTCCGCGGTCCTACATCGGTTACTTTCCGACCTCCTACTACTTATACTGCTTCTACTCCGGCTCCTGATCCTGACTTGGCTTCCTTGAGTGCTCAAGTTGCACAACTTCAGCATATCCTGTCCACTACTCAGCCATCGCCATCTACCTCCGCTCTTACCTTCCTTTATTCAGGTTTGCTTGGGTCTTCTTTAGGTATCCCTTCTTCTGTTTGGCTTTTTGATTCTGGTACCCCTCATCATAGGACTCCTCACATTTCCTTACTTCAAAACTGTATTCCCCCACTCGTTCTTATTACTATTAATACTGCTGTAGACACCCCATTTTTGACCGACCTTAAGACTCAGACGTCACTGATTGAGCGCTTGGTGATATTGCATATTGTGCTCGTTCAAAAGTCTCAGAGTCTCGGCTGCGAGCCTTGCCTCCGGACTTCCGGGCTATTTCGTGTCTTGCCTCGGTTTGTGAACCAGGCTCCGTTTTCTCTTCCCGAAGGAAGGGAGAGGTCTCGTAGATCATCTCTCAGTGGCCGTAGGCTACGTTTCGTGGTCGTAAGCCATTTTTCCCGTTTGGAGCCCGGTTTCCGGTTTTTCGGAGCCGACGGCCGTGTGCCTCGGTTCGGGACCGCTTAACCACCTCTGCTTGCTCTGGTTTTTGGTACATACCTTATTTCCTCCCTTTTGAGGGACATTGGGGTCCGAGAGACCAACTTCGTGGTCGAACACCACTCCCGGTGCCCAGCAGTCAGTTTTCGGGGCCTCGGACTGCGCGTTTTGGCCCCCGAGCCTTACTTGCAAGCATTTTTGGGCTCCGACCTGAACTTAAGATAGTCATATTTTGAGGTCCTTTTCATGTTTGATTAAGGACCTTTTATTTTTTGAGATCTCCATCTGTCACTTGCCTCTTTACCTCTTTTTAGGCCTATTTTGCACGGTATTTTAGGCGTACTTGTGGGCTGTGTTGGACTTGGTCGTAAACTACAAAGTGTCTTATTTTGATCCCCTCTTCAACTTTGTTGAAGGGCTCTCGGCCGTTTGGAACCAGCAGCTACCACTTGCCTTTATACCCCTCTTTAGGCCAATTTTTGGAGGGAAACTTGAAATATTTCCCCCCTTTTTTTCCCCCTCTTTTCCAGCCTCTTTTGCCTATAAATACAGCACCCCAGGTCTGTGTTGAAGGGTTAGAAATTTTTGTATAAGCCTCTCACACTAAATTTCTCTCTCTCTCTCTATATTCTAACCATCAAAACTCCAAGTTCCTTCCACCATTTCTTCACCACCACCACTACTCCATTTCCAGCAGCTTGGAGAGCTTTCCAGCAGCTAGGAGACATCACTTCTCAAGCCAAGAAGCATCCAAGGGGTAATCTTCAAGGGTAAGTCCCATTTCCCTCCTTTTGGCCTTTATTTTGCTCAATATATTAGCCCTCTTTGCTTGCTGTTTTGAGCTCCGACCAAAACTGAAAAGGTCATTTTTTTGAGCTCATTTTCTTGTTTCATTAAGGGCTCAACATTGTTTGAGCCCCCCATGTTGCACTTGCTTCAATACCCTCTTGAATGCCATTTTCTTGCAAGATATTTTTAGCTTGTGTATGATCTGATTTGGGGCCTGATGTAAACTGTAAATAGGCCTATTTTGAGCCCCTCTTCAACATTGAATAAGGGCTCAATACTGTTTGGGACCTCCATGTATCACTTATCATTGTACCCCTCTTAGGTCCCCCTTTTTTGCATGATTTATTAGGCTATTGTGTCTCTATTTTTGGGATTTGGTCCGAACTGAAAATGGACCTAAAATGACCCCCTCTTCATGTTTCATTAAGGGTCTAGGGTGGTTTGAGACATCCTTGGTATACTTTGTGTTGTAGCCCTCTTGTGGCCTTAATCTTGCATTGTATTTTGAGCATATTTGCATACTGATTTGGGCTTGATCATTTACTATAAAAAGCCATATTTTGGGCCTCTCTCCAACATTGTTGAAGGGCCCTAACCTGTTTGAGGCCAGCATATATCAGTTACTTCTTTGCCCCTTGTTGGCCCATTTCTTGCATGAATTGTTTGCCATACTTGTATCTATTTTTGGGGCTTGTCATGAAGTGTAAAACATCATATTTTTGGCCCCTCTTCAACATTGTAGAAGGGGCCTTCTGTGTTTGAGATCAGCAGCTATGACTTGCTTCATTACCTCTCTTGGCCCCCCACTTTTGCATGCTAATTTTTCCCTATTTGTACCCACTGTTTGGCCATGCTTCGAACTGTAAAAATGCTTGTTTTGGGGTTGCCTAGCTTCTGTCTTCACACTTCATGTGCGAATCATGCATGCATTGCATAGCTATAGGCCATTTCATGTGCTTAATTCCATGTTTCGAGACTCGTTCCTTGCATCGGGTTTCATTTCGCCTTGTTTCGGGGCTGTTTTCCCCCTCATTTTGCTACTGATTTTTGCATGTTTGCATATCATATTCTATGTCTTTGCCATGTCTCATTAGAGTGGCATTTCGGTACCTGAGGGTCGGTCCTCGGTTTGCGTGCACGCGTGCACGCATTTCGAGTTGTCTTGTTTTCATCTTATGGCCTCTTATGTGAGTATGGCTGAGGCTCTCTCATGTTGGTGTAAGCCCATATTGCATTGCGTATGCCATTTCATTCCATAGCATTGTGTATGCTAGGTTGTACATTAGCGCATTGTGTATGCCATCTCATCTCGTGCAACGTGTATGCCATTCCATAACATTGTGTATGTTAGGATTGTATCTTAGTTGCATTTCACGCATATCATGCATATTGCATCGTGTTCGGGATAGGAGTTAGCCCGGGCACGGGAAACGAGGTACGTTCCGTACTCCGAGTGACGGAACGTGTCTCAATTCCCAGTCACCGACACTCCGGATTATCCATGATGGAGTTAGGTTGTGTTGTAGTGTTCATATGCATTAATTCTATATTGAGTTGTGCAATTCGACTCCTCGGCCATCATGCATCGATATGCGTGATTGGTGGCACAAGGATCGAGGCATGCATACATTTGCGAAAATACATTGCCATGCCCCTTTCCTGCTCTCTGTTGCAGCAAAATGAAGAATCAGCAACTTTTCAGAGCGTGGCACGCATTTCAAGAACAGGTGCAAACAGAGGCTAATTGGGGCATCTCAGTGGATTTCCGCGCAAAGCAGCCCAAACATACATCATTCATCAGAAGCAAGGCAGTCCCTGGCTTGCATGCCAGTCATTATTTTCTTAGTTAATTTGTAAATTAATTAGGAATTTGTATTATTTGGACTGTAATATTTATTTGGACTGTAATATTCTTTTATTCGGGACTGTATATTTATTTGGACCCTCTGCGCGAGGGCATAATTGTAATAAGTGTGGGTGAGTGTGATGTATGTCTTCCAACCCCACGTCTTTCTTCCCTTTTATTTACCTGCTTATGATGGTTAGATTAGGGCATATTTCAATTAGCATACAGTATGATAGCATGTTTGCATTCATTCATCTGTTTTGCATGCACCGGGCTCGGCGCACCATACTAACTGCATTTGTATTTCAATTCCAAATTGAATACGTGTTAGTTGTAGCATTCCATATGCCATGTTTAGAATAGCCGAGCCTGCTATAGTTGCATTCTGCATGTGTTGCATTAGGCATTTCTGTATAGTTAGGATCATGCATGATTTCTAATGAGCTTCTGTTTTGGCTTGGAGTACTCGGTGAGTTTTATGCTTTAGCATCCTTGCATGCGTGTAAGTGACCTCCATGAACAGCATGCTTACCATGAGGCTAACTGCTTATGTGATATAACTGCCTTGAATGCCTGTGGGTGAAGGTTGGGTTATTTGAATTGGGACAATGCATTGATTGTTTGTTTTAAGCCCACTAGATAGTGGCAAAATCATGTTTTTCTAAGCCCACCCGAGGGTGGCAAATCCACGTCTTAGCCTACCTGCGGGTAGCGTCATCAAACCATTTTCAAACAAACAAACATGAAGTGTTTTGTTCCCATTCAGGCGACCCAGTCTACACTTGTATGCTGTGCGCATCACATAGTAAATCTAGGCTAATAACCGGAATAAGAGCACACAATGTTTTCAAAACCGGATATCATGGTTAGTAGAGGCCGGTCTTTGACCGGGCGAGTGGGGGTGCTCACGAAGTGACCTTCCCCAATCATACCCAAGTTCCCGAGCCGAGGCAACTTTGGTGATGACGGACACGTAGCCTTTGGCACCGAGTCAGGGTTTCCTAAATTTCCCCATAAAAAATATTTAGGTAGCGACTCTGTATCTGGCAAAGCAGTCCATGTTTGGCACTTCTTTCAAAAATCTGTTTTCTCAAAAACGATTTGCCGGATTTGGACTCTTTGGTTCAAGATTTAGAACCGTGACAATCGAGTCCTTGAACTGTAGTGAGCCCAAATGAACAGAACGGGACTTAACCCTCCCGGGGCGTTCGGGGACGTCTACAGTTTCTGGCGACTCTACTGGGGAGTTTGGAGAACTTGACTCGAACTCGTGATATCTTGTTTTGACTACACTTGTGTGTTTCTTTGCATTGCATTTGCATTGGTGCGCCTAGGACACCGTGTTTTCCATCTGCTATTCCTGAGCGGTTTGCCGGAGGCTTGTCTTGTCAAGGCATGTCCATAAGGCTGACCGGTTACGGGCTCTGCCAGTATGGGAACACAAACCCCGGTTTTACCGGGGCACCTTTTTCGACCATTCGACCTAGTGCATATTCGGATCCATAGTGACCATTCCAAACTAGGACAGGTTGCTTACCCGATAGGTTGTTTGAAACCGCTGCGGACGTAGTGAAACCCTAGCTCCTGACAAAATAGGACAGGGAAACCCTACCCCAACATAGGGGTGTTTTGGCTCTCACTTGCTTGTTATGTGCTTTTAGAGTGCGTCTCTACAGGAATGCATGTATCAGACTACAAGTTTGGGCATCAGGCCTGCGGGCACCAGTTCAGTAGTTTGGGCATCAGGCCTACGGGCATCAGTGTTAGTGTTTTGGGGAATCAGTTTTACCTAAAGGTATCAGTTTGCAGGACAGAGATTTAGGCAGAATTCAGTAGAGGGCACACTCATTCAACTATGCTCGTATCTGTTCAGGTGAAATCAGGCTGAGATGCTGTCTGTTTTCTGTTTTGCTAAGTGGTCTTGGAACCATAGTTTCAGAAGGGTCTGATATCTCCCGGGTACTCTGGACTTGTGTTGTTATGTGATCAGGGGATGAACCACCTGCGGGCGGCGCTCGATTAACTCCAGACGTGGGAATGGCACGCAATGTTCTGAGCAATGTGCAAATACCAGTTTTTGTGCTTTCTGACTTGGGTATTGGGTCAATTTTGTTGTTTTGTTTTGAGTATGTCTTTTTGTTTTGAGTCAGTCTCTTTTGTTGAGTCTGTCTTGTTGTACCGAGTCAGTCCTGTTTTATTGGAGTCGGGTGATTCTGGGGGTGTTACCTCGGACATCACCATTTTGTTTTGTGTTTGTCTTTTTTGCTTTCTTTTGAGTCTGTTTCTGCCTTGGAGCCAGTTATGCCAACAGATCTGAAGGGAACAGCAGTGATTTTCACACTCTCGTGTTTGCTTCTGCCGTGTGCCAGTTGTGCCAGAATTTCTAAATGAGATGGCAGTATTTGACTAGAAGCTCTGTCTTTTCTGTGCCTTGAAGTCATTGTAATGACCTGAGTTTTTCAAAACTTTTTGAACACTGCGGTGAAAACAAAGAGGGAGGAATTCGTCGGGTTTTACAAAACTTTGATCAATTGAGAGAAAGAGAGGCATGCTAAGCCCTTAATGAATGAGATCTTGCTTGTTAGTATGAGTACTGAGAAGGATCCTGGCTTGATCCAGATTGGTCCTACACTGTCTTTAGCGCGAGTGATTTGTCGCTTTCTTAAAAACTTTCAAAAAAAATTTTGCGCGGTCCTGCAAAGACCTGTGTGGAATCGCTCTTGAGATTGTGCAGCCTAGGATCGCTCTCAGCCTCAAGATTCAACCCCTTTGCTCCCAAAACCTTGAACTTGACTTCAGAACGTTCAACGGTCAACTACAATGTGAGGCCTGTGTGGCCAGATTTGAAGCAGCCCTCGAACAAGAGGCACCAAAGTCAGATCAAGAAGATCAGACCTCATCAGAAGAAGCTTGCGAAGCTAGAACAGAAGCACCCCTCGAACTAGGGGCGAAAATGTCCGATGTGCTCGAAGAGCCGAAGATGGATCCTTTTGCAAATCGATACAACAGCCACTCTCTTGGATACGGATGGCTTCGAGACCCTAAAACCATTCGGCATGGACTTGTTACACTTTTACCCTTTGAGAGGCTCGCTGGACCGAAAACCCGGAAGGGCGACCCAGGCAAAAGTTAGAGCAAGAAAAGATATATACAAAAAGCAAAAAGAGAAAAAGAAGAAAAGCAAAAAAAAAAAAGAAAAAAGAAGAAAAGAAAAAAAAAAGAAAAAAAGAGAAGAAAAGAATTGAAAAGAAAAGAAAAACAGAAGCTCGCAAGGTCGAAAACCCGCGACGGGCGCCTTGGCAAAAGTTAGAGCCTAAAAAGGAGAGGTTAATACCCGAGTGTACCTTAACCCCGAACTACGTAAGGCTTGATTCCCATCTTTGGGATACGTAGACAACTTCATTCTGAAGTCCAACCATAAACTCTTCCAAATCGACTGTGTCCATGCGATGGTTCTGGTCATCTTTGTCTTCGCTGTATCTGAGAGTCTGGTTGTGTTCGTCGCTGTAAGGACTGACTACAATGCGTTGCGGTGCTATCCAAACAAGGGGCAACTTTCCGTTGCCATTCAATACGCCGCGGTGCCGTTCAAACAAGGGGCAACTTTCCGTTGCCATGCAGTGTCCTTCAGACAAGGGGCAATTTTCCATTGCTATGGGTCCGAGGTTGTGCATCTCAAGAGTAGGTTCCGTGCTCGTTCAGCAGTGGCCGTTTGCAAAAATAGCTTTTGAGAATTTTTACTGAGGTTGACTAATCTTCTCGAAAAGTGCTCCATTTTTTTTTTCCTCTGGACCATTTCTTAGACCCAAAAAAGGAAAATTCTCAGTGCTCATAGCCTAACTTGCATGATTTTAAATCAGAAAATTGAACAAGCATGTTAATCTAACTCTCATGTTGGTCAAAACTGTTTTAGTAGAAAGCAAAAACAAAAAATGGTCAAAATGATGAACTAGGGGCACAGTTGAGTCAGGTGTTCTGTCTTTTCCCCTTTGTCAAAATACTTGCTAGAAAGGGCACTTTACTTGCCGGAAAGGGCACCGTATTCGCCAGAAAAGGGCACAACAAAGGGCTGAAAGCTCTCTCACCCTCCAAGCAATGAGGTATCAAGCCAAGTGCGAAGCACGAACTGGAATGGGGCAAGATATTCCACTCCATCATCTGGACAGATCTTATCACATCCAAACTCCCCAGCAAAGCATCATCAACCGGTGTCAGCTGCAAATTCGCTACACACTCATTTGTAACACAACCCCTCTGTGGGAGGAATTCACTAGCTACGTGCAGAAGAATGAGAATCTGGTAGAATACCAGGGGCAAGAGCCCACAACTTCATACTTATCCATCAACCACCCAGGGGAGGGATTGAAAAATGAGAGATTGAAGAATAGAGAGATGTGCGATGAGAGAAAAAGTGAGAAAAGGGCTTTTTTTCAGAAAAACAGAGCTTGAGGGCCGAGTGATGTGAGAATCATAGGTGAGAAAGGGTGGGAAACAATACCCGGTGAAACAGGCTCCCTGTGCACGTCTGAGTGTCGTGTCTTTTGGTTTTATCTCGATTCTTGTTTTGAGTCGTTTCGAGTGTTACTCGATGTGTCTAGGTTGTGTGCCTTTTATTTCTTTGTTGAGTCGTTTTGCTGTGTTTAGTCGTAGGCTCAATACTTGGTCGAAAACTCATCTCTCAATTTCAAAAATAAAATCGTTTTATGCTCCGAGTGCCGTGCCGTTCTCCACATTTGTGCAAAACAGAATTTGTTCTTTCATAAAGCCGCGGGATTCAACCCAGGTCATGTGAAAACAGTAAAACCAGGACCCATCTGAAGCTATAATGGTTCCGGACTGCAAAGCAAAAGCAAAAGAGGAAAAATGTCGGCCATCTGAGTTTGTTCCAACTTCAGTAAGCTCCGAGATCGCATTCCGTATGCACCTTGTCAGGTCTTGTCAATGCTCCGAAGTATGAGTGTGCCTCTACCTCAAGCTCAAGATCAAGTCTGCCTCAAGCCAGAATGGCAATCAGAAGTGCTCTCCTTGAATACCAGCCCTGCCAGATGCATCTTGACTGCGTTTGCAATGAGTTCCTAGGAGACCAACTGCGACGGTGGAAACTAGAGTTCGAATGGCTGTTGCCTAGAACACAAAGGTTCGGGATTTCCGAGACTAAAGTCTGGTTTAAATACCCAGGGGTCTATCCTCCGCTTGAAATCTGTATGGCAGCCCCATAGATTGAGATAGCATGTGAATGCGCCTCGATTCTGGATACTGAATCAGCCTAGTCTGTCACCCCGTTGGAGAATAGGGAAAGTTGTGAACATGGCCAGGAAGGAAAGGTAGTAACTGCGGTTTGGAAGTACAATCAAGAAAGTGCAAGAAGAACCCACTCTTTTCAGCTCAAAATGTTTCTGCGGAATTTTCAAATCATGTCTTCGATGTATAGCTCATCGTCAGTCGGCGTGCACGATGTGTATCCTTTTTGGAATGAATCGTGACCCCTCCGAGAGGTAAATCGGAGGTTGCGTTTGGAATTTGGTCTCCTTAAGGCTTGTATTTCCTTATTCAGTATTTTTGGTTCAAACGGGTGTTGTCACGCGCATTCCACTGGCATTGTTATGCTCATTACTTGCATTGTTATGTACATCTATCTAGCATTGTTATGCTCATTCGTTGTATTGTTATGCACATCTATCTAGCATTGTTATGCTCATTCGTTGTATTGTTATGCACATCTATCTAGCATTGTTATGCTCATTCGTTGTATTGTTATGCACATCTATCTAGCATTGTTATGCCCATTCCTTGCATTGTTATGCACACTTCACCTGCATTGTTATGCACTTTTTCACTTGCAAATTGTCGTCTTTTCTCCTCTCGCATGCGGTGCGTTAGGACGTCTTCGGTTTTGAACATTTGGACGAGTTCCGGTCTTCGTCTACCGTTTCCTCTCTTGCGTGTGATACGCTGAGAGATGATCTTTTCCTCTCTTGCATGTGATATGCTGAGAGGTCTGCCTCTTTTCTCTTGCGTGTGACACGCTGAGAAAGTTACCTTTTCCTCTCTTGCATGTGATACGCTGAGAGATGATCTTTTCCTCTCTTGCATGTGATATGCTGAGAGGTCTGCCTTTCTTCTCTTGCGTGTGATACGCTGAGAAATCTACCTTTTCCTCTCTTGCGTGTGATACGCTGAGAGATGATCTTTTCCTCTCTTGCATGTGATATGCTGAGAGGTCTGTCTTTCTTCTCTTGCGTGTGATACGCTGAGAAATCTACCTTTTCCTCTCTTGCGTGTGATACGCTGAGAGATGATCTTTTCCTCTCTTGCATGTGATATGCTGAGAGGTCTGCCTTTCTTCTCTTGCGTGTGATACGCTGAGAAAGTTACCTTTTCCTCTCTTGCGTGTGATACGCTGAGAGATGATCTTTTCCTCTCTTGCATGTGATATGCTGAGAGGTCTGTCTTTCTTCTCTTGCGTGTGATACGCTGAGAAATCTAACTTTTCCTCTCTTGCGTGTGATACGTTGAGAGATGATCTTTTCCTCTCTTGCATGTGATATGTTGAGAGGTCTGCCTTTCTTCTCTTGTGTGTGACACGCTGAGAAAGTTACCTTTCCTCTCTTGCGTGTGATACGCTGAGAGGTTTACCTTCTTCCCCTCCTGTGTGTGATACGCGGAGAGATGTTGTGTGTGAGACTCCGGGTACCCTCGGTAGTCACTTTTAGCCTTCTCTGCGTGAGACGCAATGAGAATTGCATCCTTTCTGCATGAAATATAGTTATTGCTTTGCATTCTTGCTTAAAACTGTTGCATCTATTGTGAATATGTGCTTCATTATAGCTTGCTGCATTTGCATGATCACGAGTTATGTTCGGCTTCTTGCATTGTCAGTTGCATTTTGCCCCTGCCTGCGGGCACATCTTTGTCTATCTTGTCTGCTTTGTCTAAGTCTTCGGCCTAGTCAAAAATGGGTCGTCTCTGGGCTTTGACATTCACTCCCGTCGTTCTTATGACTTTCGAGTTCTGTCAAAGAGGGGCAACTGTAGACACCCCATTTTTGACCGACCTTAAGACTCAGACGTCACTGATTGAGCGCTTGGTGATATTGCATATTGTGCTCGTTCAGAAGTCTTAGAGTCTCGGCTGCGAGCCTTGCCTCCGGACTTCCGGGCTATTTCGTGTCTTGCCTCGGTTTGCGAACCAGGCTCCATTTTCTCTTCCCGAAGGGAGGGAGAGGTCTCGTAGATCATCTCTCAGTGGCCGTAGGCTACGTTTCGTGGTCGTAGGCCATTTTTCCCGTTTGGAGCCCGGTTTTCGGTTTTTCGGAGCCGACGGCCGTGTGCCTCGGTTCGGGACCGCTTAACCACCTCCGCTTGCTCTGGTTTTTGGCACATACCTTATTTCCTCCCTTTTGAGGGACACTGGGGTCCGAGAGACCAACTTCGTGGTCGAACACCACTCCCGATGCCCAGCAGTCAGTTTTCGGGGCCCCGGACTGCGCGTTTTGGCCCCCGAGCCTTACTTGCAAGCATTTTTGGGCTCCGACCTGAACTTGAGATAGTCATATTTTGAGGTCCTTTTCATGTTTGATTAAGGACCTTTTATTTTTTGAGATCTCCATCTGTCACTTGCCTCTTTACCTCTTTTTAGGCCTATTTTGCACGGTATTTTAGGCGTACTTGTGGGCTGTGTTGGACTTGGTCGTAAACTACAAAGTGTCTTATTTTGAGCCCCTCTTCAACTTTGTTGAAGGGCTCTCGTCCGTTTGGAACCAGCAGCTACCACTTGCCTTTATACCCCTCTTTAGGCCAATTTTTGGAGGGAAACTTGAAATATTTCCCCCCTTTTTTTTCCCCCTCTTTTCCAGCCTCTTTTGCCTATAAATACAGCACCCCAGGTCTGTGTTGAAGAGTTAGAAATTTTTGTATAAGCCTCTCACACTAAATTTCTCTCTCTCTCTCTCTCTCTCTCTCTCTCTCTATATATTCTAACCATCAAAACTCCAAGTTCCTTCCACCATTTCTTCACCACCACCTAGCACCACCACCACTACTCCATTTCCAGCAGCTTGGAGAGCTTTCCAGCAGCTAGAAGGCATCACTTCTCAGGCCAAGAAGCATCCAAGGGGTAATCTTCAAGGGTAAGTCCCATTTCCCTCCTTTTGGCCTTTATTTTGCTCAATATATTAGCCCTCTTTGCTTGCTGTTTTGAGCTCCGACCAAAACTGAAAAGGTCATTTTTTTGAGCTCATTTTCTTGTTTCATTAAGGGCTCAACACTGTTTGAGCCCCCCATGTTGCACTTGCTTCAATACCCTCTTGAATTCCATTTTCTTGCAAGATATTTTTAGCTTGTGTGTGATCTGATTTGGGGTCTGATGTAAACTTTAAATAGGCCTATTTTGAGCCCCTCTTCAACATTGAAGAAGGGCTCAACACTGTTTGGGACCTCCATGTATCACTTATCATTGTACCCCTCTTAGGTCCCCCTTTTTTGCATGATTTATTAGGCTATTGTGTCTCTGTTTATGAGCTTTGGTCCGAACTGAAAATGGCCCTAAAATGACCCCCTCTTCATGTTTTATTCAGGGTCTAGGGTGGTTTGGGACACCCTTTGTATACTTTGTGTTATAGCCCTCTTGTGGCCTTAATCTTGCATTGTATTTTGAGCATATTTGCATACTGATTTGGGCTTGATCATTTACTGTAAAAAGCCATATTTTGGGCCTCTCTCCAACATTGTTGAAGGGCCCTAACCTGTTTGAGGCCAGCATATATCAGTTACTTCTTTGCCCCTTGTTGGCCCATTTCTTGCATGAATTGTTTGCCATACTTGTATCTATTTTTGGGGCTTGTCATGAACTGTAAAACATCATATTTTTGGCCCCTCTTCAATATTGTAGAAGGGGCCTTCTGTGTTTGAGATCAGCAGCTATGACTTGCTTCATTACCTCTCTTGGCCCCCCACTTTTGCATGCTAATTTTTCCCTATTTGTACCCACTGTTTGGCCATGTTTCGAACTGTAAAAATGCTTGTTTTGGGGCTGCCTAGCTTCTGTCTTCACACTTCATGTGCGAATCATGCATGCATTGCATAGCTATAGGCCATTTCATGTGCTTAATTCCATGTTTCGAGACTCGTTCCTTGCATCGAGTTTCATTTCGCCTTGTTTCGGGGCTGTTTTCCCCCTCATTTTGCTACTGATTTTTGCATGTTTGCTTATCATATTCTATGTCTTTGCCATGTCTCATTAGAGTGGCATTTCGGTACCTGAGGGTCGGTCCTCGGTTTGCGTGCACGCGTGCACGCATTTCGAGTTGTCTTGTTTTCATCTTATGGCCTCTTATGTGAGTGTGGCTGAGGCTCTCTCATGTTGGTGTAAGCCCATATTGCATTGCGTATGCCATTTCATTCCATAGCATTGTGTATGCTAGGTTGTACATTAGCGCATTGTGTATGCCATCTCATCTCGTGCAACGTGTATGCCATTCCATAACATTGTGTATGTTAGGATTGTATCTTAGTTGCATTTCACGCATATCATGCATATTGCATCGTGTTCGGGATAGGAGTTAGCCCGGGCACGGGAAACGAGGTACGTTCCGTACTCCGAGTGACGGAACGTGTCTCAATTCCCAGTCACCGACACTCCGGATTATCCATGATGGAGTTAGGTTGTGTTGTAGTGTTCATATGCATTCATTCTATATTGAGTTGTGCAATTCGACTCCTCGGCCATCATGCATCGATATGCGTGATTGGTGGCACAAGGATCGAGGCATGCATACATTTGCGAAAATACATTGCCATGCCCCTTTCCTGCTCTCTGTTGCAGCAAAATGAAGAATCAGCAACTTTTCAGAGCGTGGCACGCATTTCAAGAACAGGTGCAAACAGAGGCTAATTGGGGCATCTCAGTGGATTTCCGCGCAAAGCAGCCCAAACATACATCATTCATCAGAAGCAAGGCAGTCCCTGGCTTGCATGCCAGTCATTATTTTCTTAGTTAATTTGTAAATTAATTAGGAATTTGTATTATTTGGACTGTAATATTTATTTGGACTGTAATATTCTTTTATTCGGGACTGTATATTTATTTGGACCCTCTGCGCGAGGGCATAATTGTAATAAGTGTGGGTGAGTGTGATGTATGTCTTCCAACCCCACGTCTTTCTTCCCTTTTATTTACCTGCTTATGATGGTTAGATTAGGGCATATTTCAATTAGAATACAGTATGATAGCATGTTTGCATTCATTCATCTGTTTTGCATGCATCGGGCTCGGCGCACCATACTAACTGCATTTGTATTTCAATTCCAAATTGAATACGTGTTAGTTGTAGCATTCCATATGCCATGTTTAGAATAGCCGAGCCTGCTATAGTTGCATTATGCATGTGTTGCATTAGGCATTTCTGTATAGTTAGGATCATGCATGATTTCTAATGAGCTTCTGTTTTGGCTTGGAGTACTCGGTGAGTTTTATGCTTCAGCATCCTTGCATGCGTGTAAGTGACTGCCATGAACAGCATGCTTACCATGAGGCTAACTGCTTATGTGATATAACTGCCTTGAATGCCTGTGGGTGAAGGTTGGGTTATTTGAATTGGGACAATGCATTGATTGTTTGTTTTAAGCCCACTAGATAGTGGCAAAATCATATTTTTCTAGGCCCACCCGAGGGTGGCAAATCCACGTCTTAGCCTACCTGCGGGTAGCGCCATCAAACCATTTTCAAACAAACAAACATGAAGTGTTTTGTTCCCATTCAGGCGACCCAGTCTACACTTGTATGCTGTGCGCATCACATAGTAAATCTAGGCTAATAACCGGAATAAGAGCACACAATGTTTTCAAAACCTGATATCATGGTTAGTAGAGGCCGGTCTTTGACCGGGCAAGCGGGGGTGCTCACGAAGTGACCTTCCCCAATCGTACCCAAGTTCCCGAGCCGAGGCAACTTTGGTGATGACGGACACGTGGCCTTTGGCACCGAGTCAGGGTTTCCTAAATTTCCCCATAAAAAATATTTAGGTAGCGACTCTGTATCTGGCAAAGCAGTCCATGTTTGGCACTTCTTTCAAAAATCTGTTTTCTCAAAAACGATTTGCCGGATTTGAACTCTTTGGTTCAAGATTTAGAACCGTGACAATCGAGTCCTTGAACTGTAGTGAGCCCAAATGAACAGAACGGGACTTAACCCTCCTGGGGCGTTCGGGGACGTCTACAACTGCTAATGGGTCTGGTATGTCTGTTTTGTCTATTGGGTCTGTCTTACCATCCGCCATGTCTGCTGTTACTATTCCTTCTGTTCTTTATGTCCCTCAGTTATCTGTCAGTTTATTATCTATCAGTCAACTTGATGCGTCTGGTTTTGATGTTATCTTTTCCTCTTCTGTTTGTTGTGTACAGGATCGGGTGTCCAAGAAGCAGATTGGGACCGCCCGTAGAGTTGGAGATCTCTATGTGGTTAAAAGCTTGCATCTCCCCTTATCTACCTCTCCAGCTGCACTTTTCTCGTTTCAATTAGATTCTCAGTCGAGTCAGTTTTACTTATGGCATTCTCGTCTCGGTCATTTGTCTGTTCACCGCTTACGATCTTTAGCTCAGTCAGGATTGTTGGGTAAAGTTTCTCCTAGTCAAATTAATGAATGTCGGGGGTGTAAACTTGCCAAAATGTCAGCTTTACCTTTTAATAAAAGTACATCTATTTCTATTTCTCCTTTCTCTCTTATGCATACTGATGTTTGGGGACCCTCTCCTGTTCTTACTAAAGGGGGTTCAGTATACTATGTGTCTTTTGTTGATGATTGCACCCGTTACATGTGGGTTTATCTTATGACTCATAAGTCTGACTTCTACCAGATATATCGTACTTTCCAGTCTATGGTCACTACACAGTTTGGATCTACTATTAAATTGTTGTAGTCTGACTTGGGTGGGGAATATTTTAAAACTGAATTCTGTGAATATTTGGCCAACTTGGGTACCATTCACCAAACTTCTTGTACTGATTCACCTGCCTAAAATGGCTGAGCTGAGCGTAAACACCGTCATCTTCTTGAAACAGATAGGTCTCTTCTTCTCTCTGCCTCCGTTCCAGCTCTGTTTTGGGGTGAGGTAGTTCTTACTGCTGTTTTTCTTCTCAACCATATGCCTGCCCCCCTTCTTTCTGGTCGGTCTCCTTATGAGGCTCTATTTTCTCAACTTCCTAATTACTCCCTCCTTCGTGTGTTTGGGTCTGCGTGTTTTGTCCTTTTACCCCGTAAAGATAGGACTAAACTTAGTGCCCGGTCTGTCCTATGTGTTTTTTTGGGATATAGTCTCACTCAGAAAGGTTATCGCTGTTATGACCCTGTTTCTCGTCGCCTTTATGTCTCCCGCCATGTTGCCTTTCTCGAACGTCTATCTTACTTTCAGCTTCCTCCTCTCACCACCCCAGTTTCCAAAGAGGATTTGGTTCATATTGATCCATTTCCTTCTAAGGTCTCATCTGATGAGTACATCTCCACAGTTCCTCCTGAGCTTATTCCATCTTCTCCTCCTGCTTCACCTCTGACTACTTCTCCTTTTTCGTCTTCTCTTCCTTCTTCTCCTCCGTTGTTAGTTTATTCTCGTCGCAAGGCTCCTCCTCTATTAGATGTCTCTACCCCTGCTGCTGGTCCTCCTACTTCTGACAACTCTGATCCACTACACACCGATATCCTTCTCGAGCGCATCATCCTCCAAAAAGGTTGGGTTGGTCTAATACTTGTTTTTCTGCTTCCTATCGTACCTTTTTATCTGCTATTCACTCTTTTGTAGAACCTCAGTCTTACAAAGAGGCTTGTCAGGATCCTCATTGGGTTCAAGCTATGGAGGATGAGTTGTTTGCTCTATAGAAAACTAGTACTTGGAAGTTGGTTCCTTTACCTGCTGGTAAGAATCTGGTTGGTTGCAAATGGGTCTACAAAGTTAAGACTCATTCTGATGGTTCTCTTGAGCGCTATAAAGCTCGTCTGGTGGCCAAAGGTTTCTCCCAAGAGTATGGTATTGATTATGAGGAGACATTTGCTCCTGTTGCCAAGATGACTACTGTCCGTACTTTGATTTTTGTCGCTGTTGTTCGTTCTTGGCCTCTTTATCAGATGGATGTTAAGAATGCTTTTCTTAATGGCCATCTCACTGAGGAGGTTTACATGCGTCCTCTCATTGGCCTTCACCATGCCTCTGGCCAAGTCTGTCGTCTTCGGCGTGCTCTATATGGTCTGAAGCAGTCTCCTCGTGCTTGGTATGATCGCTTTCAGACTGCTGTTACCGAGCTTGGGTTTCATTCTTCTGCTTCCGACTCTGCTTTATTTCTAAGACATACCTCGGCTGGTTTTGTTGCTCTCTTACTATATGTAGATGATATGATCATCACTGGCTCTGACTCTTCTGCTATCTCTGAGGTCAAGCAGCATCTCTTTCGCACCTTCGAAATGAAGGATCTGGGACCATTGCGGTATTTTCTTGGCATTGAGGTGGTTTCTTCTCCCAAGGGTTACTTTCTATCCTAGACTAAGTATGCTAACGAGGTTATCCATCATGCCAGACTTACTGACACTAAGCTGTCTGATACCCCCATTGAGCTTAATGTAAAGGTCAACACTACTGATGGGGTTCCTTTAGATGATCCGAAGTTATATCGCGAGCTTGTGGGTTACTTAGTCTATCTGACAGTTACTCGCCCTGATCTTGCCTATGCTATCCATGTGATTAGTCAGTTTGTTTCTGCCCCTCGCTCTACACATTGGGCTGCTTTGCTTCGGATTCTTCGCTATCTTCGCAGTACTATCTTTCAGGGCTTGCTGTTCTCTTCTACTTCTTCCTTAGACTTGGTGGCTTATGCTGATGCTGATTGGGCTGGTGATGTTAATGATCGTAAATCTACTTCTAGTTTCTGTATGTTTCTTGGCGATTCCCTAATTTCTTGGAAAAGCAAGAAACAGACTATTGTTGCCCGTTCTATTGCCAACGCTGAGTATCGTGCTATGGCTCATGCTACTACTGAAATTGTCTGGCTTCGTAATCTCTTATCTGAGCTGGGCGTCCCTCAATCTTCCCCGACCTCTCTCTATTGTGACAACCGAAGTGCTATTCAAATTGCTTATAACACTGTCTTCTATGAACGGACAAAGCATATTGAGCTTGATTGTCGCTTCGTCCGTCAGCATCTACAGTCTGGCCTTATCTCGCTTCCTTTTGTCTCTTCGGCTCTGTAACTTGCTGACTTCTTCACTAAGACTCACACCACTGCTCGATTTCGGTTTTTTCTTGACAAACTCTCAGTGTTTTTTGCTAAAGCACCTTGAGTTTGAGCGGAGGTGTGAGAATATGTGTTCTCCTAGGATTAGGAATAAGTGTCCTATATCTATTAGACTTCTATATATCTCAATGATGTATTCATGTAGGATTAGGAATTAGTGGTACTCTATATAAATGATGTATGTATTCTTTGTTCAATCAATTCAATCTAATATACAATTGTGTTTAGAAAACTTACAATCTTCCCCTCTGCTCTGACTACAACCTCATTTAGTCCTCTCTTCTTACAGTCTTCTTTAAAATCTGCGAAGTCAGAGAAAGATTTTGGCCTTGTTTGGTTTGTGTTTTGAGATATTATTTCAAAAATAATTTTCTAAAAAAAAGGAAGAGGTAAAGCTAAATAGTCTTCTTCACAATTCCATACTATGACCACGAATGTGTGCAGTACAAGGAATTCCTAGCATCTCGTAGAAAAAGAATATAAACAAACAAAAGGTTTTTCAGAATTTTTTTTATTTATTATTATACATAATCACTAACAAGAATTTGATTCTTTTTACAAACTTGTGAAAAATGTTGACTAATCCGTAGGTGGGGACGAATTAGAATAATTTGTTCCAACCCGAAACATAAACAAAGACAAGGATAATCTAAATGAACCCGGAACATACCATTAGGAAGCGATTCAATAATTAAACCTTGATTACTCCATTTTTGCTCTTTCATTCCAAGTAAAACCTCCTTGAAGTATTAACTAATGGAGGAGGAACGAGATTAGATAGAAAATTTGAAAATTTGTTTGGTTATATATTTTGAAAATAGTTTTAGAGTTTGGAAAGATTTAATATTTTTTATTTGTAAATAGATGAATGTGAGAGAAAAAATAATTGCGAATGAGAGAGAAGAGAGAAAAAGTGATTGATTGATATGTAGTAGAGAGAAAAGTGATTTTGAATTTTTATTTTTTATTTTTAACCAAACATATTTTTAAATTTTTTTCTCCAAAAACATGTTTTGGGCATGCACCAAAAATGCCCTTTAGCTTTACTAGCCAACTTTCATAAAGCCACCCATTCCCTACTTCCTTCACTTGGATAGTTAATTCGCTTCTACCAGTGGTACCTCCTCCCATTTCTACCACCTCTGCATACGTCTTCTATCCACCAGGGTCTGCTCTCTGATACATGTACTTCCTCTGCTGATCCGATCTCAATTGATTACTTCGTTGCTGCTGGCCTACCATTTGACATGGATTTGGCCTACCATTTGACATGGATTTGGCCTACCAAGTGGTGTTTTTCAAACTCTGCTCCTTTCACGTTTTATCATCACGCCATATCCCATTTGCTTTTTAAACATCAATCTTCGTAGCGGATAATTATTCAGTAATTCCAGAATATGGATACATGATATTCCATAATATTATGATTGGTAGAGATGCTGGGTATGTAGGGTATTATATTGGGTGATTTGAGACATATTAAATAATAATTGGTTAGGAATACAAACACGTGCTATTCCGAGAATATTAGATAATTTCTCTTTTGGAGCTAGAGGGACAATCATACCTTACAAAGTTGAATCTTAAACCTGTTGCTTTTCTTTGCTTCATCGGGATCAACACATCCTTCACTACTCCAAACTTAGAGAACAACCCAAACAAACCTTTTGGATCCATAGATTCTGGAATCTTATCTACAAAGACGGTAAACAGTCCCCTTTCCTTAGGATTATTGACTTGTATGCTCAATCCGTTCCTGCGAAATATCGGGCACCAACCTCCACACTCTTGCTCACCAGCTCTCTCCATAAGTTTGTGTATTACCTTCATTAATGGGAATTTATTTTATTTTATTTATTTATTTATTTACATTAGCTGGGTGCAATATGCTTGTAATTTTTCATCTAGATTTATTGACGATTTGATGAACAGAGAAAATGAGTTGAATTTGATAACTATTAGCAATTATTTTCTAAAACAGTTAATAATATGGACAATTTAAAAAAAAAAAAAAAAAAAAAAAAGAAACAAAAAAACAAAAGCGTTACAAACTTTTAAAATCTACTAAATTGCTTGATTTATATATATTAGCAGGTTATCCGTGTTATGCACGGAAATAAAATAATATATTATTTATAAAAATACGAAAATTATATTTAATTTCATTTTTTGTATTTTGCCTCTTATAAATAAAATTATAGAAATAAATTAAAGAGTTTTGTTTGAAATATCCCTTTAATATAAATAATAAATACATATATTGTTTTGAATACTAATCAGTGTGTTTGGTTTCAATTTTTTTAAGTTCAGTTTTTTGAAAATTAAATTTTTTGTTTTTCATATTTTTTTTATTTTTAGTGAATATTTTTTAAATTTTAAGCAATTTTTTTTTTTTAACTTTTTTAAATGTACCTTACTTAAATGTATCTAAATAGTAAAATATTTGTGAAAAAATATTTTAAAAAATCAATAAATATACAAAAATAAGGAAAATTAACTGAATTTTTGTAATTCTTTTTTATATTTTGGTATTTAGTGAATTTTTTTTAAAAGAAAAATTCACAAATATTATACTTTTTAAATATATTTATGTTAAGTGTGTCTAAAAATTAAAAAAAAAATTTACTTAAAATATTTTAAAAATTCAGTAAAAATAAAAAAAATACAAAAAATGAAAAAAATAAAACTTTCTAAAATGTGAATTCTGAAAACTAAAACGGTGAATAGTATTTATTTTCATTTCCGTTACATCCATCGAAAAATCAAGACGTTCGAATTGCTCGAATGTGGAGAGTGTTTGCTTTGTTTTGCCTAGTTGCCCCAAAAATGTATAGGCTGCACGCGCTAGAAAAGGAAAGGCACTGAATCAAAGAAGTTTTCTAATTGCTACCTCTCTTACTCGACAACAATGATCTAGAGCTCTAAAAATAGAGCTCTAAAAAGAGCTCTACTGAGCTGGTATGTCCCAAAAAAAGAAAAAAAAAAAAATTTCAAATAAAAACATCACATCAAGCTGGACCCCACACAGCTCCATGTCATTAGCGCATGCTTTAGAGATCTTGTCTTAAAGCTCTCAAGCATTTTTCCTTACTCGACCTTGCTAGCTCTCTTTTACCAACCGCCAAATCTGTTCCTCTCTCTCTCACTGACAACAACCACCGACCAACGACGACCACTGACCACCACTCTCTCTCTCTCTCTCTTTTCTCTTGACTCGAAGATTTTTAGGTCTAACTCTATTGTGGGTATTATAGGGATGAATCTGTTTCTTCGATGATTTCAGGGAAAATTTGACACAAAAGGGAGCAGAAGCACTATACATCTTCTTGTAGAAAAATTCAAGCGTGTAATAGTAAGTTCACAAATCCACTCGATGTAAATTAGTGTGGTCTTCATTTAGTTAGTTTTCTTGATGTCTTTCCCATTTCATTAGATATATATATATATATATTGTTAGAAATGGTTTTGAAAAAATTTGAAAAAAATAGAATTTTTTCTAAACTTTAGTCTAATTTTTAGGTGGGATTCGTGTGCCAAAGTTGGCGGGTCTAAGTTGTAACACATTTTATGCCGCTTTGTGATTCACATAGTATATTTGGTTGCTCAAAATCATTATCAGGTAAATGGGAAATTGAAACCAAAGTGAACTCCATGGAAATTGAGTTTTTGATGGAAATTCCTTGAGGTTAAATTATGGCTTGTCCCACATTAATTTGGTGAGAAATTTTGAGTGGATTTATAAGGTATGGAATTGGAACTTGGGGTAGGCCCCAAGGGGCACCCAAGTTTTGTAGAGAGTGAGATTATGGACAAAATGGGTTAGACCCATTGGACCCAAAAATCACCACGCGCCGTCGCTGTCCGAGCTGGCCTGGGTCTGGGCGGCCCAATACCTATCTTTTTGGGTCAAAAACATTTGAAATTATTTTTTATATTTTGGGAAAAAATAAATTTTGAAAATTTTGAATTCAAATTTTCAGTTGGAAAATTCAAAACTTTGCTTACACCTCTTCAATTTTTTTGTACAGATTTTATCTTTCTGAAATTAATTCAAATCTGTGCAAATTAAACCAAACAGATTCGGTTATCTGTTCAACAGTGCCGAACAGATCTTGCACCTGTTCAAATAGGTTTCATACCTGTTCATTCAAATCTGTACAGCCACTACTCCATCTATAAATAGGTAGTCCTCGTTTGATGTTTTCATTCCAAATTTTGTTCTTCTCTGCTACAATTCATCATTGCATTTTGCTGCATTAATTTTTTATGAGAAAAAGTATATACACTAAATGTGTTCGTTGTGCGAATAAATTGTAATGCTGTATTTATTCGTTGTTGATCATTTTATCTTGAGAGATAGACGTCCACATTTTGAAAGTACCGTGGAGATGACGAATATGTTTTAAGAACACAGTGTTAAACACTGGACTTGATCAAAAATTTGCTCAAGAAATTAATCAAGTAAGTTGTTAATTTATTTTTTGATTTATTAGTTATTTATATCATATTTTGATTTTGTTTTTGTAACAAAATAAAAATATGTTATTTATTTATTTTATTTTCTAGTTTGATTTTTGTAATCAAACATTCTCTCTCATTTCCTTTATTTCTTTTGTTTGTTATTAAGTACACAAACTTAATTTATTCAGAATACAGTGAAGATTGTCCAACAATCTTAAGACAGATTAATTTTTGGTGTCTTCATTGTATTTATTTCTATGTTTTCACAAAGCGATATCTGGTTGGAAAATACAAATAGTAGTAATATCCTGTTTGACAAATAGTAGTAATATACTGTTTATTTTCTTTGACAACTAGTAGTAATATACTGGTGTCATTAACAATTGCAGAATATTAATTTGTGTTACAGAAAATTATTGTGGTATTTTATTTTTTTAGTTTTAGTAATAAGGAAAATAAAATTATTTTGTGTTATAATTTATTTTCTGGTTTTAGTAACTAGAAAATTAATTTGTGTTTTGATTTTTTCTGATTTTTGTAATTAGATATTATGCCTACTGAAAGTAGTATTCCAAATCTGATCGTTACAACGACTCTGGTCCCTATCCACAATCATGTTCTAGTTCTGATAAATCATGGAGAAAAATCGAAAAATTTTAATGGCACTGAGTTTAAGAGATAATAACAGAAAATGTTGTTCTATCTTACAACTCTAAATTTGGCCCGGTTTATCCGTGAAGAGGCTTCAGCACTTAAAGAGGGTGAAAGTGATCGGCGAGTTGTTACCGCTGTAGATGCTTGGAAACATACAAATTTTCTGTATAGAAACTACATCCTCAATGGCCTTGATAACATGCTGTATAATGTTTACAGCCCTCTGAAAATAGCAAAAGAATTATGGGATTCTTTGGAGAAAAAAAATTAAAGACAGAGGATGCCAGCACGAAGAAATTTGTTGTCGGTAAATTTCTAGATTTCGTTATGGTAGACTCCCAAACGGTAATTTCTCAAGTTTAAAATTTTCAAATAATTTTGTATGATATTCATTCTGAAAGTATGTCTCTTAACGAGTCTTTCCAAGTCACTGCTTTAGTGGAAAAGTAACCACTGGCTTGGAAAGATTTCAAAAATTATTTAAAACATAAACGCAATGAGATGACCATGGATGAATTAATTGTAAGATTGAGAATTGAGGAGGATAATCGAAAGGCCGAAAAGAGGAATGAGAAAAATCCTATTGAGTCTAAGGCTAATATGGTTGAACAAGTGCACAAACCACATAACAAAAAGAGGAAGTTTATTGGAGATGGTCCTAAACAAGGCGACAACAATGGCAATAAAAAGTTCAAAGGTAAATGCTATAACTGTGGCAAGACCGGACATCGAGCTTCTGATTGCCGTCTCCCTGAGAAAGATCGCGGAAGTACAAGCAAGAAGACCACCAATCAAGCCAATGTGACAGAATTAGATTACATCTCTGATGGGGTAAACGACATCAATCTCTCTGCTGTGGTGTCTGAGGCTAATTTGGTTGGAAATCCCAAAGAATGGTGGGTTGACACTAGAGCAACTCGTCACATCTGTGCGGATAAGAAGATGTTCACAACTTACAATGAGGTTGCAAATGGTGAACAACTTTTTATGGGAAATTCTTCTACTTCTACTGTGGCTGGACAAGGAAAGGTGATCTTGAAGATGACATCAGGGAAAGAAGTTACCCTCAACAACATACCGAATGTACTTGACATCAGGAAGAATTTAGTTTTTGGTTCTTTATTAAGTAAAAATGGCTTTAAGCTTGTCTTTGAGTCTGATAAATTTGTATTAACAAAGAGTGGTATATATGTTGGTAAGGGATACATGAGTGATGGTCTTTTCAAATAGAATGTAATGATGGTTATACCAAAAGTTGCTATTAATAAAAATAACACATCTTTTGCTTATATTCTTGAGTCGAATTTATGACATGGTAGATTAGGACATGTGAATTTTTGATGCTTTACGTAGATTAATTGGTTTGGATTATATACCAAAGTTTGAAATTGATCCTAATCACAAATGTGAGAATTTGTGTAGAAGCGAAACTAATTAAGGCTCCATTTAAATCGGTTGAAAGAAAAACCGAACCTCTAGAATTAATTCATACTGATGTATGTGATCTTAAATTTATTCAAACTAAACACTACAAGAATTCACACATTTGCCGACCACTTTTGCCGACCAAAAAAATTTTAGTCGCAAAAAAATGACATTTGGCGACCAAATATTAATTAGTCGCGAATGATCATTATTTTTGGCGACCAAATATTATTGGTCGCAGAAGGTTATATTTTGGCGACCAAAAAAAGAGTTGGTCGCAGAAAGTGGTATACTTTTGCCGACCAACTACAAATTTCGTCGCGGAAGGTCCAGTATTTTTTGGCGACCACAAATTTGGTCGCCAAAAACTTATTTTCAACAACCAAAAAAAATTAGTCGCAAAATTTGTATTTTTAGCGACTAATATTTTAGTTGCCGTTGATTGAGATTTGGCGACTAAAAAAGTTTGTCGGTGAAGGTACTTTTTCTGCGACTAATATGGTCTTTTGGTCGCCAAAAGTTTGGTCGACTAAAAAAATATTTGTACGTTTCAATAAAAAAATATTTGTATTTGTGCTTAAAAATAAAATCAATAAAAAATAGAACAAAGACTAATCTGTATTTGTGCTTTTAAAAATAAAGAACATCAATAAAAGACTACTCTGTATTTAAAAATAAAATAGAACATCAATAAAAAATAATGACTAATCTGTAAATAACATCAATAGAACAAAGACTAATCTGTATTTAAAAATAAAGAACATCAATAAAAAATATTTTTCTTGTTTAAAAATAAAATAAAATCTGTATTTGTGCTTTTCAACTAGGCAAAGCGCGAGACTCCATTGAAATTTTGAAAATTTCCGCCAAAACAAAAATTTTGAAACAAGAAACAGAGCGGACGTGGTAAAACATAAATTTTGAAAATTTTGACTCCACTTAAATTTTGAAAATTTCCGCCAAAACATAAAATCTGTCTCGCAAAACCACCACCACCACCACCACCACCAATCCATCTTCAACTCTCCATCCTCCTTACTTACAGGTCCTTTCATTCTCTCTCTCTCTCTCTCTAACAATGGCGGACGTGGTTCAGTACAAGCTCGAGCGCATGGTGGACGAGCTCGACGACCTCGAGCGCCGAGGACATCTAATTGCGACGCGAGATTGCAGAGATTGTGAAGCAGAGAAGGAAGTTCGAGTACAGGCTCAAGCGTCCGAGCCCTCTCAAGCAAGACTTCATAGCCTACATAGACTACGAGAAGCAGCTTAAAGCTCTCCGGCTACTCCACAAGAAGGCTGTGGCTCGGGAGCTGAAGAAGCAGAACAAGAAGATGAAGAAATCAGTTTCCGATTTCGCTGGAGTTTCGAGGATTCTGGAGATTTATCGGCTCGCAACGAACCGGTTTAAGGGCGATATTGAGCTCTGGTTTCAGTATCTGGAGTTCTGTAGGGAACGCAAGAATGGACGAATGAAGAACGTGTATATATATATATGCATAATTGTGTATTACATATGATTATATATGTTAATTGATTCTTTTGGCACTTGAAATAGAACATTTTTACTGTGTTGATATGATTTAGGTGCTTTTGTGAACATTTTTATTATGTTAATTGATTCTTTTGGCACTTGAAATAGAAAATTAGATGAAGGAACATTTTGTGATTTCCAGGCTTTATATGCTTTGTTTGTTATTTGAACCATGGTAGTGAAGACATAACTAGCTGTTTCCATAGTTTTTTTTCTTTTCTTTTCTTTCTCAACTGAGAGCATCTCCAACACTTGACCAATTCCTTCATCTAATTTGAGTAAAAATGGGCTTTTTCTGATATGAACTACTCCATTTCTTTCATCACATTTTCGGCAAAAATCAATTAACTTGATTGGATTTAGGTGCATGGTTTATTTCATGGGCAAGGTCTGAAATAGGAGGTCTGAACAAAAACTGATTGTTCTCCCACAAAAAAAAAAAAAAGAAAAAGAAATTTGGCGACTAAAAAATTAGTCGCAAATTCTACACTTTTGCGACTAAAATCATTGGTCGGTAATTTCTTACTTTTTGGCGACTAAGATATATGGTCGGCAAAATGTCATTTTTCGCGACCAAAATGTTTTAGCGACAAAATAGATTAGTCGCAGTAATGATATATTTAGCGACCAAAAATTTAGTCGGCAAATCCAACTTTTCCCGACCAACCAAAATTTTGGTCGCGAATTACTTTTGCCGACCCTCAATTGGCGACCAAAGTAGCGACCAAAAAAATTGGTCGCGGATAACTTTTGCCAACCAAAAATGGGCTTTTAGCGACCAATTTTTTGGTCGGCAAAAGTGTTAATTCTTGTAGTGAGAGGAGGAAAAAAGTATTTCATAACATTTATCGATGATTGCACAAGATATTGTTATGTATACTTACTTAGAAGCAAAGATGAAACCTTAGAAATGTTTAAACTCTACAAAACAGAAGTTGAAAATCAAATTGGTAAAACCATTAAAATGGTAAGAAGTGATAGGGGTGGTGTATATGATGCATCATTAAATGAATTTTGTGCACAACATGGCATTATTCACCAAACTACAGCACCCTATTATCCACAGCAAAATGGAATTGCTGAAAGGAAGAATATAACACTTAAAGAAATGATGAATGCCAATGTTACTAAGTTCAGGCTTACCGCAGAACTTGTAGGGGGAAGCAATAATGTCTGCTAATTATGTTCTTAACAGAATACCCCATAATAAATCCAATAGCACTCCTTATGAATTATGGAAAGGTTGACCACCTTCTTATAAATACTTAAAAGTGTGGGGATGTTTGACAAAAGTTGAAGTTCCTGTTCCGAAAAAGACAAAGATAGGACCAAAAACAGTGGATTATGTGTTTATTGGTTATGCCCAAAATAATAGTGCACATCGGTTTCTGACTTATAAATCAGAAATACTTGATATAAATGTGAATACTATTATAGAGTCAAGGAATGCTGTATTTTTTGAACATGTCTTTTCTTACAAGAAATGACAGGAATTAAATTCACAGAAAAGAACTTATGATTGTACACAAAGTCAAGAGACTAATGACAATCAAACACAAGAGACTAGAAATAGTCTCGACCAACAGGATTTAACTGATGATGAACCAAGACAAAGTAAGAGAGCAAGAACATCAAAATCCTTTGGTCCAGATTTTCTGACGTACCTGTTAAAAAATGAACCTCAAAGCTTTAAGGAAGCAATGACAGGTCCTGAAGCACCTTTGTGAAAAGAGACCGTTAATAATGAAATTGAATCTATTATGTAAAATCATACTTGAGAATTGATGGATCTTCCACCTGGTTCTAAACCTCTTGGATATAAGTGGATATTCAAGAGAAAAATGAAAGCAGATGGTTCAATAGACAAGTGTAAAGCAAGACTTGTAGTAAAAGGTTACAGACAAAATGAAGGTCTGGACTATTTTGACACATATTCTCCTGTGACAAGAATAACATCCATTCGCATGCTTATTGCTATAGCAGTGTTGTATAATTTAGAAATACATCAAATGGATGTTAAGACAACTTTCTTAAATGGTGATCTAAATGAAGACATCTATATGGAGCAACCTGAAGGGTTTGTAGTGCCGGGGCAAGCAAAGAAAGTTTGTCGGCTTGTAAAATCTCTTTATGGATTAAAACAAGCACCTAAGCAATGGCATGAAAAATTTGATCATGCAATGCTTACTAATAGGTTTAAGATAAACGAATGTGACAAGTGCGTCTATGTTAAAAACACTGACCAAGGATATGTCATAATTTGTCTTTATATGGATGACATACTTATCATCGGAAGCAGTCAAAATATGATCAAATCAACTAAATAAATGCTTAATAGAAGATTTGATATGAAAGATATGGGGGTCACATATATTATATTAGGAATGAAAATTACTAAAACATCTTACGGATATGCATTATCTCAATCACATTATATTGAGAAAATTCTTGGTAAATTTATCAAGGATGATATGAATGTAGCTAGAACACCTGTAGACATCAGTCTTTATTTATCAAAAAATAAAGGTGATGTAGTGTCTCAGTTAAAATACTCCCAAATCATTAGAAGCCTAATGTACCTAATGAATTGTACTCGTCCTAACATAGCTTATGCAGTCAAGAAATTGAGTAGGCACACTAGTAATCCCGGAGAAGACCATTGGAAAGCGATCATTCGGGTTCTTAGATATCTAAGATTTACCCGTGATCATGGTTTGAACTTTACTTGATATCCAGCAGTACTCAAAGGTCATGTTTGATTCAAAAGATTAATAGTGAAGTATTAATAATCCTATTAAATTAGTGTGGTATTCACTATCCAATTGGATTAATATCCATTGGATTAATAATCCCACCCCTACCCCATTACTAATAATCCTACAAATTTGTTGGATTAATAATCTATTCGATTAATAATCCTAAACCAAAATGTTAAAACAAACATAGGATAATTGGGCCTACGGATTAATAATCCCAATCCCATGCTCTAATCCACCCAATCAAACATGCCCAAAGGTTATTGTGATGCCAATTGGATATCGGATACTAAAGATTCAAAATCCATTGGTGGATATGTCTTTACTCTGGGAGGCACTGTTGTTTCTTGGAAATCCATGAAACAAACATGCATCGCACGATCCACAATGGAATCTAAGTTCATTGTTTTAGACAAAACAGGAGAAGAAGCAGAATGGATTTGTCACTTCTTAGAAGATATTCCAATATGGCCAAAACCTGTGTCAGCTATTTGCATTCATTGTGATAGTCAATCTGCAATATGTAGGCCACAGAATCATATGTATAATGGTAAATCACAACATATTCGTCGTCGACATAATACTGTAAGGCAATTGCTCTCAAATGGAATAATCTCAATAGATTATATAAAATCTAAAGAGAATATTGCAGATCCATTAACAAAAGGTTTGACAAAAGAGCAAATGTATAGTTCATCGAAGGGGATGGAATTAAAGCCTATTACATAAGAGTCATCATAATGGTAACCCTACTTATATGACTGGAGATCCCAAGAACTAAGTTCAAAGGGACAACTAAGTTATGTGTGGCTCGCCAGAAATCACCAAGGGATTAAAATTCCCTATCCATTCCTATGGTGAGAGTGATATTTGCAACATGTGTTGTATGCAGGGATCTAACGATAAGCTTAGCTTTTAATGATTACTTATATCTTGATTTAGGCATAAAATCAAGATGAGTATAAGAGATACTCACAATAAGAATCACCTATATAAGTGTCGAACTGGGGCCGGTTCTATGAGAATGAAGAGGCTAAATTCTCTAGAAGCACTCATAAACAACCAGGAGTGTTCAAGGCCAAAATGAACACAACCGTAAGAACCACGATGTGTCAGAAGATATTTTGTGTGAAATCTATTGTCTTGGCTTACACAAATGGATGAACAATTCAAAGCATCACGTCTATTAGTTAGCTAGTAAGTTCGATAAGTTATCACTAGGGAAGATTCAAGGCTGAAAGCTACCTATCCTGAAGCAAGATATTTTCGATTTATACTTTTTCGACAAATTTTGCATATTATTGCATTTTCGTTGTCATCAAATTCCATTCATGTGGGGGATTGTTAGAAATGGTTTTGAAAAATCTGGAAAAAACAGAATTTTTTCTAAACTTTTGTCTAATTCTTAGGTGGGACCCGTGAGCCAAAGTTGGCAGGTCTAAGTGGTAATATGTTCTATGCCGTGTTGTGATTCACATAGTATTTGGTTGCTCAAAACTATTATAAAGTGAATGAGAAATTAAAACCAAAGTGAGCTCCATGGAAATGGAGTTTTTGGTGGAAATTCCTTAAGGTTGAATTATGGCTTGTCCCACATTGATTTGGTAGGAAACTTTGAATGGATTTATAAGGCACGGGAGTGGAACTTAGGGTAGGCCTCAAGGGGCACCCAAGTTTTGTAGAGAGGGAGGTTATGGGTAAAATGGGTTAGACCTATTGGACCCAAAAATTACCACACACGCGCGCGCCACCGCCGCCGTTCGTCTGGTTGGTCGGGCGACAGGCTGGGCTAGGCTGAGCTTGGGCGCGAGTGCGTGGTGTGAGGTTGGGTTGGGCTTGTTCGGCCCAATACCTATCTTTTTGGGCAAAAAATATTTGAATTTATTTTTTATGCTTTGGGAAAAAATAAATTCTGGCAATTTTGAATTCAAATTTTCAGTTGGAAAATTCAAAACTTTGCTTACACCTCTTCAATTTTTCTATACATATTTTATCTGTCTGAAATTAATTCAAATATGTGCAAATTAAACCAAACAGATTCGGTTATCTGTTCAACAGTGTCGAACAAGTTTTGCACCTGTTCAGACAGGTTTTATACCTGTTCATTCAAATCTGTACAACCACCACTCCATCTATAAATAGACAGCCCTCATTTGATGTTTTCATTCCAATTTTCGTTTTTCTCTGCTGCAATCCATCACTGCATTTTGCTGTATTAATTTTCTGTGAGAAAAAGTATATATACTAAGTGTGTTCGTTGTGCGAATAAATTGTAATGCTATATTTATTCGTTGATCATTTTATCCAGGGAGATAGAGATCCACATTCTGAAAGCACGTGGAGAGGACGAATCTGTCTTAAGGACACAGTATTAAACACTAGACTTGATCAAAAATTTGTTCAAGAAATTAATCAAGTACGTTGTTAATTTATTTTTTGGTTTATTATTTATTTATATCAGATTTTGATTTTGTTTTTGTAACAAAATAAAAATCTATTATTTATTTATTCATTTTATTTCCTAGTTTGATTTTTGTAATCAAACATTCTCTGTTCTTTCCTTTATTTCTTTTGTTTGTTGTTAAGTACACAAACTTAATTTATTCGGAATACACTGAAGATTGTCCAACATATATGTGATACAATAAATTCCTCAAACTGTAGCTTCTTGTAATTTAGGAAATCTGTTGATTTTGTTGTTGGGTTTACTTGTTAATTTACGCCTCTATTTTTTTTTCATGATAGGTGATGAAAGTCGGGCTTGGTGAGGTTGAAGTAACCAGTCTCTGATGTTAGTTTCAGAGAGAGAGACGAAGCTACTAGCTTCAAAGGGAGAAGAAAAAGGCTTTCAATGCATGGTGAGGAAGTGTCAATTTGATAAAGACGACGTGGTGAAGAGGGCTCCAGCGGTTTAATGAAGACGTTGTGGTGAGGAGACGAAGGTGGTTGAGTGAGAGAGAGAGAGAGTCTTTGTGTTTGAGAGGAAAAGAAGAGAAATAGAGGGTTTGAACATTTCAGAGAAGAGAAATCGAGGGAAGAGAGAAAGTAGGAGTGTAAAAATTGCCCGTGGCCAGTGGGCGGCCCGAATCCCGCCCATGGCCTAAGGTGGGGTCGACCTGTTTAGACCCAAGCCTAGTCCAAGACTATCATTTTGAAGCCCGACTTGGCTCGCCTAGCCTGACCCATCGGCCTACTTAAGGCCCACTCAAGGCCCAGCCCGAGGCCCTTCCCGTCCAAAGCCATATGTCTTTTTTAGTGAAAAATAATAAATTTTTGGTTGAAAAAATAACAAAAAACAAAAAAATTTGTTTAGACCCGCCTAAGGCCTGAATACCCTCGGCCTTGGGCTTGGGCCTCGGCTTAATTTTCTATCTCGTAGGTCGGCCCGGCTCGGTCCGAATTTTGATCGGAGCCCGCAAGGCCCAACATGGACCGGGCCAAATTTACACCCCTAAGAGAAAGTCACGACATGAGTGGGTCTGTTTTGAGTTTGAAGCTTGCCACGTAAATTAGACTGGTTTTTTTTTTTTTTTTAGAGGGTAGAGGGAAGGCGCCCCTACAAAAAAGGAACTTCATTTAACAAAATATGCACCAAATTAGCAGGCACCTCAGCAAGCCACACCTGTTTGTCTGGAGCTTCCTTTGCCATTTGGGCCAAGTGATGAGCCATAAGGTTGCCGTTTCGCCTCACATGCGAGACACGAAATTGTAAAAATTGCTTGGAACAGGAAATGGCATATTGCAGAAAATGACCAAAAGAAGCACTTAGATTGCACTCATCTCGAATAGCCTTCACCACAATCAGCGAATCACCTTCCAAATGAATATGGGTTAGCCCCAGTTCTGTTGCAAACTCCAGCGCCTTGACAGCCGCCATGGCTTCAATACAATCGGCCTCCAACATTGCCGGGATTTGTTCCAAGAAGGCAGCTATCGGCTCACCACTCTGATCACGAATGATGACCCCTACACCACATGACTGCTGATTTTTGAAAGTGGCCCCGTCAAAATTCACCTTAACAAAATCCCCTACCGGCGGACTCCACCTCTCTAGACCATAGCCAACTTGAAGACCCTGCATATTAGATTGTGCCTGCCTAAAGTCTTGCAGCAAGCCACACACCATCTGAATAGTTGAAACCGCCGATCGCTCAATACTATTGAATATGGCTGCATTCCGAGAAGACCACATACCCCCAACAAATGGCAAAAAACAACCCCAATGTATCCGCATCAGAACTCCGCCCAATTTCATATGCCCAACTCATAAAATCAAGACCAACTCCCTTGTCTAGCACAAAGATCAACGGGCTGTGATGCCACACCTCCTGCGCCTTCGAACAGCCCCAAAAACAGTGCATTAATGTTTCTGGCCCATCACCACAGCGAGTACATGTATCATCCATTATCAAATGCCGATACCGAAGTATAGATTTGATCGGCAAAATATTGGAGCGGCACTTCCATGCAAAGACCTTGATCTTATTGGGAATCCGAAGATGCCAGACCCGCTTCCAAAACCAGGTATCATGTTGCACCTCGGACCCAGACCCTCTCTCCTCCCATAAGCTAAGACTCATCTGCAAATGGTAAGCCGAGCGAACCGAAAACACACCACTTTTGGTATAATGCCACACCAACTTATCGGGTATACCTTGACAGTAGAGAGGAATTTGTTTAATAGCATCCACGTCCATAGTCAAAAAATTCTCATGTAGCAGCCGTGAATTCCAACACCTCCTATCCTGATCAATTAAATGACAGACCAACGCATCCGCTAATAATTCGGTAGGAGGAGAACAGACCCGAAATGTGTGAGGCCTAGGAACCCACTTTGCACCCCAGATCTGAACCGAGCGCCCATCCCCAATTCGCCACCTTACTCCTGTTTCTAAAAGCGGCCTAGCCTTAATAATACTCCGCCACGTGAATGATGGATTCGACCCAATGCCAGCTTGAAGAAAATTTGTAGTAGGATAATACTTGGCCTTCAAAATTCTGGCAAGCAAAGAGTCCGGCGACAACATCAACCTCCACCCTTGTTTGGCCAACATAGCGGTGTTAAAAGCCTTTAAACACCGAAACCCCATGCCGCCCATCCATTTTGGATCACAAAGAGCTCGTCAATTTTTCCAATGGATTTTTCGCTTATTCTCCCTCTGTCCCCACCAATAATTACTCGCCCTAGAATCAATCTCCCCACAAAGCCCATCTGGTAGTTGGAAACAAGACATAATGTACGTGGGAATAGAATGAGCAACCGATTTTATCAAGACTTCTCGACCAGCGGCCGACAAATATTTTTCTTTCCACCTATTCAGCCGTTGCCAAACTCTGTCTTTAACATAGTTAAAGATCCCACATTTGGATCTACCAACAATATATGGCATGCCAAGATATTTCCCAGATTCCACCATAGTACCAACCCCCATTTCCGTCCGCAACACCTCTTGGGTATCCATCGCCACATTCTTACTAAAACAAATAGCCGATTTTTCAAGATTAATTTTTTGGCCTGATGCTAACTCATATTTTCTCAAAATATCTTTAACCACAGTTATTTCTTGCAAAGTTGCAGTCCCAAAAATCAAGCTATCATCCGCAAAGAAAAGATGGGATACACGCGGACTCCCTCTACACACAGCCACACCAGTGAACTGTCGCTCTTCTTCAGCCTGAGTGATTAAAGAGGACAGACCCTCCGCACATAACACAAACAAATAAGGTGACAGAGGATCTCCTTGCCGAAGCCCTCGACTAGGAACAAATTCTTTGTCGGACGGCCATTGACAAGAACAGAATATGACACCGAAGAAATACAGTGCAGAATGGTATCCACAAACTGTTGGTGGAAACCCATCCTTTCCAAAACACCACGCAAGAAATTCCATTCAACTCGATCGTAGGCTTTACTCATATCAAGTTTTAAGGCAAAATGCCCCTCTTTTCCGTGCCGCTTATTCTTCAAATAATGAAATATCTCAAATGAGGCAAGCACATTATCACTAATAAGTCGCCCCGCCACAAAAGCACTTTGATTTAGAGAGATGACTTCTGGCAATATATTTTTCATCCGATTGGCTAACACTTTGCTCACAATCTTGTAGACCACATTACAAAGGCTAATTGGTCTGAAGTGAGACATGCATTTAGGATTTTTCACTTTCGGAATTAGCACAAGAAAGGTATCATTCACTGCCGTCACCCCTTTCCGATCATTAAGGATCCCCAAGACTGCCCGTGTGACCTGTTCACCCACTATTGGCCAAAAACGTTGGTAGAATAGAGCTGGTTTACCATCCGGACTGGTTCGGGCAGCCTATTTTGGGTGGATCAAATATTTCTCATTTATTTTACTTATATTATACATAAGTGACTCTTCATCCAATATCCAAATATCTCGATGGTATGTTCTATAACAAAATCATTTATTGAATGCCAATTCCCAACTGAGTGATTATTCATTCACAATACAACACTTCAATTGTCTAACAATATTTTTATTTATATAATAATATAAATATACATAAGTAATAAATAGATTAAAATTAATTACAAATATACCTATATTTGAAAAGACATGGTTTATATAGCTATATTTAAAATTTCAAAATTTCTGTTTTAACTTTCTGTATAAAAGGATTCAAAATTTTAAATTATATATAATTTTTTTTCCAAAATAAATGAACTTGTAATGGAGTAGAAAGAGTAGTACCACAAAGGAAGAGAGAAGATGCATGTATCAAAGATAAATAATTGAATAATTGATTAACACTTTAATAATGTTGAAAAAATAGATTAAAAGTAAATATGTTTTGTTTTTGTTTTGTTTTTTTTTTTTTTTTTATTAACTTTGAAAAACTATTATGTGCTTTTGAAGTAATACTCTACACCCAGTGACGGAGCCACATGGTAACCAAGGGATCACGGGCCCCCTCATTGCATTTTTTATTTTATTTTATCATCTATACTATTATTAAAAGCCAATAGGAACTTTGGTCCTGAAGCCTCTCTTAGAATTTTTTTTCCATTTTTCCTAAAATGGCCATAACTTCTTAAATAATTATATTATTTTTACACTAATATCAATTTATAGTTAAAGGTAACATGATAAATTCAAACCAACCAATTACACCACCCCCATGTTTCCAAACTGCACAGCAATTCCAAATCAGTTTCAACATCTTCGAATTCTGTTTTGCACGATTGAAACCTCGGGAGAGAGAGAGAGAGAGAGATCTGGTGAAGCAGAGATTGAAGAATGAAAGGCTTCATCAACAACGGAGATTTCATAAAATCATCAACATTCCTAAAGATCTCAGGTCTCATTTTCATATTACTCGCTTTATTCTACTTAGGCAAGCACTGGTCCGATGGTTCTTACCAACTCATCTTCTTCAACTCTCACCAAACCCCTCTCTCCTCTTCCAAAACCCCTTCTCTCCATCTCTCTCTCCCCCAATTTGAACAAAACCTTCGATCTCAACTCCTTCATCGACAACACTACCCAAACCCAACCCCTCTCCGATCCAACCCTACGTTCAATTCCACCCACATCCCATCCAAAACCACTTCCTCCGCCTGCGCATGAGAGGTTCGGGATCGTGGACGAGAACAGAATGATGGCGGATGATTTTGAGGTTAGAGACTTCGATCCGGGTGTTGTGGATAATTGAGGCAGTGATATCGAAGCGGAGGTGGTAGAAGATGGTGGTGATGGGTCTAGGGTTGTTATTAAGAAGTTTGGGCTTTGTATGGAGAGTATGAGAGAGTATATACCGTGTTTAGACAATACCGAGGCGATTCGACATTTTAATTCGACGAAGAAAGGTGAGAGATTCGAGCGGCATTGTCCCGAAGAAGGTAAGGGCTTGAATTGCTTGGTTCCGGCACCCAAGGGTTACAGAGGCCCAATTCCCTGGCCCAGAAGTCGTGATAAGGTATAATTGATACGATACTACTAAACAATTTGATATGCTATTTAGGTTGCTTTGTGAATGAAATGTAAAATAATTGTCAAATTCATAAAATTTTGGGTAATTGTCTGGTTGGGTACTGAATTAGTGATTAGAAACATTAAAAAGAATTGTATAGATTTTTTATATATATTATCTCTGTGAGTATATTTTTATTTTATTTGAGATAATGTAGAAGTATATGAAAATGTGTGTATATATATCATATTAAATTCAGAAAAAAAAATTATGCAATTGAATATATAAATTAAAAGAAAAAAAAAACAAATTGAATGAGGATGTATTAAAATTTTATCAATTGAGTTTCCAAATGAATTTGCACACGCATCGCGTGTGCCCAGCCGCCAGTATATATATATAAGTAAAATTTTAAACAAAAATAATATTCCGCAATGCCGTCTTCCCAAGGGAGGCAAATTTCATTAGGGCTGCAAACGAACTGATCCAAGTTGAGCTTTGTTGAGCTCGAGCTCAGCTCATTTACTTGTCGAGCTCGGCTCGATAAGAAACTGGGCTCGACTCGACTCGGCTCAGCTCGTTAACATTAATAGAACTCGAGTTCGACTCGGCTCGGCTCGGCTCGGCTCGATAATTTTTTTTAATATTATTTAATATTTAAATAATATATTTATACTATTATTTATATATTATAATTTAAATAAATATAAATGAGCCGAGCTTATGTAAGTTTGAGCTTGGCTCATTTACTAAATGAGCCTAATATTTGAACTCGAGTTCGGCTCGTTTACTAAACGAATCAAGTTGAGCCAAACTCTTAACGAGTCGAGCCGAGCTTGTTAATGAACAACTCGGTTTATTTGCAGCCCTAGGTTTCACAGATTGCCGCATCGATCTCATGCTAGATTAGATTGACAACCATTTTTAAATTTATGAAAATAATAATGATTGTTTTATTGAAAATGAAGTATTATAACAAATTATATTTTTATATATGAAAATTTTGTGAAAAAAATCTCAATATAAATGTAATATCTATCATTATTGATATGAAAATATAATTAATTTCACTATATATATGTAAAGATTACTAGAGTATCAGTTATATTTGTATGTGGAATTCATCTTTCATATGTTGCTTTACTATTGGTATGTAATACATCATATGTCAATGATGACGTAATATCACTATCATATGAAAATTTTACTCAAATTTGTAAAAATTTAATTTATCTTGCCATTATATAATTTATTTTAAAACCTAAATATATGATTTTTTTTACATTATCAATGATACACTAGTTACACACAATACTTTATTTTCAATTTTACTTGAAGTCAATTGTAAAATTTTATGTGAAATACTTTTGTAATAATTTATTCAAGTTTGTGTGCTTAATATTAATTCAAAAATTATTATTATCTTCTTATTGTTGGTTATGGAAAGAAAAAATTAAAGTTTTAATTAATAACCATTTCTGATTTAATTTCCTGGCTCTGTCACTGTCTACACCAATTGTCAATTAACACATATCATGATATCACAAAATATTAAAAGTAATTTTTTTAAAAAAAATAATGATATACAAACATAAAATCTTCACAAAAAAATTATTAATAATGATTTGGTTTGGATTTTGATCTATCACTTTATTATAAATGACATTTTTTTTTTATATATACAAATGATGCTATTACGTCATTTTAGTGAAAAATTTTGTATAAAAATTCTAGTGAAATAAGATTTACCAACAAAAAAATAGTTATAAGCAAAAAATAAATAATGATTGGTAGAGAGGAGACAAAAATTATACCCGAAATATGAAATGGAAAAACAAAAAATGGTTAGAGATAAAAAAATAAAAAATAAAAACTAAAAAATAAAAAGAAAAAAAATGGTGTACCTAAAGGATGAAGAACATAGGCCCCGTTTGTGTGGAGTTATAGAGAGGGGATTGGGATTAATAGTGAGGTAAGACTCACTATATGGGGGGTTTGTTTTGAGAGATGGGGAGGGGATTCCTAATCCCTTGATATTAGGATAGGCTTTAGAAGGGGGATTGGAATGGAGGAGATGGAGGTGGTATTAGAAAAATAGTCCACCGGACTATTTTTTTATTTTTTACATGTTGGGCATTTTTTTTTTAACATTAATTTTTAATTTTTTGTATTTTTTGTTAAGTCAAAATCATTGTTGTCACGACCCGCTCCCCGTACCAAAGGATTAAGTATCGTGATGGTCAGTAACTGAGGTTATCTTCGGCCAATTCTTAAACAAATCAATAAAGGCAAGTGGAAGTAATATTTAAGTGAGGGTACCAAAATAATCATTAGAACTTCTATTTTTATTACAAAATTTACTGACCAAAAAGGTCAATATTTACATAGAAAAATATCATAAAAGTGCTGTATGTGTCTATTCCGCAGCCCCGTGTCTAACACTTTCCAAAAGCTATTTCTGAATTGCATGTTTCTTGAAAATTGGTAAACAGCTATAAGCACATGGCAGAGTGAGAAATATTATACCAAGAATATAAGGGACACGAAATAACCATGAATAGTTAGTTAGGCCAAAACATTTAAGATAACTTAGTCGGAACAAATAATCATTTAAGTAGCAAAACTGAGATTATGTAAATAAATAACCATAACCACGATAATTTGGTAAACAAATCATTTAAGTGGCAGAAACTGAAATACAGAAATTATGTAAGTAAATGACCATAACCACGGTACTGAGCAGAACAGAACAGAGGTCACAGAAGTGACAGTCAGAACAGATGTACGGATTCAAGAGGTGGCTCGTACGGATTCTAGAGGTGGCTCCCACAATAGTGTAACACTTAGCTCCGCACAACACTTTGGTCCGTACAGAACAGAGGTACGGATTCAAGAGGTGGCTCGTACGGATTCTAGAGGTGGCTCCCACAATAGTGTAGCACTTAGCTCCGCACAACACTTTGCTCCGCACAGAACAGAGGTCAATAGATCAGAGGGTCACAAAGTAACCAAACAGAGGCCAATGGTTATTTAAGTCCCCAAAGGCATGGGAGTCCCGTGGTGATATTTACAAAACATAATTGTTTATAAGGTCATAGTCAAATATTCTTTAAAAGTAAAACAAACATATCCATGGGTTTTACTTTAGCAAATAGAGTTCAGAAATTAAATCACGTAACTGAAATAATAATATAGTTTATAATAATTTATAAAATATAACTTGTATAAAATAAGTATGGTAAGTCAAAATATAAGTAAAATATATTTTGATGACTCAAGGTATAATATAACTCACCTTAACTTTAATACCTTACTCTTTCTTTCCACTATCAAAAACCATCTCAACTTTTATTATTTTTTCCTTCTTCCTCTCTTTTCTTTCTTCCTTTCTCTCACTCTTTCTTCCCTTTCTTTCTTCTTTCTTTTTCTTTTTTCACTTAGTTAACTATCTCTTCCTATTTATGGGGAGAGGCCAACGCGTGGCGAGCAAATCTCTCTCCAGATTCAATTTATTAATTACATAGATTTATTCTTATCCTTAATAGATATTTAAGATAATTATTTTTTGACCCAATATTTTAATATAATTATATAAATAAATTAATTCCTAATTAAATTATATTTTATCATATACTAACATAAAATTAATTATTTATTTTATTACCACATCTATTATTATTATTATTTTGACCCCTAAACTTTTAATAATTATATTATTTTACAAAATTACATATAATAATATATAATAAATTATATATTTTCCAAACTGAAATTAAATAATATTAGTATAAATTCTGCAGAATAATTAAAAATCTAGGTTGTTACAATTGTTTTATTTGTTTTATTTTTTTCTAGAATTTTTTTATTTATTTTTATTTATTTTTTACATGCTGGACATTTTTTTTTAACATTAATGTTTAATGTTTTGTATTTTTTTTTATTTGAACTATTATTTTATATTTATTTTATATAAAAAATAATTTAACAATCCTTACACCAATAACTATCATTAAAACAAACACAGTTTTACTTAATCCCCTCACTATCAATTCCTTCAATTCTACTTCTGAAAACAAACGGGGCCTTAGATCATCCTCTTCATTCCATATATATAATAGAAAATTTTCATTATATATCTTTTTTTTATCAGCAAAATAACTTTATTGATGACAAATCCAATAAATAAGATTATCACACCAATAAAGCATAAAGAAAGGATGGATGTAACCAGCATCACAAGTCGATCCCAACTAGATTCGTACCGGCAAGCTAATTCAATCATATGCAAACATCACATCACGGGTTGGAGAGAGTCCAACCCAACACCCAAACAAAACCCCACCAAGGCTATTCAATCCACCTACATTTCAGATGCAGGCCTTATCTGTCTTAGATTGTACACGAAGTCACTCAAGTAATGTAAACCTTTTTTAATAATTTCACACAGGTCTGTGCATCTTGGTTGAGCCCCATTGAAGACACATTCATTTCTCAATTTCCAGAGTGACCACAGTACCGCAAAACGAACAGCCCTCCATGACCTTTGTTCAAGCCTCTTAAGTTTCCCACCAGACTACCAATTGAACAGTCTCTCCATTGTGCCAGGTAATGCCCACTGTACATCCCGCCGCTGCAACATTTCAGACCAAACTTTCCAAGAAAAGGGGCAGTGGAGTAACACATTTATGGCAGATTCATATTCAATCTTGCAGAAAATGCAAAGAGTGGATAGATTGTTATGCAGAGCTCAAATTTTGTGTTGAAATTCTGCTGTTTTAACTACATATTTCCAAGCCAACCATCCAAGAAATTGAACTCTAGGGGGTGTATCATTATTCCAAACAAATCTGCAAATATTGAGTTAGGGACCCTGTATTGAATCACAAAATCTATACATGTCAGCCACTTCAAACTCTTTAGATGTAGCTCCATTCCACAAAGGCCAGTCCCTCTATCCCTGTCTCAGAGGAGTGGCAGAGTTCAGTACAACATTAATCCTTAAAGCCTCATCCTCCTCCCAATCAAAAAGAGCACTTTTGAGTGATAAATCCCAAACCTCCAAACTTTGTTTCCTTTCACAAAAACTGGAAAGTGATCCTTCCTTCTCAGTAGAAAGTCTAAACAATCTTGGGTATTCATCTTTCAAGCACAGATCATTACACCATTTGTCATACCAGAACCTTGTTCTCTCCCTATCCCCAACCTTGGTCTAGAACTTGTCCAAATAGAAGGTATATAATGGTTGTCTCAGGTCAGCAATTGAGATGATGTCATTCCAAATTCTTGAATGACTTGAGGTTAATCTCTGTAATGGTAGCCATCTATTAGACTCAATCTTATACTTGCTGCACACAACTCTTCCCCATAATGCATTGACTTCACTCCCAAATCTCCACCACCATTTGAATAAAAGGCTTGCATTGACATATCTGATGGCTATAAAATAAACATATAAATTTATAATTAATTTAAATTAGAAAAGATCATTACACTCGCTACTGGATTATATAATGGAACCTTTCCATTACAAATATGCAATGAGGAGTTTCACAATCCAAAGATGAGAGAGTCAGCTTAAAGAATGCAAGAGACTAACATGCCCGGCCCTGAGATTCCTGGGGCCCAAAGCCAATAATCAACTGATAAATTTTTGGGGCCCTTTACATTTTTTTTTTCATTGAAAAAAATAAAAATAAAAATTGAAGGTAAATGACAAAAGATTTGTGTTAAAATCATAAAAAATACTTAGCATTACATTACAACAACTAATAAGTATTGCTTGATTCTTGCTCTTTTTACATTTTTAGAAGCAAATAAATCAATAATATTTGCATAATTCAATTTTTTTGCAAAATCATTTTCAATTGATAACAATGCTAATTATTTTAAATAGGCTTTTCAATTTTTTTAATGAGTCAATTTATTTTAAATTAATTTGGGCCTTCCTTAATTTTTTTTGGATTTAAAACATACCTAATATATTATACTAAACTATACTAGAAGGGGGCCCCTTTTTTGGGTCTATCATCAATGGATAACAATGCTAATTTTTTTGAATAGGTTTTTCAATTTTTGAATGGGTTAATTTATTTTAAGTTAGTTTGGGCCTTCTTCAATTTTTTTTGGACTTAAAACATACATAATATATTACACTAAATTATAATATGAGGAGGCTCCTTTTTTGGGTCTATTTTGAGGGGCCCTAGGCCATGACCTGGTGGGCTTATGCCTAAGGTCAGCCCTAGAGACTAAAATATAAACTAACCTTTAAATTGCCTCATAAAGAAAGTGAAAAAATAATGAGTTTCATTATTGCATGAATATAATATTTATAGGGTAACGGGAATGTGAATGACTTAGAGAAAATGTAATTTATGAAGGATAGAGTTTTTAGATAGGAGAAAAAATTAGTTAGAAAACAAGTGTACATGAAGAATTTTTTTCATCTTTCCTTTTCTAAATTATAAATCATGGAATTATTATAGAAAATAATAAATTATGAGATTTTTTTTTTATTTTTAAAATTTTAAATTATTTTTTCAACTTAAAAATTCATAAATTTAGCACGAGATGTAGGGAACTCCCGTAGACCTTTGCTTGAAATGTCCTTTGCTATAATATATAATAGGATACTCGGGTGATAAATCCAATAGATTATGTTTGTCCAAAGATTTAGACGTTAGAATACTCTGTCAAAAAGGATAGCCATTCCCAAAATGACCAAACTACCCACGTGTATACATAGACATGCTACTTAACCGAAACCAAACACCAAACCAACCCACCACACACACACACACACACACACACACAAATAATTTTAATTTTAAACTAACTATTAAAATTTAATTGTTAAAATAATGCCAAATTTTGTTATATACTATTATTATATTCTATATTGATTAGGTGAATTGTTTACTAAGTATATTTTAGTATACAGACATTAACTGGGCTAGGGTTAAATTGAGCTGAACTATATAAAAAAGTTATATATCCACTCAACCCAAAAACAACATAACTGATTAATACAACCATCTTAAATCTGGCCATACAAAATTTTTAAATTTCAAATCCACTCAATTAATCCATTATATATGAACTATTATTTATTTATTTATTTATTTATTGTGTGTCTTGGAGTGCTTTTAAATGAAAATTTTCATTTTTAATAATAATTCCAATTTGGTCCATCAGCAAAATTCAATCGAAAATGATTTTTTCTCTTTTAACAAATGTTTTAGTGTAAGCTCTAAAAAAACACACTTTTTTTTAATTGTTCATTTTTTTTTAATAAATGTTTTGAAAATATAAATAGGCAGAATGTTAAAAACAAATTATTTAAAAAAATATTGTGTAGCTCAAAAAAAAAATAAAAAAAAATTTGATTACAGAAAACTAAAATGAACCAAAACAATAATTTTGTAACATTTGCACTTAAAATAATTAATGTTAAAATAATCATTAATCTCATTTCACATGTATTTGTTAAATTCATATATATGATTTATTTATTTATTTTTATAAAGAAAGTATAACTAAGTGGCAAAGTCATAGTATTCTCAAACTCAAATACATTTTTTTGAGTATTTTTTTTTCATGCCTTTTTAATCTTTAGTAAAACAAATTTCATATTTCACTATTTTTTTTTTTAGATACATTTAATCTAAATGCACCTAAAAAGTAAAACTATGAAAAAAATTGAAAAAAAAATTCACTACAAATGAAAAGATCAAAAATAAAAACAAAAAAAAAAGGACACATTTTTCATAATTTTTTTGTCTTAACAATAATTTTTTGAAAATTTTCTTTCATTAATATCTTAGTTTGTAGGTGTATTTGAATGAAATATGTCATGACCCACTCCCTGTACCCAAGGGTTAAATATCGTGATGGCCAGTAACTGAAGTTATTTTCGGCCAATTCTTTAAAAAAATAAATAAACGCGAGCAGAAATAATATTTAAGTGAGGGTATTAAAATAATCATAGGAGCTTTTACGTTTATAACAAAAATTCATTGATCAAAAAGGTCGATATTTACACATGAAGAATAGAATTATAAATACTATAAAAGTGCTATGTGTGTCTATTCCGCTCTCAAAAAGTTATTTTTGAATTGTATTGTTTCTTGAAAATTGGTAAACAGTTATAAGCACATGACAGAGTGAGAAACATTATACTGATAGTATAAGGGTCAAAAAATTACCAAGGGTAAGCTTTAGGCTAAAATAGATAAAATAGAATACTTTCTATTATTGTAAATAAGTTGTTCATATTATAACAGAAATTCGTTTCAGAAATTATATGATATTATATGAAAATATATAACTACAACCATGATACCGAACATAACAGAACAGAGGTCATTGAAGTAATAGTCAGAATAGAGGTCAATGGATTCATGACAATACAGAGGTATGAATTCAAGATGTGGCTCGTAAGGATTCTAGAGGTGGCTCCTACAATAATGTAGCACTTAGCTCTGCACAGAACAGATGTTAATAGATCTATGACAAACAGAGAGCCACAAGGTGACCAATCAGAAGTCAATCGTTTATTCAAATCCCTCAAGGTGCCTTAAATCCTACCTTCTCTACACGTGGCTTATCCAACGGATTATACACCTTTGTTGTGCCACCTGTAAGTTTTATTGAGTAGCCCCAAAGTAAATTAAATATCTTAGTACATTTTGGCCCATAAATTAAATTAATTACACTATTAACTTAAATAATGATCTCAACATATAATATTTATGCTATGGTCAAATTCCATACAAATCGCACCTTGATCCTAATTCATCGTATATAGAATTATATTCTTCTTATTTATAATTAGATAATATTAATAGGATAATTTAGAAAAATATAATAAAAATACCATAATAGTCAAAAAATAATATCAAATAATAATATAAGGTTAAAATTATTTTTTTTAAATTATTTATAATTAAATAATACTAATATAAAAATTTAAGAAACAACTTAAATTTTCGAGTTATTACAAAATATGAAAAGTAAAAAGAGTTTAATGAACACACACACACAAACAAACAAACAAACAAACAAACAAACAAAATTTAGAAACACAAAAAAAATTTTAAAAAATTAAGGCAAATTTACCTATAAATCACATCTTGAGAAATTGTAATTAGTCCTAAATTTTTTTTTTATAGAATCATTAGTCCCATTGATTTTCAAAATGTAGATTTATATATTACTTAAAAATTAAACTTACGATTATACACTTATTTCTATCACGTTCATTCTCTCTCTCTCTCTCTCTCTCTCTCTCTCTCTTTTCTTTTTTCTTTTTTTTTTTTTTTGGTACTAGAAAGGTAAGGTACACAATGTATGAGAATCAAATTTGGGATAAATTTTCATATGAAAATCTTTTTTATTTGAAAAATATTTCAAAAGGAATTAAAAAATGACTTAAAATAGATTCTTCAAATATTCCAGAAAGATTTGAAAATTTTCAAACATTTCAAAAGAGTACAAAAAACTACTTAGGCCTCGTTTGGGAACAGGCTAATTTAGTAACTTTTTGGCTAATTGGCTAAAAAGGTAGCTAAAAAAAACTAGTTGTTTGGGATGAACTTTTTGACTTTTTACGAAAAAATGTGTAAAGAAATAATATAAAAAAAATGAATTTACAACTTGACATTTTTGCCCTTACACGGAAATCGAAGCCTGGGCAAGTGGAGACAGATGCAGCTGTACCGGTGTAGCTGCCCGTTGGAAGTTTGACCAATATTTATTTATTTTATTTTTTTATATATAATAATGTTATGTACACGTTTTGGCCTCATATGCAACCAAATGTGAAAGGAAACACGTGGCGACATAGCTCATTGCACCATCAGTTTTGTCTGGTGTGATGCATTGTTTAATGAAATTTTTTTTTTTTATTTCTTTTTTTTTTCGTTTTTGTTTTTTTAAAAATTTTAGGATTTTGACACCAACACATATGCATCATGTATGTATTGTTTGGTTTAAAATTGGAAAAGAAATGTAGGAAAAATAATCTACAAATATTATTTGGTTTACTGGTTTTGAAAAAAAAAATTAAAATTTTTTTTTTATGTCCTACATATAAATCAATCATTTTTTTTTCTCCGTTTTCGTTCTGAATCATTATACTCTGTCACACACATCCACTCAAGTACAGACTATACAATCTTTTTAAATTTTTGATCTTCAAAACTATTTCTAAAATATACAACCAACCAATCAAAAATTAATTTGTAAATGCTTTTCCCAATTTTTTATTTTTCTTTTTGTCTAATTTTATCTCCCAAAACTAAACCACACACACCCATACCTTAAATTCTCAATTCTCCACAGACATGGTAAGTTCTTTGATGTCCACAACAGTTTCGAAAACAAATTTCGTACGTGCCGTTTGGTAACACTTACGTTTTCAGTTTTCTTTTTATTTTTACAATAATTTAAAAAATTCAAATTTTTGATTTATTATAAATCAGTGGTCTCAGTTTATAAATCCGCCACCATTTTCTATCACCGTCTTCCGTCGCCACCACCACCCACCCCCCTACCACCACCACCACCACTCACTTGCTACCACCCACCACCCGCCACCCACCCACCTTCACCACCCGCCACGTACCCGCCACCACCCACCACCACCCATCACCCGCCACCCACCTACCACCACCACCACCCACCACCGGCCACCACCCACCCACCCACCAGCACCACCACCACCCGCCACCACCCACCCACCCACCACCACCACCACCACCACCACCACCACCCGCCACCACCCACCCACCCACCACCACCACCACCACCCGCCACCACCCACCCACCCACCACCACCACCACCACCCGCCACCACCCACCCACCCACCACCACCACCACTACCACCACCACCACCCGCCACCCACCCACCTTCACCACCCGCCATGTACCTGCCACCACCCACCACCACCCATCACCCGCCACCACCACCACCACCACCTCTCACTTGCTACCACCCACCGCCCGCCACCCACCCACCTTCACCACCCGCCACGTACCCGCCACCACCCACCACCACCCATCACCCGCGACCCACCTACCACCACCACCACCCACCACCGGCCACCACCACCACCACCACCACCCGCCACCACCACCACCACCACCACCCACTCCCTACCAACCGCCACCCGCCACCGTCACCCACCCACCCACCCACCCACCACCACCACCACCCGCCACCCACCCACCTTCACCACCCGCCATGTACCTGCCACCACCCACCACCACCCATCACCCGCCACCCACCTACCACCACCACCACCCACCACCGGCCACCACCACCACCACCACCCGCCACCACCCACCACCACCCATCACCCGCCACCACCACCACCACCACCACTCACTTGCTACCACCCACCACCCGCCACCCACCCACCTTCACCACCCGCCACCACCCACCACCACCCATCACCCGCGACCCACCTACCACCACCACCACCCACCACCGGCCACCACCACCACCACCACCACCCGCCACCACCACCACCACCCACTCCCTACCAACCGCCACCCGCTACCGTCACCCACCCACCCACCCACCCACCCACCACCACCACCACCCGCCACCCACCCACCTTCACCACCCGCCACGTACCTACCACCACCCACCACCACCCATCACCCGCCACCCACCTACCACCACCACCACCCACCACCGGCCACCACCACCACCCACCACCACCACCGCCACCCACTCCCTACCAACCGCCACCGTCACCCACCCGCCCACCCACCACCACCCACTCGCTACCGGCCATCACCCGCCACCGTCACCCATCTACCCACCACCACCGGCCACCTACCCGCCACCACCTAACACTACCCGCCACCACCACCACCACCACCACCACTCACTTGCTACCACCACCACCCGCCACCCACCCACCTTCACCACCCGCCACGTATCCGCCACCACCCATCACCACCCATCACCCGCCACCCACCTACCACCACCACCACCCACCACCGTCTACCACCACCACCACCACCCGCCACCACCACCCGCCACCACTACCCACCCGCCATCTGCCACCACCCACAACCACCCACTTTTGTTGGTAATGTTTGTGGTGTTACAGATGAAACTTGGCAAATAAAATTTTAATTATTGTCAATTTGCAATATTTAAAGTAGCTTAATTGAAGATTTTTTAAATACATTCATTTTTTTATTTTATTTATGAAGTACTGATTTTTATTTTAGTTGGGTGAAGAAAATTTTGTGCCATATTTTTTACGTGATTTATAGTTAATGCATGTAATATGTCTGACGTAATTTGTTATGACAATCCGTGAAAAAGGGATTTTGCATTAACCATACACGCATGCAAAGTACGATGATTTTGAAAGTTTTTTCACAAAAACATTACATCTTCAAATATCTAAACTGTTTGGTACGTTATGCATACAGAATTACAAAACAAGACATTAGTGATGGTTTTCACAGAACACAAACTACGGAGAACATTTAAAATTTGTCATGGTAAACAACACTGTCCAACTACCTACCATTGCGCCGAATTTGGTATAACTCGGCCCTTATCCGATGACGCACCTCCGCCATTTCAACGTCGTCGTCCGTAGACACAACGGCTTCGTCTAGGGCAGCCAAATCTGCGCGATCGGGAATATCGGCATACGTGTACTCTGCCGCATTTCTGACATCAGCAATGGTCGCATCATCGTCGCAGTTTCTGCGTATGAAATTGTGTAATGCCATTGACGCTGCCACCAACGGAACCTGGACTCTACGAAAGTCAAACCGAGGCATGTTGCGCAAGAATCTCCACTGCGATTTCCAAGCCCCAAATGTTCGCTCAATCACACTCCGCAATGAAGAGTGGGCACGGTTGAACAACTCATCACGATTCCTTGGCTTGTGACGTTGAAAGTGTGGTTGGTGATAGTGGCTGCCCTTATATGGTGCGAGAAATCCCCTCTTGTTACTGTACCCACTATCCACTAGATAATACCGACCTGTGAATGTGTACATATTAATACATATTAATACATACTTGTTTCACGTGTGGGCAAACAAATTTAATAAGTTATGGCATTGAACAAATAAACTATGCGTACGTACCATCCACTGCAGTTGGAAAATTATATTGCGGATCCTCAGTGACAATGTTTAAAATCCGGCTGTCATGCATACTACCCTCCCAACCACATGACACAAAGACGAAACACATATTGAAATCACACACTGCCAAAATATTTTGAGTGTGGCAACCCTTTCGGCTAAAATACGGGGCTGCTTCCGACTCCTTTATGCACGCCTGCACGTGTGTCCCATCCAACGCATCTAAACAATCCTACACAATTCGAACAAGTAAGCAACATATTACCATGATGACATGCATTATAGCCGCACAATATTTTAAGTGACATGGACTTAGAATTTTAAAAAAGATACTCGAATTGTTGCAATTTTTTCGCACCTTAAACGGCAAATACTGTGGTTGGGTCTGTAGGTGGGGATCCCTCCTGTTTTGGAAATCTGTGGGCGGCCGACATTGCGCGACGGTAAACTTTTTCATTGCTTTCAAAACATTATGAAAATGGCGTGATATTGTTTCACCGGAGTGTTGGAATCTTTCTTGAAGCTCGCGGTTAGGCAAGTTTTTTAAAACATGAATGAAGATTGCAACACTCTCCTCAACGTGCAAGCCGTGCTTCCGCTCAGGTACATGCAACCCGAAGTCGTTCACTAGTGTGGCACATAAACGGGTAAAAACGACTTTGGGCATGCACAGTTCATAGCGAAATCTGCCATTGTGTCCATTATACAATTCCAAAATCCATGCCCTCCCCGTCAAGATGGACGTCCGACATGGAACTTTAAGCACGTGCGCCTTGTAGTAGTCGGAGGCAATTCTGTACGCTTCAATGTAATTATTATTCATTTCAGTCTGCCAGTTGATTGCGAGCGCCGCGACATCATCACACATTTCCTGCATCCGTGCATCGGTGTCATCGTCGCTTTCCATGCCTAAATCACATCACTTCAAATAAAATCAGAAGTAGAACATGACAAACAATGCCAAAATTAAACATGCCAAAATTAATTTCAGTTTCGTCAAGTGTAAAGGCTGTCAATAACATGACTATTATGCATAAAATAAACAATATGTTTCATTTGCTATCCTTCTGAGACCTGTTGTATTAAGTAGTTCTATTACAAATGGTGAAATTGTTAAATTTGAAATAGAACACTTTTATAACACTTTTATTACTACAAGTGTTCTATCTCAAATATAATGGTAATATAAAATATATTTATTTATATTATATATGTAAAGTGCATATATTAACATTACATTTGATGGTAACATTACATTTGATGGTAATATATTACGTTCACTTTACATATATAATACTACAAGTGTTCTATCTCAACTATAATACTACAAGTGCACACTTTTACAAAAACCATTGTTAAATATACAAAAGTGTTATAAATTCAAATAAACCAGTGGTAATAAAGTGTTCTATCTCAAAGTGCTAAAGTACTACAAGTGTTCTACAAAAACCATTGTTAAATTAAAATATACGAAAATAATACCTTAAATAATTTTGTTTTTTTTTAGTACCTTATAAAGGGTGTAACTTCCACTTTTTAAGTTGAAGCCTTCAGTAAACTGGACATGTCTCTCTACAAGTGGGAACGCTTTTGTTCAAATGGTCCAGCACAGCTGATTTACAACCACTGTTTACATAACTATGAAGCTGCAAATTGCAAGAGTGTTATTAGATTCATATAGTTTATTTAAATTTAAACTTGTCAAATCCATAGCCAATACCAAACCAATGCACATCCATAATTAGAACAACAGCCAAAGCAACGGAATACCATAACCATCTCCGTACCAATTGTACGTACAAAGCATAGTTGAAAACATCATGCCACTAGCAAATACAAAACAAACATAACCGAAAGGAAGTCAAACACAAAGCATTGCATTAAAACACAGCCCTCTACGAAATATACGCGAACTCAAACGCACACGCATGAAAAGAAGTCCAACACACAACACATAAACACAAATCGTAGTTAGAAACGAAGTCCTTGGCTGCGCAATATGCTTCCAAGAGTTGGAACTGTTGTCGTCCTCTCTTTGTCTTGTTGCTTCACCTGGAGCCAGCCGATAATGCCTTCATCGGAAGGAATACTCATAACCATCTCCCTATTATTGGGCACCTCCATAAGGGAAATACCGAAATGGAGCAGTGGATTAGTTTGATCAAGTCCTTGAATTTCATAAAGACGTGCGACAGCTTCGGCCATTGTGACACTCTGTCCACCAACAACATGGTTAACAGTGAGTTCCTTACTTTGTGTCTTAACCGAATTCACCAAGTCATCCATGCTTGTTGCCAATGCTTCTGCCCCAGTGAATCGTTTTTTTTGCACGGCTGTTACGGATGAGTGCCTCCTTTTGCTCCCACTACCGGATGGGTTTATGTTTGCAGATTTCATCAAGTTTGCCGTATCAGAGGCACCCATTTCGTTGCTGTCCGTGGAGAAGTCTGCACTACCGGACTCCCCCTCCACCTCCAGCTGGTTCCGCATCTCACCAGGCGTCCAAGCATGTTTTCCCGTTGCCGCAGCCCCCGTAAATACACGACACATTAATTCCTCATGCTCCAACCTCTTTGTTCTAAACTTGCAACACTCTTTGTCAACCTGTAATACAATACACTGTGAGTATACCAGTAATAGGTCTCAAAGGAATACCATAACCATTATATGAATGAACAAAAAAAAAAAAAAGGTCTCTACCAACATTCAGCAAGTATAAATCAAGCAATATGAATAACAGATTTGTGTGGACCGTCATGCTAAAAAAAGTTGATCACCTGTCCAACTGTCATAACAAGTATCTGAATATTACAAAAAAAAAAAAACAGGGAATAAACTGTCATAAACTGTCCAGGATTACTCTGTGGTGGTATTAGATAAAATCTGTCAACAAATATTTTTGATGTAATGTGTCCAGAAATATTTCTTATTATAACAGGTATTATAATCTGTCCAATTCCGAGGTATTAATGCAGGTATAATCTGTCCAAAAAACAGGAATTCAAATCTGTCCAAAAAACAGGTATTATAATCTGTCCATAAAACATGTATAATCTGTCCAAAAAACAGGTATTATAATCTGTCCAAAAAACAGGTATAATCTGTCCAAAAAACAAGTATTATAATCTGTCCAGGAAGATTTATGTCACCAATTGCATTAAAACCTGTGTGGACAGTCCTGCTGAAAGACAGAAAATATGCATTTCTTGATCTACTAAAGGGAAAAATCTGTGTCTGAAATGGACCATTAGCATCTCAACAAGCAAAAAAAAAAAAGGCACAAGGCAAGTGTTTTAATTTGAACATGTAAATAATAGAACCATATCTTGTCGGCATTCCTTACACGTTAGCTGGAGTTCATTACATCAACTACTTCGTAACATGATTACAAGTCAATGACACATGCAAAATGGGGAAAAGGTGGAAAAGGTCAACAAGTTGAAAAAAGTGGAATAAAAATGTGAAAAAAAGGTGAGAAGAAACACATGAAGATTTATGTCACCAATTCCACACTACCTGTGTGGACAGTCCTGCTACAAGACAGAAAATATTCATTTCTTGATCTACGAAGAGAAAAATCTGTGTCTGAAATGGACCATTAACATCTCACCAAGGCAAAAAAAAAAAAGACACAAGGCAAGTGTTTTAAATAATAGAACCATATCTTACAGTAGCTACAAGGACCAAATCTATGACAGTAGCTACAAGGACCAAATAATAGAACCATATCTCACAAAGCTGCATGCATTACAGTAGCTACAAATCTGTCACAGTTGATGTATAAACAAAATAAAGTTGTAATCTTGTTGACAAGGACCAAATCCCATGACTTCTAATACTGAAAACAGTAAATCCAAATTTTCACTGTAAACTAATCTTCTACCATGGCATAAGTGAATTACAGCAATTTCAACGACATTGTGAAACAAAAAATTATGTAAACTTGAGTTCAACTCGTTGCCTTCTCCATTGTAGCCCACCATTCGTCCGACGCATTGATCAACCCACTCTCTTGGTCAAACCCAATTCCGGTGGGGCCTTTGCGGCTATCCATTAGCTTCGACCATGCCCGCCACTCTGCCTTTAGTTGATTGTACTTATTTTTCAGTTGTTTCATGCTATGTGTCAACCCAGTAGCTGCCTCATAAGTCTTCGCCAAAGACCGGTACCCATTTAGATTGATTGACATGTGCGGCCTGTTACCTGCCTCAATTTCCTTAATAACAAGTTCCAAATAGATACGGGAGTTCTCCCAGTCCCAATTGGCTTTGTGATAAGGTTTTGGGCCCTTCCGTTTCCCGGATAGGGTACGAGAGCCGGATCGAGTTGAATCCATGCGACTATAGAACATTATAATTTGCATTACTTTAGTTTGATGTGTTTTTAATTACTTGTAGTTCTGTTAAACATATATTATTATGTTTGTCCAACACATATGCCGCAGTAAAATGACATGGATAAATAATATATTACATAAAGAAAGCATAGTACGGTAACAAGCAACACACGGATACATATATGACATACAGAAACCATAGTTCAGTAACCATCTAAACACGGATACGTATATTACATACAGAACAACAAAATAGCGACAATGATGGACAAAACACATGTGATCACTTTAAGTACACGCAGACTCTGCTCAATGTCAATCAAACGCGCCTCAAAACGACGAACATTGTCTCTGTCATTCTCAGCAGCCGTTTGTCGGCCATATTCGTCACACCACCCAATCCAATTGACACATGGCTGAGGTTAAACAACGTTATGAAATGATTAGTGACGGGTTGACAAGGTAATAATCCCAAAGAAGGTGAAGGTGCTTGTACTCACCACTCCACGAGGGCATTGGTAGTACGCACAGCCTGGATTTTTGGCGGACTGAGAAATCTTGACCACACATTGGCCGTACCCACAAGCACACATAGGGCCTGGTTGTGTTGATGTCGCAGTGGACATAAACGAGGCCATGTAGTCTGTGATGTCTTGTTCGATGACATGACAAGCACAACAAAACAGGTCAACGGGTGTGACACTTATGGTATGGGATAAGTTTCTTGTGTAAACAAGTTCCTTGTGTTCACAGTTATTGTCAGTGCACGTCATTTCTTATGGCCATAACAAAGAAATAAATGAAAAATTGTAAAAAGCTTTTTGAGTAACGGATTAACGGAAAAAATAAGTTAATTGACAAAAGGAAGATTAATTAATTTGTGTTGACAAAAATTGAAAACAAAATTATTTGAAAGCAAACAATTTAAAAAAAAGATTAATTAAAAAACAATTAGTTGGAAAAAAGTTAATGCAATATGAAAAGTAAATGAAAAAAGTAGTTGGGACAACGGTATTTCGAAAAAGTGGAATGGTGTCAACAAATTTAATGTATAAAAATGAATCGCAAAACAAGTGACTGGAGAAATAAGTATTTGAAACAAATTTATTTGGAAAATAAATTTCGAAAACATTTATCTCCCAATACATTACACTTGAAAAATACAATTGAGAAAACATTACTGAGATGGTGAGGAAAGCTATTCATGTAACATTATACTTGTTTTCCGTAAACATTGTAACATTGGCAAACAACTTTGTAGAAGAACTAACACAACAAACCAACATAGAAGATGAAATTGTATCTACAATTATATTGAAGAAGGATTGATACACATGTTCAAGGAAAAATGATCTCCATTACTTGCACATATACCTCACTTTGAAATGCAGACAGTATTGGAAAAAATCAAAACAAATAAATAAAATAAATCAGGAGTTGTTAACAAGGACCAACATATACAGTTTTTGATCTGCCATTTGAAGGAGCACCATAGTAGCACGTTGTGTAAAAAAAATAAAGGGTCAAGCAGAAAAATGAAAACCTTTAAACTATTTTGTGAAGTTAAAATATAGCTCCATTACCTGACCCAAAACAGAGATTTGTAAACAGATTAAAAATCTTAAACGCATGCAAACAGATTACAAATGTTAAACCGATTAAAAACCTTAAACAGCTTACCTACAAACACTACGTACAAACAATGTATCTGTAATTCTTAAACAATGTATCTGTAATTTACTCATATTTTTACTCTTATCAACAAACACTTTTTTGTACTCTTATCTGAAATTTACAAATGTTAAATTACTCTTATTTTGTAATTTACAACAAACACTAGGTAAAATTATTACACAATGTATCTGTTACTCTTATTTTTTTAGCACAAGGTAGAAACTGGACTCAAGGAATTACTGTTGTTCATGTATTAATTTTGTTTTTTTGTTAGTATTATTATTATTATTATTATTATTATTATTATTATTATTATTATTATTTAAATTACAATTTGATGGAATGTAGGGAAATCAATGGCGAACCCAGTGTTCTCAAAAAACCCTTCCCTTAGGGCATGTTTTGGTGTAATTTTTAAAAATTGATAATTAAATTTTTTTTTCTATACTTCTCCAGTAGTTAATTTTTTTAAAAAAAATTTATTTAAATTATTTCTTGTGAGATTGTCATCAAATAATTATAAGTTTTGAGAAAATTACTTAACAATTAGACACAGAAAAAAAAATACACAAATATGGAGGGGTGCAAGTGAGATTTGTAGTCCTATAACTTTTCACTTACACCCCACCACCAATTCACTTGCATTCCCATATTTTATTTTATTTTTAATTTTTTTGCGTTACTGTCAAGTAATTCCCCCTTAATTTATATACCATTCTCTATCTAGTTTTGTTATGGTTATGTGTTTTGGTTTATGCTCTCAAGTAGTTCTATTGTACATAAGAGAGCTTGCCTCAAAGCAAAAACTGATCTCACAAGAGCTAAAAGAGAGAGAGAGACAGAGATAAAAAAAAAAAAAAATAGCTCATAAATTATCATACATCCAATACTAATATCACTCGTAGAAATTATTAAACAGTGGGGAAAATGTTTCATTCGTGTTGATTTTACTCTGAGAATAAATGATTTTCATACTCTGAAAATGGTTCATACGCTTGATACACACACACACACAGCGACAAAGACAGAGAGCGAGAGGGAGAGAGGGCAGACTGTTCACATATACAAAAACCAGAGCACAGAAGCCATGGTTATGAGATCCACACCCCTCGACCAACGGACAGCCCGCAAAATGTTGGTAAACTGTGTCTATTTCCAGTACGTGAAACAAACCGTAAAACCCCCAATATAATAGACAGAGCGACAGACACACACACACAGACAGAGCGCGAGAGAGAGAGGGAGAGAGCTCATACATACGTACAAACCAAACAGATCGTAGGACGGTTGGGAAGCCATAGCGAAATAGAAACAAGAGAGATAGACAGAGCGAGAGAGAGACAGAGAGAGAGACAGAGACCGAGAGAGAGAGAGAGCGAGAGCATACCTGCAGTTGGGGGGATCGTCGGAGGAGGAAGTGCTTTTCCGTTTGCCTTGCCGGACTATCGTCGTGTCTTGGTTCCTCTTTCTCCTCAGATGAGAGCTTCTACTATCCACCCTTGACCGAAGGCTCATCTTCATCTTCACCGTTTCAATATTAGCTGCACAGCCGTAGCTAGTACACCTGTGGGAGGGTAGGCCTGTTGATATTTCCATCAACGTTTGACATAAAGGCAGGGTAAAACGGAGATAAATAAAATGAAAGATGGGCAAAACGGTCATTTGACATTACAGCTGGGGTCCTTCACGTGCAGCTAGGGTTTATTAGGTTTTTAGGGTGACTTTTTAACTTTTTGGGTAACTTTTTGGCTTTTTGGCTAAAACAACACCATCCCAAACGATTAGTAACTTTTGGCTAAATGTATAATTTCAAACTGTAATACTTCAATATAATACTCTAATATAACACTCCAATATAACACTTAAAAAAATCTTAGTGTAATATCCTAATGTAACACATAAAAAAAGTCATTACTGTACTTTTTCCAAACGTAACACTCTAATATAACACTTCAAAAAAACTCTTTAGTGTAACATTCTAATGTAACACACAAAAGAATTCCTTAGTGTAATATTTTAATGTAACACACAAAAAACCCTTTAATGTACATTTCTCAAATGTAACACTCTAATATAATACTCTAAAAAACTCCTTAGTGTAACATTCTAATATAACACAAATTTTTTAGTGTAACACTCGAATGTGACACATAAAAAAACTCCGTTGTATACTTTTTTCAAACGTAACATTTTAATATAACATTTCAAAAACTCGTTAGTTTAACACTTTAATGTAACATACTTTAATGTTACATTTGGAAAAAGCATACTAATGAGTTTTTTTTTAGTGGTTTTGTGTGTTACATTGGAGTATGTTATATTGGAATGTTATGCTTGGGATTACATTGATTGGAGTTTTATATTTGGAAAAAGTACACTAAATATTTATTTATTTATTTATTTTTGGTGTTACATTAGAGCGTTTACGGTTGGGAAAAAATACACGAAAGAGTTTTTTGTTGAGTGTTACGAGTTGATACGTTTGGAAAAAGTACACCAAGGAATTTTTTAATGCGTTACATTGAAGTGTTACGTTATTGAAGTTATATTAGAGTGTTACGTTTTTGTTCATAATGTGAGATTTGTTCCAGAATGAGGGAAAATCCAAAACTTCTATAATGCGGATTGTCCAAATGTGTAATGTTACATTTTAAGAAACTCATTTTTATTTCTAAAAAATTAAACTCAAACATGTAAGTGACTACCATTTTTGTAATTTCTGCTTTAATAAGACCTTTGGGTTCATAAGAAAAAAAATGAGGACTAAACAGTTTATAATATCACATTTTGGGATTTATTGGTGCTTTATCCAAAAATTAAACCAAACAAACAAATAAAAATAAATAAATAATTATTAGTAATTTTTTTGCATATGTACTTTCTAAGTAATAATTCAAAATACAATTTGAAAATATTTCCATATTAGTATTTCCATACCATTTTATGTTACTATAATTGCAATGTAATATTATTTGAAAAAAATTAGTTTTTGTATTATTTAGAAATAATTCTTAATTTGGAAATGGAAACCCTACACCTACAAAAGTCAATTATAAAATTAAATTACTTCATTAATAATGACTTTATAAATTTCCTTTAATTATATTCCTTCCAAAGACTAATATGAAAAGATTTTTAAAATTGTTCTTTAAATTCTGGAAAGATTATTATGGAAAGATTTTTAAAATTGTATGTGTGTATGTATACATCTGTGTGTGTGTGTGTGTTTCTGTCTCCAAATTATTTTTTATTTTTTTGGTAGTTGATTTGTTGTGTTATGTATGTGTATATGTATGTTGTTATTTTGGTTGTTGATGTTGATTTTGATGATATTGTTGATGAAAATGAAACAGATCGCACCATTGTTTCTTGTTCTTGTGTTGTGTTGAGCATATGGGATAGAGAGATATTTGATCAGATAGAAAAATAATAATTTTTTTAATAGATATGTTTGGTTTTGCTTGATATTGCAACAGATAACTCTCTCTTCTCTCTAGCAATTGCAACAGATAGATACAAAACTTCAATAGATAGAAAATATTTTGACAGCAAATAGAGTTGGTTTGATAGATAGGAACAAAATTTGAACTGAAAAGATTAAAAAAAAAAAAAATTGAACAGATAAGGGGAAAATTGAATAGATAGACAAAAAATTAAATAGATAGAATTTTATTTGGACAAATATTTAAACATATAAGGGAAATTTGAAATGAAAAGATTAAAAATTTAAACAGATAGGGTAACAAATTTAAATAGATAAGAAAAAAATGAATAGATAGGAAAAAATTTGAACAGATAAGAAAAAAATTGAACAAATAGTCAACAAAAGTCAATAGATAAATTAAGGGGTAAAATTAGAAACAAAATGTCATTCCAAAACAATAAAAAAGACTTCTCAACAAATTATATCACAAAAGGTTGATCTATCACTAGTAAAAAATATCCACTGGATCTAATGCTTTAGACACAGTTCAAATTGGATTTATTATCATTTTTCTCTTAAATTTATTGACATAATAATATTTTTCTATAATTGTATAGATAGAAGTTTATGTAGATAGATATAAATTTCATACGATAACTATTGAAATTAAAAACAGTAATTACATTATTACATATTTTGAAATCACAAAATTTAAGGAAATAATACTAATATATTATTGGTAATAATTAAGAGGATTTAGAAATTAACTTAATTTGTGTAAATTAGATTTTAGACTAACCACAAAATGACATATGTATTTTATTTGTTAAAAAAATAAAAAAAAAATACGAGAAAATTAGGTTGAAATTTCCAATCTCAAAGAAGCCAACATTTTTGCTTATACTATATATTATCTATTATTATATATATATATATGTATGTATATATAATTTGATCGAAAAAATCAATGGTTAATTGTTAGATTATCTAAATTGTATGTTTATATAAGAGCATACTAGCAATAAAACTGTGCTACATGCGGAAGTGAAAATTTTATATTTTTAAAATACAAAATATTATAAAATAAAAATAATTCCTCGTATTTATTTGAACTCTAAAAAGCAATTACAATTAAAACAATACAGTTCAATAATTTTAAATTAACTATTAAAATTTAATTATTAAAAAAATGTCAAATTTGGTTAAGTACTATTATATTCTATATTGATTAGATGAATTATCTACTAAGTATATTTAGTATAGGGACATTAACCGGGCTACGGTCAGATTGAGATGAATTATGTGTCAACTCAATCCCAAACAACATAACTAATTAATATAGCCATCTTAAATTCTACCATACAAAATTTCTAAATTTCAAGTTTGCTCAATTAATCCATTATATATATGGACTATTATTATTATTATTATTATTATTATTTTGGATGTCTTGGAGTGCTTTTAATTGAATCTTTCATTTTTAATAATAATTCCAATTTGGTCCATTAGCAAACTTCCATTGAAATGATTTTTGCTCTTTTGACAAATGTTTTAGTATAAACTCTAAAAAACACACGCACTTATTTTTTTATTGTTCACTTTTTTTTTATTATAAATTTTTTGAAAATATGAATAGGCAGAATGTTAAAAATAAATTATTTTTAAAAATATTGTGTAGTTCCAAAAAAAAAAAAAATTGATTGCAGAAAACTAAAATGAACTAAAATAATAATTTTGTAACATTTTCACTTAAAAGAATTAATGTTAAAATAATCATTAATCTCATTTCATATGTATTTGTTAAATTCATATATGAGATTTATTTATTTATTTTATAAAGAAAGTATAACTAAGTGGCGAAGTCATAATATTCTCAAACTCAAATACATTTTTTTGAGTTTTTATTTTTATTTTTTATTTTTCATGTTTTTTTAATCTTTAGTAAAAAAAAAAAAAATTCATGTTTCAATAAATTTTTTTGTTATAATTTTTAGATAAACTAATCTAAATGCACCTAAAAAATAAAATTTTGAAAAAAAAAAAGAATCACTAAAAATGAAAAGTTCAAAAATAAAAACAAAAAAATGACACATTTTTTTTTTTGTAATTTTTTGTCTTAATAGTAATTTTGTTAAAAAATTTCTTTCATTAGTATCTTAGTTTGTATGTATTTGACTAATAAAAAGAGTTTATTGAAGACCAAAAACACACACACACACACACACACACACACACACACACACACAAAAACAATTTAAAAAATTAAACCAAACAAATAAAAATAAATAAAAAATTATTAATATATTTTTTTTTACATATGTACTTTCTAAGTAATAATTTAAAATACAATTTTGAAAATATTTCCATTTTAGTCTTTCCATATAGTTTTGTGTTACCATAATTGGAATGTAATATTATTTGAATATAATTATTTTTTGTATTATTTAGAAATATTCTTTAATTTGGAAATGGAAACCCTACACCTACAAAAATCAATTTGAAAATAAAAATTAATTTTAAATTAATTCATTAATAATGACTTTATAAATTTCCTTTAATTATATTTCTTCCAAAGACTAATATGAAAAGATTTTTAAAATTGTATTTTAAATTCTGGAAAGATTATTATGGGAGGATTTAGGTGTAGGCTTCCTTTCCAAATTAAGAATTATTTACAATTAAAAAAAAAGAATTATTTTCAAATAATATTACATTGTAGTTATGGGATTTGGGGTCACTGCTGTGGCGCTAGCACAGCAGTGACTGTTGTGCTCCATTTTGTATTGTATTATGAATTTATTTTTATAATCTGAACCGTTCATATTGTAGGGTTTGTTGAGTACTACATGCCCACCAAAAATTATATTAATCGGATATCAATAACTATATGATTGATAACCAAAAAAATAAACAAGAAGTTTTTCTTTTGAAAAATAGTATAACAATATGCAATTCGATCATATAGTTATTGATATCCGATTAATATGATTTTTGGTGGGCATGTAGTACTTAACAAACCCTACAATATGAACGGTTCAGATTATAAAAATAAATTCATAATACAGTACAAAATGGAGCACAACAGTCACTGCTGTGCTAGCGCCACAGCAGTGACCCCAAATCCGTAGTTATGGCATTACATTTCAAGGAAAAAAAATAGAATAACAATTATCATATCTAAAGTGACACTTTAGAGATTTTAAAATGTAAACTTAAATTTATATAAATCTAATTTTGGACAATCATTGTAAGACACAATGATACGTGGAACATTTAATGGTGTAATTTTTTATTTTTATTTATTTTTTTAAATGTATCTTAAAAAGTAAAGAGCAAAAAACATTCTTCTCTTAGTTTTTAATTTGTTTAAAATAATTTTTCCTTATAAAATATATGTTACATCAAATACTCTAACACAAATTATTAAATATGTATAACTGAATAAATCACGCTGAATATGAACAATATTCAACACATGCAAAACTAAATTATTTTTAAAAAATGTTTTCTAAATATAAAAAAAAATTTACTTTGGCTTATTAATTTTGTATAATTTTGCTATACGTAAATTTAATCATGATTGATTTTTAAAATCTGTTAGAGTATTTTCTGCCTCTCATGTATAACTTGTTGCTAACAGATTTTAAAATAAATAAATTTAAGGCATTTAAAAGTATCTATGAACGTGGTTGGAACCTCAACACAAAAAATAAAATAAATAAAAATGGGTGCCTGCTATAATAAGAACAATTAAAACGCTTATCGTTAAAAAAAAAAAAAAAGACATATATATATTTAAATATGATCACGGAGCTATCTTCTTTACATACTTAATCATCACAAATCCTCCATCATATTTCTCTATTAAAAAAATAAAATAAAATGTAGAAACAGCGCAAAACATTAACTTTTCTAATAGAATACTTTAGCAAATAGAAAATGTTTTAGTAGACAACATGCCTTACTAATAGAAATTTATCAAATGATAAATGATTTTAGAGCCGATCTACATTTTAGATTTGTCGATACCGCCCTCCCCCTCGACCCTACAACTATCACCTCCTCTTTGACTATACCACACTTAGCAATGAATTTTGAAGAAAAAATTGGAATATAATCAATTACAAAATAATAAATATTGGCTAACATTTAATATCTCTGGTAAAAGAATTTAAAAGTATTGCGATAATCTATTGCATAAAATAATATTTTGCACGATAAGCAAGTTTTATGTGAAGAAATTGTTCGTCATTGTGTAATAGCTGGGTTTTGTATAGAAAGAAAAGATTGGAAAAAAGGAGAAAGAATAATGAATTTTAATCTCTCATTTTGAATTTTTTTAAAGAGATAATAGACAAATCATGAAAGATTTGCTTTTAACTTTCCTTTTAAAAAACATAAATCATTAAATAATTAGTATTTTTATAATTATTACATGGGTGGATTATACGAATAGTCTCTATAGTTTGGGGTTTGTGTCACTTTGGTCTCTAACTTTTTAATTGTAGCACATTTGACCATGAATTTTTGAATATTGTTCCAAACAAGGACAATTGAAGATATCATTAGATTTTTCAATGGGTAAAATCATCAATTTGATAAAATATAAACTAATTTGACAAAAATAAATGTCAAAAAAATATTTTTGAATTTTTAAAAATTATTTCTACCCACTAAAAATAAAATTATGTAAAATTGATAAATCTTTTAAACATTTATTTATTTTTTTTACCAAATTAATTTTTATTATGTGTTTGGATAATGATTATGTAAAATTAATTTAAAAAAATTAATCATGTAATTTTTATTAATTTTTATCAATTTTACATAATTTTATCATTGGTGGATAAAAATAATTTTTAAAAAATTAAAAATATTTTATTGACATTTATTTTTGTCAAATTAGTTTATATTTTATCAAATTGACGATTTTACCCTTGAAAAATTTAATGATATCTTCAATTGTCCTTATTTGAAACAAAATTCAAAATTTAGGGTCTAATATGCCACAATTGAAAAGTCAGGATCAAAGTGAAACGAGTTTCAAAATATAGGGATTATTTGTATAATTTGCCCTTATTACATTAATGTGTTAGCCAATACAATTTTTTTAAATTTATTTTTTAATTCAAAAATTCAGTTTTTTTTTTTTTTGGTACATCGGAAATGAATTCAAAAATTCAGTTTGAAACTCTTATAAAATTGCTCAAGAAAAGTTACTTTACTATAATATATAATAATATAGATTACAAATTCGAACGTATGTGTCTCAAAGATTAGAACTAGGTTAATGATGAAGGATTTTTAAATTTTAAATTTTTTTTTTTTTTTTTTTTTTAATCTCAAAACATATATATATATATATACATATAGATAAACAATCATATATGTAAAAACCACCATCTGAGAAAAAAACAAACTGATTTAGAAATTTAAGACTCCACACGTATTAAACGGTTTTTATTTTTTTGTTTTTATTTATTTATTCAAAAAAAAACACAGATATTTACACACGTATCTTATGTGACCATAGATGGGCTGAGGAGCCAAACCAAAAATAAAAAAACCCTAGAAGCTTAACCAGCAATCAAAACAAACCAGCAAAACAAAACCATCTAATTAAGTCCTTACAAACAAAACCATCTAAGTCCTTACAATCCTCAACAAGGCGAACAACAACCAACAGAGGAAAGGAGGTCATGCGTTTTTTTTCCCAAGTTATCCTCCATTTCGGAGTGATTGATTTGATTGATCCAGGGCAAGGCAATTTCCATTGATTTTGGTTGGTTCAGAAGGTCTCTCTGGTGGTCTTCTTTCTTTTTGGGTGTCCTCCTTTTGTAAACTCAACTCGAGCTATGTTTCTCAATCTCTTCATTGATGCTTATTGCATTGCAGGAGAGGGTAGACTTAGAACGTCAAGAGACAGAAGGATTTGCATTAGAATTAATATCTGATTACGACATGGAAGGCCACAAGGCAGTGAAGAAATGAAAAGATCCAAAGGGAAAGGAAGGAAGTGATTTGTACTTCTTCTACTCCTTTTGCAAAGCAGAAAGCTGCCATCCCCCAACGCAAAGTTCATGACTTGCCTTTCTTGCTAAAACAGGTCATTAATCTAGTTTTGGCATGATCTAAATCAATTTCAGAAGAAAAAAAAAAATCAAAATCAGTCACATGAAATAATCAAATACTAGAAACTAAAACAAACAAATAAATTAAGGAAATTACAGATAAGAGAGAATGAATGATACATATGCATACCAAAATTCTGGTAAAATCGCTTATCTGCTAATTTCATCATTGGAGTTTTTGAGACTCGATCTTCATCTTCTTCTTCATTTTCATCTCCTTCTATGTTGAGGCCACAGCTTCTCATCTCAGCAGCCTTTGTTGGGTTGGTATAGGTTTTCACAAATTACATACATATATATACACATCCAATCCTCTCTGTCTAGGGTTACTTTTTCTATTTATTATTTTCCATATTAAATTTTTGGCAAGTAATAATAAATGCCTTGGATTGTGAATTGAATAATTCTAGGTATACTAAACGTGGTGGGTAAAAATTATACCACTTGACTGCGGTAGTGCTACAGTGGTATTGGGATAAAGGGTCATTGTTGTGCCTTTAGTACAGTGGTGACTGTGGTTCCTCAATTTGAGGTGTATTATGGGCTTATTTTTATGATCCGAATCGTTCATTTTGTAGGGTTTGTTGAGTACTTCATGTCTACCAAAAATCATATTAATTGGATATCAATAACTATATGATTGAATTGCATATTTTTTATGCCATTTCTCAAAAGAAAAACTCATTGTTTATTTTTTTGATTATCGATCATATAGTTATTGATATCCGATTAATATGATTTTTGGTAGGCATAAAGTATTCAAGAAATCTTACAAAATGAACGATTCGGATCATAAAAATAAGCCCATAATATACCTCGAATTGAGGCACAACAGTCACTGCTGTGCTAAAGGCACAACAGTGACCCTTAATCTGGTGGTGTTGTATCGCTTTGGACCTAAATCACTTACAAAAAGATGAAGGGTTTGGGTAGGGAGCAGTTTGGGACACTCCGATACTTAAGTTAGTAAAACAGTAGACAAATGTGCAAAATATGTGAGTAAAGGTTCAAGTAGAAGTGATTGTACCTTAAACTTGGAGATTACCTTTATTTATAACCTGTTCCCGCTAGCCGTTCTAGGTTGTTAGCCCTCCTCTCATTTCTCAAGTCAATCCCTTTGCCCTAGGGATTGTGTTCTACATAGTGCAGATTTCTAGGAGTTAGTTCGGCATAGAGTTTAAGAACATGCCTTGACTAAGTCTACTTCCCTAAGGTCTTCTACTCCTTTGATCCTGACCTTAAATGTCTGGACCCAATTCTAGTCTAGGACTTCTGGTCCTGAACCTTCACGCTAGATCTAGTCCACTAGGACTTGAATCTCTAAATTTTTGAATGACGAGTCTTTTGGCCTGTCAAGAGGTCATTCTCATCAGAACTTCTAGTCTTGCTCGATACAACTCATTTTAATTAGCCTCCTACAATTGTCCCTAACTCTAGTTTATTTTTTTACTTTTACTTTTATTTTTATTTTTTCTTCTTTCTGGTCCCAAAAGAAGTTGGAATTCCTGTTGGGAATGAGTTGCTTTAGTCCTCGTCCACTATTCTAGGTCGTATCAAGATATAATGGTTCACCGTAATGGTTATGATCTGATACGTAACGGAAATCGACTGATACAACTGTGAAATTGGTTTACACACCAAGGTGTATTCGATTCATGGCCTCGAAAATCCATTACGTACCAGTTGATATTTAGAACTACGGATAGAATACATCGGATTAATATGTATGAGGTCTAGGATAGGGATGAGAATTTATCAACTTGCCTAAATAAGAAATATTTGACTAAATTTCTCTTTTATTTAAGTTTTTTTTGGAATTCAAACAACATTAATTATTTCAGTAGCTCAACTATGTTAGTTATATAAAGTTATCTTCAATGAGTTGCAAAATTGATACGGACAAGTTGAGTATAACTCCAATATAAAAACGACATAATTTCAACACTATATATATCGAAAAATCTTTAATCTCACATCTGGTAGAGAAAAAGATAAGAGATCCCAATTATTATTATTATTATTATTATTATCTTGATCAACGAAGGCGACCCAACTATTACAAATATGCCTTTTGGATTTTGCACAATGAAAAATCCTACATTGGTAAATTGCCAAGGCGTGAGGTGTTCCTTATTTAAACTTCATGCTCCCGTGTTGCAGTTGCACAGTTATTGACTTTTTTTTTTTTTTTTGATTAGCAAAATAAAATATATTGATGTATCAACTGAGATAGAGTAGTAAAAGACACATCAAAAAGCTAAAGGGCCAAAGCATCATAGCTTGAAGGGAGGATCCCAACTAGGTTGGTGGCCAAACTAAAAGAAACTTTGCAGAGAGATCAAATCTTATCTATTGATTCAATGAATATTCAATTATAGAGACTGAGATATTTATAAACCGCAATTGCTAAATGACTCTAAGTAACTCTGGTTCAAGTTAACTAAATCATAACAAACCAGCTAACTCTAGTTTACTCTGTAATTGCCTAACTATCTAACTGATGCAGTGGCTCAACTATTGAAGTTGTTGTTGAAGTTGTCGACTGATGGAACTCAACTGTGGGACTATGGTAGCTGGAGCTTGACTGTGGCTAAGGTAGCTATCATGGCTAGGCTCCTTATCATGCCCCCTTAAGCTGAGAGGGATGGAATGTCCCAGAAGCTTGGTCTGAAGATACAAAAATCGAGGAGAAGAGAGAGGCTTGTTGAATAAATCAGCAAGCTGGTCCATAGATGAAATGTGATGAATAAGAAGTTTCTTGGCTGCAGCTTTTTCTCGAAAATAATGGTAATCGACCTTAATATGATTAGACCTAGCATGAAACACAGGATTATTGGATAAGGAAATTGCAGACAGATTATCACCAGAGGGTGGGAGCTGGAACTGAAATATGAAGATCAGACAACAGCATTCCAAGCCAGCTTAGTTTAACAGCAGTTTGAGCAAGAGCTCTATATATTCAGCTTCAGTGGAAGATCTAGACACAGTAGGTTATTTCTTGGCAAACCAATAAATCAAATTAGGACCAAAAAACACACAATAACCAGTTGTTGATCTTCAATTTAAAGAGCAGCCTGCCCAATCTGAGTCAGAAAAGGCATATAAGGTAAGAGAGCTAGGAGTAAACTGGAGACCTTGATGAAGAATGCCTTTCAGATATCTAAGAATTCTTTTAACCAAAGCAAAATGACTGGTGAGAGGAGTCTGGAGAAATTGGCATGCATGGTTAACAGCAAAAGCTAAGTCAGGTCGAGTAATAGTAAGGTATTGTAAGACACCAACAAGTTTGCGATAGAAAGAAGGCTGAGAGAAGGGTAAATTTGCTTGATTAGTAGAAGATTTTGTTACCCAAAAGACAACCTAAGAGGGGGGTGTAGACGTCCCCGAACGCATCCCAAGCGAGGGTGCTACTCCCCCCCGTTCTGGTTCGATATTGGGTCACTACAGTTCGATGGACTCAAATGTCACGGTTCTAAATCTTGAACCAAAGAGTCCAAATTCGGCAAATCGTTTTAAAAACAGATTTTTTTTTGAAAGAAGTGCCAAACATGGACTGCTTTGCCAGATACAGAGTCGCCACCTAAATATTTTATTTTTGGGAAATTTAGGAAACCCTGACTCGGTGCCAAAGGCCACGTGTCCGTCATCACCAAAGTTGCCTCGGCTCGGGAACTTGGGTACGATTGGGGAAGGTCACTTCGTGAGCACCCCCGCTTGCCCGGTCAAAGACCGGCCTCTACTAACCATGATATCTTATTTTGAAAACATTGTATGTTCTTATTCCGGTTATTAGCCTAGGTTACTATGTGATGCGCACAGCATACAAGTATAGACTGAGTCGCCTGAATTGGAACAAAACATTTCATGTTTGTTTGTTTGAAAGATGGTTTGCTACTCGCAAATAGGCTTAAAATGCAAATTTTGCCACCCTCAGGTGGGCTTAGAAAAGATGGTTTTGCCACTATCTAGTGGGCTTAAAACAAACAATCAATGCATTGTCCCAATTCAAATAACCCAACCTTCACCCACAGGCATTCAGGCAGTTATATCACATAAGCACATAGCCTCATGGTAAGCATGCTATTCATGGCAGCACTCACACGCATGCAAGGATGCTAAAGCATAAAAACTCACCGAGTACTCCAAGCCAAAACAGAAACTACATTAGAAATCATGCATGATCCTAAGTATACAGAAATGCCTAATGCAACACATGCAAAAATGCAAACTATAGCAGGCTCGGCTATTCTAAACATGGCATATGGAATGCTACAGCTAACATGTATTCAACTTGGAATTGAAATACAAATGCAGTTTGTATGATGCGCCGAGCCCGGTGCATGCAAAACAGATGAATGAATGCAAACATGCTATCATACTGTATGCTAATTGAAATATGCCCTAATCTAACCATCATAAGCGGATAAATAAAAGGGAAGAAAGACGTGGGGTTGGAAGACATACATCACACTCACCCACACTTATTACAATTATGCCCTCGCGCAGAGGGTCCGAAAGAATATACAATCCCAAATGAAAGAATAATACAGTCCAAATATTACAGTCCGAATAATATACAAATCCCTAATTAATTAACAAATTAACTAAGAAAAACTGTAAACTGGCATGCAAGCCAGGGACTGCCTTGCTTCTGATGAATGCTGCATGTTTGGGCTGCTTTGCGCGGAAATCTACTGGGATGCCCCAATTAGCCTCTGTTTTGCAATGTTTCTTGAAAAGCGCGCCAAGTCCCGGAAGACCGCTGGTTCTGGATATGCTGCAACAGAGAGCAGGAAAGGGGCATAGCAATGTATTTCACAGATATATGCATGCCTCGATCCTCGTGCCACCAATTACGCATATCGATGCATGATGGCCGAGGAGCCGAATTGCACAACTCAATATAGGATGAATGCATATGAATGCTACAATAAAACCTAACTCCATCACGGATAATCCGGAGTGTCGGTGACTTGGGAATTGAGACACGTTCCGTCACTCGGAGTGCGAAACGCGCCTCGTTTCCCGTGCCCGGGCTAACCCCTATCCCGAACACGATGCAATATGCATGATATGCATGAAATGCAGCTAATATGCAATCCTAACATACACAATGTCATGGAATGGCATACACGCTATACGGGGTAATACATAACCGAGCATACACAATGCTATGGATGAAATGGCATACGCAATGCAATAATGGGCTTACACCAATACAAGTGAACCTCAGTCACACTCACACAGGAGGCCATCAGATGAAAACAAGACACCTCGAAGTACATGCCCGCGGGCACGCAAACCGAGAACGAACCCTCAGGCACCGAAATGCCACTCTAATGAGACATGGAAAAGACATGGAATATGACATGCAAACATGCAAAAATCAGTAGCAAAATGAGGGGCAAAACAGCCCCGAAACAAGGCGAAACGACACCCGATGCAAGGAATCTCTCCCGAAATGCAAAACTAGGCATCCAAATGACTTATAGCTATACAATACATGCATAATTTGAACATGACATGAAAAATCAGAAGCAAGGAAGCCCAAAAAATCACATTTTTACAGTACAAAACATGGCCAAACAGCAATCACAAGTAGGGCTAAAATGGCATACAAAAATGGCTCCGCAAGGGAGGCAATGAAGCAAGTGATACATGCAAAGCCCAAATGGCAAAAGACCCTTCTACAACACTGGAGAGGGCCTAAAAATATGAACATTTACAGTAGATGACATGCCTCAAATTAGTATGCAAACATGCTCAAAATGCAATGCAAGATTGAGGCCAACAAGAGGCTATAACATGAGGTATACCAAGAATTCACCAAAAAGCCAAATACCCTTAATAAGATATGCCAAGAAGGTCAAAATATGGCCATTTTCACTTCTGATCATGGCCGAAAACAGAAGCTAGATAAGCCAAAAAAAGCATGCAAAAATGGGGGCCAAAGAGGGGTATAATGGTAAGTACAACATGGAGGCCCCCAAAAGTGTTGAGCCCTTCTACAATGTTGTAGAGGGGCTCAAAATAAGCCAAATCACAGTTTATATCATGCTCAAAAACAGATCACACATAGGCTAGAAATACTATGCAAAATAATGGCATACAAGAGGGTATTGAAGCAAGTGTAATATGGGGCTCTCAAACAGGGTTGAGCCCTTAAACAAACATGTAGAATAGCTCAAAATAGGCCTAGTTTCAGTTAGGGTCGGAGCCCAAAACAGTAAGAAAATAGGTTAAGAAATTGTTGCAAAAATGAGCTAAAAAAGAAGGAAAATGGACTTACCCTTGTAGACCAACCCTTTTGGTGATTCTTGGACCAAGTTGCAGCACCTTTAGCCTCTGAAAAGCTTCTCCTTGCTGCTGAGATGGAGTGGTGGTGGTGGTGCTTGGTAGTGATGAAGAAATGTGGTTGGAACTTGAGAGAATGAGAGAGATAGAGATAGATATGTGTATGTGAGCTTCAAGCAATTTTTCCAACCCTTTTCTTTGAGTTGGGAGGCCAGCTATATAGACAAGAAAGGGGAAGAAAAGTGGAGGGAAATGGCATCAAGTTTCCCTCCAAAACTTTTCCCTGGATGGAGATATTTTTGGGGGAAAACAGCTATACAGCTGTAATACACATACTGCAAGGAAGCTGGCCGGCTGGGTATTTTTGCTGCAGGTGGCCGGCCGGCCACCCCCTATGGCCGGCCGGCCAAGGGTCAAAAGGTTCAAGAAGATTTGCTGGCCGGCCACCAGAGAAAGGTGTCCTCCCAGGTCTCCTCAACACAACCCTATGGTTCAAAATTGGCAACTCTAAAAAAGGAGAGAGAATAGGCCACTTTTAGGAGGGGTTCAAAAGGTTCAAGTTGAGTTACTGGCTGGCCATATGATATTAGGGTCCTCCCATGTGTGTACAACACAAATATGTGGTTTGGGCTTGAAGAAAATGCTCCTAGGGTAGTCAACATTGGCTCGGAAGTGAGAAAAACGGGCGTCGGAGGGCGCCGGAGGAGCCTAACTGGTTGCCGAGACAATTGATGGCCTCCCACCCTTCAGTGACCTCCCTGGTGATAAAACAGAGGTACCTGCCAAAAAATGAACGAAAATCGATGCAAAACGAATGCTCGGGGGCCAAAACACGCAGTTCGGGGTCCTGAAAATAGGCCGTTAAGCACCGAAAGTGGCATTCGGCCACGAAGTGGGTCTCTCAGGCCCCAGTGTTCCTCGAAAGGGAGTAAATGAGATGCATGCCAAAAACCGGAGCAGTCAGAGATAGTTAGGCGGTCCCGAACCGAGGCACACGGCCTGACGACTCCGAAAACCGGGAACCGGGCTCCGAAATGGGCAAAATGGCCTACGGCCACGAAATGTAGCCCACGGCCACTGAGAGATGGTCTACGGGACCTCTCCCTCCCCTCAGGAAAAGAAACAGAGAAAACCGAGTCTGGTTCGCAAACCGAGACAAGGTACAAAAGAGGGTTCGGAAGTCCGGAGGCAGGGCTCATGGCCGCGACTCTGAGACTTCTGAATGAGCACAATATGAAACATCACCGAGCGCTCAACCGGTGACATCTGAGTCTTAAGGTCGGTCAAAAATGGGGTGTCTACAGTTGCCCCTCTTTGACAGAACTCGAAAGTCACAAGTGACGGGAGTGAATGTCAAAGTCCAGAGACGACCCATTTTTGACAAGGCCGAAGACTTAGACAATCATACAAGATGAACAGAGATATGTGCCCGCAGGCGTGCCCGCAGGCAAGGGGGCAAAATGCAAAGCGATATGCATAGAGCCAGACGTAACTCAATGATCATGCAAATGCAGCAAGCTGTAATGAAGCAAGTATTCGCAAATAGATGCAACAGTTTTAAGCAAGAATGCAAAGCAACAACTACATTTCATGCAGTTAGGAATGCGGAGAACTATTCAATTCTCGTCGCGTCTCACACGGAGAAGATACGATACCTGCGCGATTCGTCTGGTCGCACCAGCCTCAAATGAACCGTATATACAATATCATGCCTGCAAAAAAGAGAAATTCAACAAGAACAATATGCTAACAACATATATTTGATGGGATTCCTGGGATTCCGAAAGTTTGACACGCGCAGTGTCGGCGAGTGAATGCATCACAATGCGAGAAAGGAACGTGCGTGACAACGCATGCTCAAGCACAGAGGTATGGTATGCCAATAAATCATGCATGACAATGCAAGATGCTCATGAGAATGCAAGTTATGTGCACAACAATGCAAAACGAGCATAAATCAGGGCGCTCGTTCGTTGCGAAACAACGAGCAAGGAAACGCGCATTTCGGCGAAGGCGACTTGACTGCGACCTCTGGTTTACTTCCCGGAGAGGTTACAATATGTTCAAAAAGGATACACCTTGATTCCGGTGAATGATGATGAGACACATGTCAGAGATTGGAGCTGAAGTTTCGGCGGAGCAATTTCGCGCCAGAAAGTGCACTTTTCTCAAACTTTTTTAGGTCCCGGGAACTCCGATCTTCCTCAAAATTTGCAGAGAGCTAGGGGAGCAAGGGGGCATCACCACCGGCCAGCTGGTTGCCCAAGGGGAGGCCACCGGCCATCTTTCAAAAAGCAAATGGCCGGCCAGCTAGGAAAACCGGCCACCTGCTCAAAACAGGGGGCAGTTTTGTCTTTTCGCCTCATTTTCTTATATTCTCTCATCCATTCACTTTGAGCTCACACCCACAGCTACGAAAACTTCTCCTCTTGCCTCCCAAACCATTTTATCTTTCAGATCTGCACTTTATACGCGCTTTTCAGCCTTCCACGCAAGTTGTTTTCGCGAAAACATTCGATTTTAAGCACTTTGGACCGATTAAATTTTGATTTCGGGGCTTCTTTTCTCATTTTCACCACTTGAGGTAAGTTTGTCTCAATATTTGGAAGATTTTCTCAGGAGTTGACTTTTGTTGACTTTTTCATTTTCTGAGAGTTGACTTTTGCTGACTTTTTCCAATTTTGGCTCATTTTTGCTCATTTTTTGCTCCTTTTGCAGATTTTTCGAAATGGCAGGTAATTTCCCTCATGGTGGAGGTCCTCCAGGTGCCAGGGATGATTTTGATGCCATGACGCTCCCCCCGAGGGTCCGACCTTTTATTCCCGAGAGATACGCCCCGTCGGTACACATTCTTCCGCGGGCCATTTTTCGTCATTTTACTGACTTCAATGATCGGGCACCCGGAGATCTACTTCTACGAGAGCCAGAGCATCACCTCTCTTACGAGGCACGAGAGGTATTTTACGTCATTTTCTGTATTTTTCGTGCATTTCATACCTTTGCCATGCTTGAACACACAGTTTAGCTTATGACATAGTACTTTGTTTGCATTATGAACATGTGGCTTAAACACCTGAATTTCTGAACACTAGGCTCATTGATTGATTGTGAACGCACGGTACACACTAGTTAAGAATTGAACACACGGCTCAAACACTGATTTTTCGAACACACAGCCCGAATTTGAAGGTGAACACACGGCACACACTGACTAAGAGTAGAACACACAGCCCTGACCCCGATTTTCTGAACACACAGTCCAAGTTGATGGTGAACACACAGCCCTAACTCAAATTTTCTGAACACACAGCTCAAATTGACGGAGAGTAGAACACGCAGTCCCAAACTCTGATTTTCTGAACACGCAGCCCAAATTGATGGTGAACACACAGCCCTAACTCAAATTTTCTGAACACACAGCTCAAATTGACGGAGAGTAGAACACGCAGTCCCAAACTCTGATTTTCTGAACACGCAGCCCAAATTGATGGTGAACAGACAACCCACACTAACTGAGAGTAGAACACGCAGCCCTAAACTCTGATTTTCTGAACACGCAGTCCAAATTGATGGTGAACACATAGCCCACACTGATTGAGAGTAGAACACGCAGCCCTAAACTCTGATTTTCTGAACACGCAGTCCAAATTGATGGTGAACACACAGCCCACACTGATTGAGAGTAGAACACGCAGCCTTAAACTCTGATTTTCGGAACACGCAGTCCAAGTTGATGGTGAACACACAGCCCACACTAACTGAGAGTAGAACACGCAGCCCTAAACTTTGATTTTCTGAACACGCAGTCCAAATTGATGGTGAACACACAGCCCACACTAACTGAGAGTAGAACACCCAGCCCTAAACTCTGATTTTCTGAATACGCAGTCCAAGTTGATGGTGAACACACAGCCCACACTAACTGAGAGTAGAACACGCAGTCCTAAACTCTGATTTTCTGAACACGCAGTCCAAATTGATGGTGAACACACAGCCCACACTGATTGAGAGTAGAACACGCAGCCCTAAACTCTGATTTTCTGAACACACAGTCCAAGTTGATGGTGAACACACAGTCCAAACAGATTAAGAGTAGAACACGCAGCCCTAACTCTGATTTTCTGAACACGCAGTCCAAGTTGATGGTGAACACACAGCCCACACAGATTAAGAGTAGAACACGCAGCCCTAAACTCTGATTTTCTGAACACGCAGTCCAAATTGATGGTGAACACACAGCCCACACAGATTAAGAGTAGAACACGCAGCCCTAAACTCTGATTTTCTGAACACGCAGTCCAAATTGATGGTGAACACATAGCCCACACAGATTAAGAGTAGAACACGCAGCCCTAACTCTGATTTTCTGAACACGCAGTCCAAATTGATGGTGAACACACAGCCCACACAGATTAAGAGTAGAACACGTAGCCCTAAACTCTGATTTTCTGAACACGCAGTCCAAATTGATGGTGAACACACAGCCCACACAGATTAAGAGTAGAACACGTAGCCCTAACTCTGATTTTCTGAACACGCAGTCCAAGTTGATGGTGAACACACAGCCCACATAGATTAAGAGTAGAACACGTAGCCCTAACTCTGATTTTCTGAACACGCAGTTCATTTACTTGCGTTTGCACACGGCTCATTCATTTCATTTGCACACAGCTTATACATTTCATTTGCACACAGCTCATTCATTTGATTTGCACACAGCTTATACATTTCATTTGCACACAGCTTGTTCATTTGATTTGCACACAGCTTATACATTTCATTTGCACACAGCTTGTTCATTTGATTCTGACACATGCATTGATTCTGAATGCAGGTTGGCTCTCGTACCGTGCGAGGATATGGCTCCACTGCTGCGAGAGAGTGGTACACTGAGCTTCCGGAGGCTGTCCGGGACTTAGTTGATCTAGCAGGGTTCGGGGCCTTCTGCGTAGGGTTATCACATTGTCCTGCCAGTAGGACACTGTTAGCCGCTTTGGTGGAGAGGTGGTGGGACACCACCAGATTCCTTCCACTTTTCTGCCACCGGGGATCTGACCATGACCCCGCTAGATTTTGCTGTACTCACCGGCCTAGACATAGGAGGTTGGCCCATTCCTTTCGACGAGGATATGGGCGAGTGGGAAGCCACTTGGGTACATCTGTTGGGGGCCCGCCCGCCTGTGGACAGAGCTTCTGGGAGAGTCCGGTACACCTATTTCTCTTCCCGTTTTTGGAGGCCGGAGATGGAGCCTGAGTCTCCTGAGGAGGCTGAGCAGTACGCCTGTGGTTTCCTTATGTTTCTCTTCGGGACGACTCTGTTTGCCGATAGAGGGAACACTGTCGGGTTGTATCTTTTGAGTGCCCTAGTGGACCTATCACAGGTCAGTCGGTACGACTGGAGTGGCGCCGGCCTGGCTACCCTCTACTGCTACATGAGCGCTACCTCCCGCGGGCAGGGAGACTTACTCGGCGGCTATTGGAGAGCCTGGGAGGTACGTTCTGTCCTCTTGATTTACATTTCTGCTCCTCATTACTTGTTCATTGCACACACGGCGCACTTTACATCCTGTCTTTTGCACTCAGCATTTTGTATTCACATTCTGCACTGTTTTCCACAGTTATGGGTCTATGTATATTTTCCGACATTAGCCCCGGAGATGGAGGTGGCAGGGCCCCTTATGACCCCATATTCCTTGGTATTCGAGGGCCAGCACCGACCGAGACCCCGAGAGACTCTCCTCTATCTGCGGCAGTATTTTGACACTGTACGGACGACAGAGGTATTTCAGAACTCTCAGTTCCTTTCCGTTTTCATCTTTGATTTGCCCTGTATATCCCCAATTCCTGATTGGTTTATGCACTGGTTACCCGCAGATCACGTGGCAGCCCTGGGCGATCTTGGGCGATGGTCTCCGATTTCAGTATGCTGGAGGATCAGGCACCTCCCAGTACAGGATCCTGCTCGAGGGACCGGTTGGTAGAGCATGGTTCCTGGGGGAACGCTTTCTGCGTCAGGTGTGGGGATACATTTCTCAGGATCCTCCTGCAGCACCTCCAGCCACTATGCGGACTGCTGATGGACTCTCTACCCAGGAGGTCATTAGCGCTATGCAGGGCACTGATGCTTTGCTACATCTTACAGAGGGAGACTACGCCACTTATCGTCACATATATCTGATGCCTCCCTTGACGAGAGTGCGCGCTCCGCCACTGAGGTCTACTGATGTACCATCTTCGAGTCGGGCTCGTGCTACGGATATCCCCTCCTCCAGCAGGGCTGGTACTTCTCGAGGTGGGGGCGGATCGATTCCTCCGATCCCTCCGACTCTTCATCATCCTGAGTGGCCAGACATGCCGACCGAGTTGATGGGGTGGCAGTATGGGACTACTTCTCCGATTCCGATCCCTATAGAGCCTCCGATGCCTGGTCACAGATATGTCAGTGATCCTGACTCACCACCGGTATGTTCCATCATTTTTCACTTATCACACGGACACTTTGGCAGTTGCTTATTTATTGATGGCTTGAGCTTGTATTTGCAGCCACCCCGGGAGTACATGGATCAGGTGCTCGAGATGGTGGCCTCACTTGAGGGGATGGTCCTGCGTAGAGAGGCGCAGTTGTCCATCATGGGCTTCCAGGTACTCTTTAGTTTTCTGGTATTTATCATACTCCTGATGATATGCTGATTTTGAACATTCTACTGCATCGATAGGCCGTTTGTGTAGAGCACATCTGACACACACCTCATTCTCATACTGTACTTGCCTCTGATTTTCATATTTGAACTAATGTATCGGACTTTCCACTTTCAGATGCCTCCGGTATATGCTCCATCGCAGGCCGGGCCACCCGGGCCTTCTCAGAGAGGTCGAGGTGCTGGGCCATCTGGGCCCTTTCGAGGAGCTGGGCCATCCAGGCCTTCTCAGGGAGGTCGAGGTGCTGGGCCATCTAGGCCTTTCCGAGGAGCTCGGGGAGCGGGGTCGTCTCGCAGACGTAGGGCACATGTTATAGAGGCAGAGGCTGATGAGGAGGAGGAGGAGGAGGTCGCAGACCGTGAGTCAGAGACATCTGCTGAGGAGGGGGGTTCTGGTCTCGGTTCCGGGAGTGGAGGCGAGGCTGAGGGGGATCCTGAGGATGACAGTTCCAACCCCGATGGTGATGATGGTGCAGAGGTTATCCCGCAGAAGAGGATGAGGGGGCCTCCCCATTCCCGCTCCCGAGGGCATTGATGCTGTTTCCTGCTTTATTTTACTTTTTGCTAGCAGTTTGTAGCACTTTGCAGATTATTAGGCGGTTTTATTTTCTGTAAAACTTGTACCTTATTTTGTTGTAAAACATGACGGAATGAAACAGCTTTTGAAAATGTGTTTGTATTTGAAATTCTCAGTATCGCATCGCATCATTTTGCACAAAAATGGAATTGAATGGAAATGTGCCTTATGTATTTACCGGGTCAGATAATGAACCGACGCAACAAACTAAACAAATCGACTTACTAAGAAATAACAGAATCTCAGCAAGTTTACAATTCGATAAGCAAAATACAACAATGTTAACAACTCGATAAATAAGACTTAACAAAATTACGCGAACAAAGAGTAACGACTCAAAACACAAAATGCAACAGCTCGACAAAACTTACAACTCGATAAGCAAAATACAACACAGCATACTTTGGACGATCTGGATGTTGGGACGCATCCGAAACTGAGAAAAATGAAGGCCTCCAACATTCCCGATGCGTGAAAGTGCCTTAAACTTCCTTCCGGAGGGCAAGGCAGGACCGATGCATGGCCGGCTACATTTTGCATCTGGGGACTGAAAGGTGGCCGGCCGGCCAGTTTTTGAAACAAAGATGGCCGGCCTGCTAGAATAGGTGGCCGGCCGGCCACCTTTCCTGCAACTCCTAGAATTCTGACACTTGTCATCGAATAGTGTTTTACCCCCCCTATAAAGCTCCAACTTTGGAACTTATTCATTTCATCACTGCTTTGCACAAAAATGGAGGCATTTCTCGCAGAAAATCTCACATCTTGGATCTCTTCTTTAGATGGCTCGGAAAAGTTGAACTTCCGGGGTTTCGGCTTGAATGCACTATTCACGCTGGGCCAGACTCCACTGCACCTTCCTTTCCTCCATGGGGCGGCGAGATTTTGGAACCCGGTGACGCACGTTTTCAGCTTCGGAGGGCAAGATGTATGTCCCACTTTTGAAGATTTTCAAGTTTTGATGGAGTCTGAACATTCAGAAGAGATCTTGCCTCAGTCTCGTTTCGGCCACACCCAAGCTTTAGGGCGGATGTGCGGTCTCAACGCGCATGATGCTCGATCCCTGATTTGTAACGGGATGTTGGATATCCCGAGCCTGATTTACCGATTCTCCGATGCTGGTGACCGCGGTGACCATTATCGGCAAGGTTTTCGACAACATGCCCTCTGCTTGTGCATGCTATCTCATTTTCTGTTTGTCTCGGGCTCCGGGGGAGCTAACATCCGTTTAATTGAAGTTGCTCAAGGCTTGAGGGAAGGAAAGAGCTGTATCGCCATGACATTGGCTGAGACACTGCTGGGTTTGGATGTCTTCTACCGCCAGGAGACAACCAGGTTTGCGGGGAGTCCACTACTGCTGCAGGTAATGTTTCCCACCCCAGCTCACATATGTATTTGTTCACATCGCTCGGCCCTCAGGCTCGGTTTTTCTCACAAAACCCTCATCTTACTTTTCTCTCATCGCACATCTCTCTATTCTTTATTCTCTCATTTTTCATCCCTCCCCAGATATGGTTGATGGATAAATTGCAAGTTGTGGACTCTTGCCCTGCTTACTCAGCCCGCGGCTACTTCTTTCGACAACGCCTGGTTGACGCCCTTGATGAGGGATGGTGGTTTGAATGGATGTGCAACTTGTCAGCTGAACGCATTGCTTGGCGCTGTCCTTAGCTTAACCTTCCGGCAATGAGCTACAGCATGTTCCAGGATACTGGGATCCGGTTGATTGGCCTGACTCATTGTGTATTCTATTTCCCATTCCGCATTCTGCGCCAGTTCGGCCATGATCAGACTTGCCCTCCGGAGGGGATAGAGTATCCGGTCGCCTTCCCGATCCGAGGTGCACACCTTGCCCGACATACTACGGCTTAGAGGACTAGAGAGCTCCTGCCCCCCGCCCCTATTTTCAGTTGCACTTTGTCTGATGAGTGCTGGGATTGGCTCAATGAGGAGGCACAGATTGGGCCCAGGTCGGCATCGGAGACTTCGACTAGCTCTGGGAGGGGGCGCAGGGACACCTGACTTGACTATGCCCCAGATTTATTGCTTTATTAGTACTTTCAAGTTTTCTTTATGAGTGTAATAAAAAAGCAACTTCAATTGTACGCAAGAGCAGGAGAACTCTGTTTTGAAATCAATGAAATTGAAGGTTGTGGTACTAAAAATTTTCCGCTTTGGTCCAAAAATGGTCCCAATTGTGAAAAGATTAATTTGAACAAAGTCAACTTTTATTAAAACTTTTCAAAACTATTTTCGATATGGATCAGAACTGGACACGCCTGAGATCTGTCACTGAGATGCACAACCCCGGATCCTAGCAACTGGAAAGTTGCCCCTAGTCTGAACGGTACCGTGGCACTTCATCGCAACGGAAAGTTGCCCCTAGTCTGAATAGCACATGCACCGGAGATTACGATGAATGCTGATGGACAAGGATGCCTGAGATGATCAAAATGGACAAAGTTGATCGGGGAAAATGTTTATGGCTGAACTTCAGGATGAAGCTGCCTACGTATCCCAAAGATGGGAATCAAGCCTTACGTAGTTCAGGCTTAGGTTCGCTCGGGTATTTTTTCTCTCCTTTTGCGCTCTAACTTTTGCCAAGGCCGCCCTTTGCGGGTTTTCAACCTTGCGAGCTCAGTTTTTATATTTTCAAATTTTTTGTGCTTTGAGTTTTGCCTAGGTGGCCCTTTCGGGTTTTCGGCCTAGCGAGCCTCTCAAGGGTAGTATTTCTTCAACTTGTCCATGTTGATCGGTTGTGAAAACTCTAAGCCATCCAGATCCATCAGAACCACAGCTCCACCTGACCAGATAGACTTAATGATGTAGTGACCAGTCCAATTAAGTCTGAACTTGCCCCTAGGGTCATGGATGGGAGCTCGGTTGTCCTTGAGTACCAAATCTCCTTCCTTTAAATTCCTGGACTTAACCTTCTTGTTGAAAGCCTGGGCAATTCTGCGTTGATAGCCTTGAATGTGGTACAGTGCTTTCAGTCTTCTCTCATCGAAAAGCATGAGTTCCTCAAATCTGCTCTGCTGCCAATCTGCCTCGGCTATCTGACACTCGGCCAATACTCGCAATGACGGGACCTCAATCTCAATAGGTAAAACGGCCTCCATCCCATAAACCAATGAATACGGAGTCGCCCCGGTAGAAGTTCTGATTGAAGTCCGGTAGCCCCACAGAGCAAACGGCAGCTTATCTGGCCAGTCCCGGTAGGTTTCCACCATCTTCTGTAGTATGCGCTTGACATTCTTGTTGGCGGCCTTGACCGCTCCATTGGTCTGCGGCCGGTATGTAGATGACTTATGAAAAGCCACGTTGTATTTCTCCAACAAGTCTATTACTTCCTTCTTGAAGCGGGAACCGTTATCTGAAATTATCTCATTTGGGACCCCGTAGCGACAGATGATGTTGTTTCTGATAAACTTTGCAACGTGCGAAGCCTTCAACACCGCATAAGATTGAGCCTCAACCCACTTTGTAAAATAATCTATCGCAACCAGGATGAACTCATGCCCATTCAACCCCTTTGGCGTAACAGCCCCGATCACATCAATTCCCCAGACTGAAAACGGCCATGGTGAAGTCATATTGTACAACTTTGTCGGCGGGATGTTCATGCGATTTGCATGAATTTGACACTTGTGGCATCGCCGAACGAACCCGATACAATCCTCCTCCATGGTAGACCAGTAATAACCCTGTCTGAGGATCTTTCGTGCCAGCATTACCCCATTCATATGTGCTTCACATTCTCCTCCATGGATGGCTTCCATTAGGCGCTTCGACTCTTCGGCATCAACACACAGTTTATGCATTCCCAGATGACCTCTTCTGTACAGCTTACCCCCACAGATGATGAACTGAACTGCCATTCTCCTGATTGCCCTTTTGTCTTTGGCATTTACCCCTGGCAGGTATGCTTCTTTCTCCAAGAAATTCCAAATGTCGTAATACCAGGGGTGTTCGTCCTGAACTTCATCTATGGCTGCAATCGACTCATAGGCAGGTGCAAATTTCTGGTCAATGATGACTGGACGCATTCGGACTCCACACGGGATGTCTATCATAGAAGATAGAGTTGCTAAAGAATCTGTGAACCTGTTGTTCTCTCTTAGTAGATGAGTAAAACTTGACTTCTCAAACCGAGGAATCAGTAAATCCACGGTCTGGTGATACATCATCATCTTTTCCTCTTTTACTTTCCAGTCTCCTTTAGCTTGAGACACAACAAGGTTCGAATCCCCAATGACATCCAATCGTCTTGCCCCTAGTTTCAGGGCTGCTTCTAGGCCAACAATGCATGCCTCATATTCTGCTTCGTTGTTCGAGACTTTGAATCGGAGTTTGAAGGCTAGAGGAATACGGGAATTATCGGGTGCTATCAGCAACACTCCTATCCCATACCCATGTTGATTTGACGCTCCGTCAAAGTACATCGTCCAAGCTTCGTCATCGATATGCAAAATGGCTTCATCTGGGAACAAGTATTCAACTGCTTCATCCCCCTCAACCGGATGGTCGGCAAGGAACTCTGCTACTGCTCTTCCTTTGACTGACTTGCGTGTGACATACTTCAAATCAAATTCGGAGAGCAACAGCAACCAACGAGCTAGCCTACCCGTAAGCGCTGGTTTCTCGAAAAGATATTTGATGGGATCGAGACGTGAAACCAACATTACGGAGTGAGCTAACAAGTAGTGCCGCAGCTTCCTGGTAGCCCATACCAAAGCTAAGCAAGCCTTCTCCAGCGGTGTGTACCGAGTCTCATACTCTAGCATCTTCTTGCTCAGATAGTAGATGGCTCTCTCCACCCTATCTTCAGACTCTTGTGCGAGCATACAGCCCATCGTGGTCTCAGTCACTGATAGGTACAAAATCAACGGTTTTCCTGGTTCTGGTGGTGATAAAACGGGTGGGTTCTGTAGATATTCTTTGATCTGTTCAAATACTGCTTGACATCGGCCGTCCCATTGAAATTTCTTGCCTTTCTTCAGGAGACCAAAAAGTGGTTCACAAGTCAAGGTTAGTTTTGAGATAAACCGTCTTATGAATTGCACTTTACCCAGAAAGCCTCTCACCTCCTTTTCAGTCCTTGGTGGGGGCATTTCTAGGATGGCCTTGATTTTAGAAGGGTCGACTTCGATGCCCCTTTGTGTAATCAGAAACCCTAGCATTTTTCCCGCCGTAACACCAAATGTACACTTTTGAGGGTTCAGCCGCAATCGGAATTCCCTGATCCTTTGAAAAAACTTATGCAAGGCGGTGTAGTGGGCCTCTCTTTCTTTGGACTTGACAATCATGTCGTCCACGTACACCTCAACCTCCTTGTGGATCATATCATGTAATATTGTGGTTGCGGCCCGTTGATAAGTAGCTCCAGCATTCTTCAATCCGAACGGCATGACTCTATAGCAGCATGTCCCCCACGGGGTGGTGAATGCAGTCTTTTCCCTGTCTTCTGGTGCCATTACTATCTGGTTGTAGCCTGAGAAGCCATCCATAAATGAAAGCAATGCGTGCCCTGCTGTGAAATCCACCAACTCATCGATGTGTGGTAAGGGAAAGTCGTCCTTCGGACTAGCTCTGTTCAAATCCCTGAAGTCCACGCATACTCGAATCCTGCCATCTTTCTTCGGCACCGGAACGATGTTGGCCAACCAAGTCGGATATTCAGATACCAGCAGGAAGCCTGCATCGATTTGCTTGATGACCTCTTCCTTAATCTTGAGAGCCCAGTCCGGGCGGATTCTCCTGAGTTTCTGCTTGACTGGTCGGGCCTCGGGGTCAAAGGGGATCCGATGCTGTACAATCTCAGGATCGATTCCAGGCATGTCTTCGTAGGACCATGCGAAAACATCTTTGAAATCTTTTAATAAAGCGACTAAGCGCTCGCGTTCCTCCGAAGACAACGTGGACCCAATCTGGACCAGCCGCGGGTCCTCCTCAGTACCAATGTTCACGGTAGTGATTTCGTCCACTAGGGGTTTAACAAATCTCTCCTGCTCCTGCTCAATTAATCGTTGCAAAACCGGAGGAACTTCGTCCTCGTCGTTTTCAAAATTTTGAAAGTCTGAATTAATGCAATAAATTAAAGGCACAGAAAAGTACTCAGAAACCACAGTTGCTTGATTCTCATTAGGCACATCCAAATCGTCCAATTCATTTACAACAGACTCAAATGAAAAGGAAAAAGACGACCTAGACAGGACTGTGGCATCCGGGTTAACATCCCCAGGAGTACCAGACTCAGACTCAGTCGAGCTGGAATCTGATTCCGACTCACAGGCCTCGGTGGAATCAGATTCCGGCTCACTACCTAACCCGGTGCTGCTGGACAAAAATCCCTCCTCGTATTGCCAAGTGAGAGAGGGTGCGATAGATGCATCCAAGATAGCTGCTGGTTGGCTCACGGCCGTTTCATCCCCAATCATGGAAACCTCGGAGTTATCCCCCAAGCACTTATGGTCGATCGGAGGATCATAGAGTAGACATGCCAGCGCTACCCCCATTTCAAATTCGATGCCCTCAGGATCCACTGCCCTACACTGCTCAACCTCAGCTGATGGGTCCGTCTGCTCTTCGGCAACATCCTCCCTGGATAACTGCAAGTCGAAGAAGATCTCAAAACCAGGCACGCGCTTCTTCTCCGCGTTTATCCACGGCTCTGGGAAGCCGCAAAATGGAAAGTCCTCCCCCTCCCGGACGAAGCGTCCGTTCAGGGTACCCTGAATGGGCCGATGCATCAAGTCAAATGGCTTCCCAGCCTGCTTTGCTCTGGCTCTTCCGGCCATTTCTTTCCCTTTCCTCACCCAGTCCTCTTTGGTGGGCAAATAACCCAGTCCAAAGGTATGCGGGTTGTGTGGCACTTCGGCCAATGTTGCGACGCCTTTCCTTCCGCTCTTTCCTAATCCCATCCCGGGGATGTGTTGTAGCTTGTTCATGAGGTAGACGGATTGAGCACTGACGTACATACCTTCATTTACAGCCATAATGTTTTGCACAACCCGGGCCTCGGCCAGAGTAAATCCTGATATAAACACGTCTTCCATGCCGTGCTCTATTTCTAGGACTGGTGTAGATACCTCCGGAGGGAGATAGATTGATGAATTCCCAAACACAATGGCTACTCCCTTTCCATAGGGGTATTTCACCATCTGATGCAGAGTGGACGAGACGGCCTTCACCTGGTGCAACCACAGTCGCCCCAAAAGTAGGTTGAAAGTTGCGGGAACCTCCAAGACATGGAAATCTATCTCGTGTTGTCCGGGTCCAACCTTTGTCTGAATCTTGGCAGTCCCCATCACTTCTCTGCTAGTATTATCGTACGCTCTGATCACCTGAGTTGTCGGGATGAAGTCCGCGGGCTTTAACCCGATTGCATACGCTGTTCTGGCTGGGCAAACATTGATAGCAGACCCGGTATCAACAAGTACCACCGGTATCCACTTGTCTCTACATTCCACGGAGATGTAGAGAGGTTTGTTATGATTCACGCCCTCAGGCGGCAGTTCTTTGTCTGAGAAGGTTAATGCCGGGGAACCTCCTCCCGGAAAAACCAGCCCAACCAACTGTTCTGGTGTAGTGTCGATAGAAAGTTTGGCCTTGTCCATGGCAGATAGGACAGCCTGTCTGTGCACCCGCGAAGCCATAAGCAGTCCCCAGATGGAGATGTCTGCCTGTATCTTCTTTAATTGTCTCAGCACAGCTTCTTCTTCAATCTGTTTCTCCCTCTGTTTCTCGGTTTCCTTGTCTTTACCAGATGCTTCTGGTTGGTCTAAGTGCGGGGGCTTGAAGTACCGCCCGCTTCTGGTCATGTGGTCCACCTCATCGAGGTACCAGGTGTCATCCGGCTGAGCTCCTGCCCAATCTTCATCTGTATGGGCAAGACATAAGTCATCGTCTTCCCACCACATCCCGTTAGCATCCAAAAGACACCTGTCTGGTTCTGGCAAATGTGTACTCTCAGTACCTTCATCCCATATGCTCACAGCATTTTCCGTTCTTGTGCCCACAGCACTCTTAGCCCCTTCATGGGCTTTTGCCTTTCTGATTCTCTCGGAATCCCAAAACTTCTCCTGTTCTGTCTGCGTCGCTGCAGTTTGTTGTTCCACTGTCTTTTCATCCACAATGCTTAGGTCCCGAGCGAAATTCTTTGTACCGGTGCTCTCCGGCAATCCATTCTGACTCTCGACCCTTCCGGCCACCACTGATACTTTTGCCCCTGCCGGGCCTTGCTCTGGCTGAATTTCCACAATATCAGGCTGATCATCTAGCCACCCGGTGGCCTCCGCCAACTCCTCATATTCAAACCAGTTGATTGTTGCATCTCCTGATTCTTGGTCATTGAAGAACTGGAGGTTGGCGAAGTCCTCTTCCACTGTTGTCAGATCATCTGCCCCCTGTTCAAGTCTGTCCCCCTGAATCATACACAGTTTGGCTTTTTCCGACAGTCCCACACTCGGCTCAGACTGTCCCACTGCTAAGATGTACTCGCTTGGATCATAGGCTCTTCCAGCATAATTCCCGGGCTGTTCCATCCCAGACTCAACAACTCTGTTCTCCTCAGAAACCTGCCTTGTTCCATCTTCAGTGGTCACCACCTTTGACTCAGACTGGGTTGTGAAGGTGTCCAACATGCACAAGGAATCGGTGCAATCAGGAAGGATCACCTCTGGCTTGGGTAGGTGAGAGGGAGTAATATAAATACTAGGATCGTAGGATACGACCCCAGTTTGGATGAGGTTGACTCTTTTGGGTGGTGGATCTTGGTTATGGGTAGGGAGTGGGTTGGTTGTGACGTTGGGTCTTTCGGGAGGCAGAATAATATTTTTGTCAACGAGATCCTGAATCTTGTGACGCAGCCGGAAACATTGGTCTGTATCATGGCCATGCTGCTGGTGGTACGCACAGTACTTGGCCGGGTTGTGGGAAGGGGGGAGTGGATTTGGTAGCGGCCTCGGCTCTAGGGGTTTCAGATGCCCCTTTTTGATTAGAACCCCGAGAGCCTTGGACAAAGGCATGTATAGTGGAGTGAAGGTTCTTTGGCCTTTGGACTGATATCTCGGGGCTTGGGTACTGCTCCCGGATGTACTGGAAAAGGGTGTGGCCGCCATGGGGCCTTGGCTGGGGAGGGGGATTGGTGGTGACCATACTGACCTCTGAAGTTCTGGTATTTGCAGCGCCACTCGGGCCTGCGTTGTTGTTGCGGTTAAATGTCCTCCGGGGTTGCTCCCGGTCCTGGTCAATCATACCTTGCTTCATCGCATCCTCGATCTGTACCCCCATCTCGTGTAAGTCTGAGAAGGTGGGAAAGGGGAGTACGATCATCTTCTGCATGAGTTTTGGTTGGAGATTGCGCACAATCATCCTAATTTGATCTTTGTCTGTAGGCCTCAAGGTCATCATCGATGCCTTTGCCCTCCATCGAGTTACGAAGTCTGAGAAAGTCTCCTTGGCCTCTTGCCTTGTCGTTTCGAGATCACGAGTTGTAATCTCGATCTGTGTATTGTACGAGTACTGTGCGACGAAGGCCTCAGCCATCTCATCCCAGCTTCTTTTCACGTCATCTTCTAGCTTCGCGTACCAAATGGCTGCCACACCCGACAAAGTTCGACCAAACAGGGAAAGCTTTTGTGGTCGGGTTAGGCCCATTGGCCGCAGGATGTCTGAGAATAGTCGAAGATGGACCATGGGATCTCCGGACCCATCGAAGTGGTCAATCTGTGGCATCTTAAATCTGTCTGGCAATGTTACAGCCACATCGGTGTACCCATCTTCGATGTCTGGGATGGCCTTCACCCCTTGGGATTTCTTAAAAAGCTTCTCCAGTTTGCTCAATTTCAGAGCTGTATGGTCTACCTCGAACTCGAATGGAGAGTCCGGATGGTTGGCAGGTGTATGAGTCTTGGACAGTTGAGGCAGAAGCGGGGGCGGAGCCAGCCCCGTTGGATGGCCTGTGTCCTCTTGAATATTCTGGGCATTGGGTAGGCTGTTCTGGGTGTTCAGGGGGTTATTCTGGGGATTTGGCAGGGTATTCTGACCAGCGGATGCCTGCTCGGGTAATGGAGCTCCGGGTGAAGGAGGAGCTGGGTGTGAGGTTGATGTTCCGGTTTGCTGCTGGAGCCTGGTAATGAGCTCCGCCTGTTGGGCCATGACTGTGGCCTGTTGTTTAGAAAATTCTGCTTAGCGGATGGCATCCTCTTGCATCTGTCTCATGCTCTCTTGCATTTGACGCATCATTTCCTCTATCCCGGCCATATTCTGTTGGTCCAGCTGACTGATCGGTAAGTGTATCTCTTTAGCGGAAACAGAAACCTCAGTCCGATTGTTTGCTGCTAAAGTAGACTGCTGCCCCGGTAATCTCTGCTCTGACACACTGCGCCTCCTCGGCCTTCTTCTAACAACCGGGGGTAGAGAGTGGAACACTGGATGTCCGTCAACCAGATCCTCGGATCGAATGAGTCGGCGACCTCGTGTCCAAAGTGCTTGGGGTATATCTACGGGTTCAGAAGCAATTGTGCTACAAACCTGCCCTAGCAAAAAGATAAATAAAGCGAAAAGGAAATAAATAACCAGATAAACGGGCAGCATAACAGCTTAAATTAAATACACAACACACAGTCGGGCATACAACACACGGTTGATAAGCTGGGTATACACTGTCCTCAATCACTGATTACTGTCCCTATATCACTGTTCCCCAAAACTGAATCCGATATCCGCAGACAACTGATTCTCAGATACTGACTAATGCCCACAGGCGTGATGCCCAATCTCAAAAACTGATGCCCGCAGGCCTGATGCCCAAACTCAGAAACTGATACATGCATTCCCTGTAGAGACGCACTCTAACAAGCACATAACAGATAAGTGAGAGCCAAAACACCCCTATGTTGGGGTAGGGTTTCCTTGTCCTATTTTGTCAGGAACTAGGGTTTCACTACGCACGCAGCGGTTTCAAAAAACCTATAAACGGGTAAGCAACCTGTCCTAGTTTGGAATGGTCACTATGGATCCGAATATGCACTAGGTCGAATGGTCAAAAAGGGTGCCCCGGTAAAACCGGCGTTTGTGTTCCCATACTGGCAGAGCCCGTAACCGATCAGCCTTACGGACATGCCTTGACAAGACAAGCCTCCGGCAAACCGCTCAGGAATAGCAGATGGCAAACACGGTGTCCTAGGCGCACCAATGCAAATGCAATGCAAAGAAACACACAAGTGTAGTCAAAACAAGATATCACGAGTTCGAGTCAAGTTCTCTAAATCCCCAGCAGAGTTGCCAGAAACTGTAGACGTCCCCGAACGCATCCCGGGCGAGGGTGCTACTCCCCCCCGTTCTGGTTCGATATTGGGTCACTACAGTTCGAAGATGGACTCAAATGTCACGGTTCTAAATCTTGAACCAAAGAGTCCAAATCCGGCAAATCGTTTTGAAAACAGATTTTTTTTTTTTTTAAAGAAGTGCCAAACATGGACTGCTTTGCCAGATACAGAGTCGCCACCTGAATATTTTATTTTTGGGAAATTTAGGAAACCCTGACTTGGTGCCAAAGGCCACGTGTCCGTCATCACCAAAGTTGCCTCGGCTCGGGAACTTGGGTACGATTGGGGAAGGTTACTTCGTGAGCACCCCCGCTCGCCCGGTCAAAGACCGGCCTCTACTAACCATGATATCTTATTTTGAAAACATTGTATGTTCTTATTCCGGTTATTAGCCTAGGTTACTATGTGATGCGCACAACATACAAGTATAGACTGAGTCGCCTGAATTGGAACAAAACATTTCATGTTTGTTTGTTTGAAAGATGGTTTGCTACTCGCAAGTAGGCTTAAAATGCAAATTTTGCCACCCTCAGGTGGGCTTAGAAAAGATGGTTTTGCCACTATCTAGTGGGCTTAAAACAAACAATCAATGCATTGTCCCAATTCAAATAACCCAACCTTCACCCACAGGCATTCAGGCAGTTATATCACATAAGCACATAGCCTCATGGTAAGCATGCTATTCATGGCAGCACTCACACGCATGCAAGGATGCTAAAGCATAAAAACTCACCGAGTACTCCAAGCCAAAACAGAAACTACATTAGAAATCATGCATGATCCTAAGTATACAGAAATGCCTAATGCAACACATGCAAAAATGCAAACTATAGCAGGCTCGGCTATTCTAAACATGGCATATGAAATGCTACAGTTAACATGTATTCAACTTGGAATTGAAATACAAATGCAGTTTGTATGATGCGCCGAGCCCGGTGCATGCAAAACAGATGAATGAATGCAAACATGCTATCATACTGTATGCTAATTGAAATATGTCCTAATCTAACCATCATAAGCGGATAAATAAAAGGGAAGAAAGACGTGGGGTTGGAAGACATACATCACACTCACCCACACTTATTACAATTATGCCCTCGCGCAGAGGGTCCGAAAGAATATACAATCCCAAATGAAAGAATAATACAGTCCAAATATTACAGTCCGAATAATATACAAATCCCTAATTAATTAACAAATTAACTAAGAAAAACTATAAACTGGCATGCAAGCCAGGGACTGCCTTACTTCTGATGAATGCTGCATGTTTGGGCTGCTTTGCGCGGAAATCCACTGGGATGCCCCAATTAGCCTCTGTTTTGCAATGTTTCTTGAAAAGCGCGCCAAGTCCCGGAAGACCGCTGGTTCTGGATATGCTGCAACAGAGAGCAGGAAAGGGGCATAGCAATGTATTTCACAGATATATGCATGCCTCGATCCTCGTGCCACCAATCACACATATCGATGCATGATGGCCGAGGAGCCGAATTGCACAACTCAATATAGGATGAATGCATATGAATGCTACAATAAAACCTAACTCCATCACGGATAATCCGGAGTGTCGGTGACTTGGGAATTAAGACACGTTCCGTCACTCGGAGTGCGAAACGCGCCTCGTTTCCCGTGCCCGGGCTAACCCCTATCCCGAACACGATGCAATATGCATGATATGCATGAAATGCAGCTAATATGCAATCCTAACATACACAATGTCATGGAATGGCATACACGCTATACGGGGTAATACATAACCGAGCATACACAATGCTATGGATGAAATGGCATACGCAATGCAATAATGGGCTTACACCAATACAAGTGAACCTCAGTCACACTCACACAGGAGGCCATCAGATGAAAACAAGGCACCTCGAAGTACGTGCCCGCGGGCACGCAAACCGAGAACGGACCCTCAGGCACCGAAATGCCACTCTAATGAGACATGGCAAAGACATGGAATGTGACATGCAAACATGCAAAAATCAGTAGCAAAATGAGGGGCAAAACAGCCCCGAAACAAGGCGAAACGACACCCGATGCAAGGAATCTCTCCCGAAATGCAAAACTAGGCATCCAAAATGACTTATAGCTATACAATACATGCATAATTTGAACATGACATGAAAAAGAAGAAGCAAGGAAGCCCCAAAACTCACATTTTTACAGTACAAAATATGGCCAAACAGCAATCACAAGTAGGGCTAAAATGGCATACAAAAATGGCTCCGCAAGGGAGGCAATGAAGCAAGTGATACATGAAAAGCCCAAATGGCAAAAGACCCTTCTACAACACTGGAGAGGGCCTAAAAATATGAACATTTACAGTAGATGACATGCCTCAAATCAGTATGTAAACATGCTCAAAATGCAATGCAAGATTGAGGCCAACAAGAGGCTATAACATGAGGTATACCAAGCATTCACCAAAAAGCCAAAGACCCTTAATAAGATATGCCAATAAGGTCAAAATATGGCCATTTTCAGTTCTGATCATGGCCGAAAATAGAAGCTAGATAAGCCAAAAAAAGCATGCAAAAATGGGGGCCAAAGAGGGGTATAATGGTAAGTACAACATGGAGGCCCCCAACAGTGTTGAGCCCTTCTACAATATTGTAGAGGGGCTCAAAATAGGCCAACTCACAGTTTATATCATGCTCAAAAACAGATCACACATAGGCTAGAAATACTATGCAAAATAATGGCATACAAGAGGGTATTGAAGCAAGTGTAAGATGGGGCTCTCAAATAGGGTTGAGCCCTTAAACAAACATGTAGAATAGCTCAAAATAGGCCTAGTTTCAGTTAGGGTCGGAGCCCAAAACAGTAAGCAAATAGGTTAAGAAATTGTTGCAAAAATGAGCTAAAAAAGAAGGAAAATGGACTTACCCTTGTAGACCAACCCTTTTGGTGATTCTTGGACCAAGTTGCAGCACCTTTAGCCTCTGAAAAGCTTCTCCTTGCTGCTGAGATGGAGTGGTGGTGGTGGTGCTTGGTAGTGATGAAGAAATGTGGTTGGAACTTGAGAGAATGAGAGAGATAGAGATAGATATGTGTATGTGAGCTTCAAGCAATTTTTCCAACCCTTTTCTTTGAGTTGGGAGGCCAGCTATATAGACAAGAAAGGGGAAGAAAAGTGGAGGAAAAAGTGGAGGGAAATGGCATTAAGTTTCCCTCCAAAACTTTTCCCTGGATGGAGATATTTTTGGGGGAAAACAGCTATACAGCTGTAATACACACACTGCAAGGAAGCTGGCCGGCTGGGTATTTTTGCTGCAGGTGGCCGGCCGGCCACCCCCTATGGCCGGCCGGCCAAGGGTCAAAAGGTTCAAGAAGATTTGCTGGCCGGCCACCAGAGAAAGGTGTCCTCCCAGGTCTCCTCAACACAACCCTATGGTTCAAAATTGGCAACTCTAAAACAGGAGAGAGAATAGGCCACTTTTAGGAGGGGTTCAAAAGGTTCAAGTTGAGTTACTGGCCGGCCATATGATATTAGGGTCCTCCCATGTGTGTACAACACAAATATGTGGTTTGGGCTTGAAGAAAATGCTCTTAGGGTAGTCAACATTGGCTCGGAAGTGAGAAAAACGGGCGTCGGAGGGCGCCGGAGGAGCATAACTGGTTGCCGAGACAATTGATGGCCTCCCACCCTTCAGTGACCTCCCTGGTGATAAAACAGAGGTACCTGCCAAAAATGAACGAAAACCGATGCAAAACGAATGCTCGAGGGCCAAAACACGCAGTTCAGGGTCCCGAAAATAGGCCGTTAAGCACCGAAAGTGGCATTCGGCCACGAAGTGGGTCTCTCAGGCCCTAGTGTTCCTCGAAAGGGAGTAAATGAGATGCATGCCAAAAATCGGAGCAGTCGGAGATGGTTAGGCGGTCTCGAACAGAGGCACACGGCCTGACGACTCCGAAAACCGGGAACCGGGCTCCGAAATGGGCAAAATGGCCTACGGCCACGAAATGTAGCCCACGGCCACTGAGAGATGGTCTACGGGACCTCTCCCTCCCCTCAGGAAAAGAAATAGAGAAAACCGAGTCTGGTTCGCAAACCGAGACAAGGTACAAAAGAGGGTTCGGAAGTCCGGAGGCAGGGCTCATGGCCGCGACTCTGAGACTTCTGAACGAGCACAATATGCAACATCACTGAGCGCTCAACCGGTGACATCTGAGTCTTAAGGTCGGTCAAAAATGGGGTGTCTACAGGGGGTGAATTAGGTTTTTACAATTAACAATTAATAATATCCTAATAAAAATTATGACTAGCACAACAGATAAATATAGATAATGAAATAAAAATAATTAAAACAAGTGTACTAAAAACTATGCCAGTTAATGATTTTAGCACAATGAAAATGTGAAATATAGCTATGGTAATTTAAATAAAATAAAGAGATAAGGGAGAGAGAGGCAAATAAATTTATAATGGTTCGATTTCAACTCGGTTTACGTCCACTTCTAAAGCTTCACTTGAGATTTTCCACTATACTCTAGCTTCACAGGGTGCTACCAACCTTTTCACAGATAGAGCAATTCTCCATGGATTTTACACAGACTTTCTAAGTTTAAAAACACTGAGTGTACTACACTCTTATAAGGTTGAAAAGAATGTGTTTTTGCTTTCACAAAAAGTTACAATAGTTATCTCTCAAAGATAGATATAAAAATGAAGCTTTGGTTTTTCTGTAAATCTCACACAAGAAAGATGAGCTTAATGCTATAAGGCTTAGTGTATAATTTTTGAGAGAAAGATGTAAACAAAATTGAAGAACACTTCTCAGATAATTTTTCAGAGAATGAGAATGATTTCTGATCAAGGAATATTTTCTGGGTTATCTCACTTGTATATTGCTGCAGTATGTTGTTCACTTAAGCTCTAGTATATAGACTCTGATATATATATATATAAATCATGAGGCTTATAGATCCGTTGAAAACATTTTGAATATAAATCATTCCATCATTGCTAATTTCAACTTGTGGGAGACAAGGCTTGGTCTGGAACAACTTTAATTGGAATACTAGCCGTTGTAGTTCAGTGCCGTTGAGAGCAAAATTTGAAACGAAGCAAAACTGGGCAAAAATAGCTTGGCCGGTCATCCAGCCGGATGACCGGCCGGATGTCCACCCGGACGTTCGGAGCTTTGACTTTTCTAAACCTTTTAAACTGTTGTTGTGCTAGGTTGTTTGAACCTCTGTTTTGGGTTGTTTGAACCTCTGATTTTGGGCTGTTTGAACCTCTATTTTTGGGCTGTTTGAACTCCTGATTTAAGCAAATATTAAATACATTCTGATGACATTTAGGATAAAAGTTTAGGTGAGAAATAATGGGACAAAATAAATTTTGATTCTATTTTTCTAAAATAAATTAAAACATAATTAAATAAATCATCAAAATAAATGTTGATTTTATTTTTCTCTTTCAAATAAATTATCAAAATAAAAATTGATTCTATTTTTCTCTTCCAAATAAATTAAAACATAATTAAATAAATCATCAAAATAAATAAGTCTAACAATCTCTCACTTTTTGATGATGGCACACAATGATGTTTTGATTTGATTTGGAAGTAAGAAAAACTCCCCCTCAAGTCATGCTCCCTGAATTCATTTCTAAATACATAGGTTAGCACAAGTGTAATAAATAAGTTTTAATTAGAGACATAATATGAGACTAAGATATCAAACTATAAATACATAACATCAGAATTTTCACCCCTTGTGACATTATCAAAAGGAAATCATGGCTCAGAATCTGGAGGAGGAGGATGAAAATGATAGTGATAAATGGTATCAAAAACAGATAATCAAAACATATATATACATATATATGATTCGCTCGCTTCTCTTTTTTCTGTCGAAAATCGTGTCGGACACGCGACCTTACTTTTGCGTCAGCCGACTGACAAAAGCGAAATGGGTCAATCAGCTGCATCGGCTCTCTCTCCCTCTTGTTTTCTTCTCCTCCGTCTTCTTCTTATTCACTCTCTTCTCCTTCTTCTTTCTCATTCACTTCCATCCATTTCTTCTTCTTCTTCGTGAGAGAGATAGAATAGAGAGACTGAGCAGAGCAGAAAGGCTGCCAAAAATGACCCTCCTTTCGATTACATCTCTCTCTCCTACTATATGGCCTCGTCCCGTCCCCTTCCTCTCTTTCCGGACCTGAATGATCCTGTAAGCGCTGCTGGGCCGAGTGCCCTGGCTCCTACTCTTCCCAACCTTCCTATGATGTCGATTGAGTAAATAATGGTAGCTCAATTAGACATTGATGCCAATCATTTCACACTGACATCCTGCATGGAGACGGTGACTACAGTCACAAAATTGGCTCACCGACTGCAGAATAGGACAAGTGAGCTCCATCAGGTCAACACCTAACTCTCTCTGCTCCAGCGCATGTACAAGGATGCGCGAGTAGAGATTTGCACACTGAAGGCCGAAAATAAAGAGCTTAAACGGAAGACCACCTCCATGGCCCAATTTGGAGCAACGTTATACTTGGCCTTTGATAGTCAGCGGGAAGTCGTCGCTCTCGGCGAAAACACAGGGACAGGGCCTTCAAGGGTCGCCCAAGGTGATAAAAAGAAGAAGAGATCAGCGGAAGAGGCGAATAAGTGAGGTTGGCCAATGGCTGGAAAAAGAAAGGGAATTTGTTTTTTTTTTTTTTTTATGTAAATATTTATATTTTGATTTGTTTTTGTTTTTATTTTTAATGTAAGCACTTGAAGATGAAATTAAAGTGTAGAAAATAATAAATAAAAATTAGGCAAAAATAAAATAATAATAATAATAAAAAATACTGAAAAGAATAAGAAGAAAAAAAATAATAGAGAAAATGAAGCCTATTAGCAAAATGAAAAGAAAAAAAGAAATAAAAGAAATTAAACCTAATAGCAAAAATAAAAAAATAAAAAAAATGAATAAAATTAAAATAAAATATTACCAGCAGAAATTATATTTAATGGGACGTCAGTGTTGCTGGAAGGGTAATGCAAAAAAAAAAAAAAAAAAAAAAAAAAAAAAAAAAGCCATGAAGGTTTTAAAGAAAATCAATGTATGTAAAGTTAATTTTACCTCAAGATGCAGAACCCAAAAAAAAAATTACACAGTTGAGAATCGCAAACTGTTAAGGAGAATAAATGTATAAAGGACTTTAGAGCATTCAACTGATATAAATGTTTCCATATCAATGTAGCAATTCACATATATCATTTTAACAAAAATTCAAGTTTCATAGTTATAACAAAACTTTTTAAGTAGAAATCGACATTCCAAGTTCGCCACGAATAAAATTGAAGCGATCATTGCTTAGGGATTTTGTGAAAATATCTAACAATTGCTTGTCGGTGTTTACAAATTCAAGTACAATATCCCCTTTTTGAACATAATTTCTTAAAAACTGATGTTGAATTTCAATATATTTTGTTCGTGAGTGTTGAACCGGATTTTTGCTTAAATTGATGGCACTTGTATTATCACATTTAATAGGGATATGATCATAATGCAAATCAAAGTCCTCCAATTGTTGTTTCATCCAAAGTATTTGGGCACAACAACTTCCGGGAGCTATATATTCAGCTTCGGCTGTTGATAAAGCAATATGCTTTTTGCTAAACCAAGATACTAATGAGTTACCAAGAAAGTGACAAGTGCCACTGGTGCTTTTTCTATCAAGTTTGCATCCGGCATAGTTGGCATCCGAGTAACTAATTAAGTCAAATGCAACACCTCTAGGATAAAATAGTCCCAAATTTTGAGTACCAACAAGATATCTAAAATTTCTTTTAACAGCACTAAGATGTGATTCCTTAGGATTTGATTGATATCTAGCTCACATACAAACATTAAACATAATATCGGGTCTACTTGCTGTTAAATAAAGAAGTGAGCCGATCATACCTCGATATTTCGTTTGATCAATGGACTTACCTTTTTCGTCATTGTCTAGCTTAATGGATGTGCTCATAGGTGTTCCAGCTATTTTTGAGTTATACATACTAAACTTTTTGAGTAGTTCTTTTGTGTACTTAGCTTGGTTGATAAAAATTCCTTCCTTACATTGTTTGATTTAAAGTCCAAGGAAATAATTTAGCTCCCCCATCATGCTCATCTCAAACTCACCTTGCATACACTTAGCAAATTCCTTACACAAGTTTTCATTAGTAGCACCAAATATAATGTCACCCATATATATTTGTACAATAAGTAAATCATCATTTTTAGTTTTAACAAAAAGTGTTGTGTCAATTGCTCCTCTAGAAAAATTATTTTCAATCAAAAATTTACTCAATTGTTCACACCATGCACGAGGTGCTTGTTTCAAACTATATAAAGCTTTTGATAGTTTAAAAACATGATTTGGAAAATCATGATCTTCAAAACTTGGGGGTTGTTTAACATAGACTTCCTCATTTATAAAACCATTTAGAAAGACACTTTTTACATCCATTTGATAAAGTTTGAAATCTCTAAAACATGCAAATACAAGTAACATGCGAATAGCTTCTAATCTAGCAACTGGAGCAAAAATTTCATCGAAATCAATACCTTCTTCTTGATTGTATCCTTGTGCAACAAGTCTAGCCTTATTTCTTATAATTGTGCCGGATTCATCAAGCTTGTTTCGAAAGATCTGTTTGGTATCGATAATGGTATGATCTTTAGGTTTTGGCACAAGTTTCCACACTTTGTTTCTCTCTAATTAGTTAAGCTCTTCATGCATAGCTATCATCTAATGTTCATCGAATTTGGCTTCTTGAAAGTTTTTAGGCTCAATCTATGAGAGAAAAGCCAGGTTACTACAAATGTTTCTAAGTGAAGAGCGAGTTTCGATACCTTTTGTAGAGTCACCTAGGATTAAATCCTTAGGGTGACTATGAACAAACTTCCATTCTCTTGGCAAATCATCATTGTATCCTCTTTCTTCTTGAGGTGGGAGAATAGGTTGTTCAATCTCTTTGTTCAACTTACATGGTTGGTTCTCTTTTTCGTAGATATTTAATCTTCCACATTTGGTTCTAAATCTATATTATCACTAACAATTTGCTTTTGAGCAGAGATGTTAGTTTCATCAAATGCCACATGTATAGATTCTTCCACAACAATAGTTCTTTTATTAAAAACACGATAAGCTTTGCTAGTTAAGGAATAGCCAAGAAAAATTGCTTCATTAGATTTTGAATCAAGTTTACCGAAGTTATCCTTACCATTATTATGCACAAAACATTTACAACCAAAAACATGCAAGTGGCTAATGTTGGGCTTTCTATCATGCCAAAGTTCATAAGGAGTCTTTTTGAGAATAGGTCTAATCAATACACAATTTAAAATATAGCATGCGGTGTAAATGGCTTCGGTCCAAAAATATTTAGGAATATTATTTTCGCAAAGCATTGTTCTACTCATCTCTTCTAAAGTTCTATTCTTCCTTTCTACTACACCATTTTGTTGAGGGGTTCTAGGTGCTGAAAAATTATGTCCGATACCATGCTCATCACAAAACAATTCAAATTTCTCATTTTCAAGTTCGTTACCATAGTTGGTTCGAATGTTAGTAATAAGAAAACCTTTTTCATTTTGAATTCTACGACAAAGTTTTGTGAAAGAAGAAAATGTTTCATCTTTGTGTGCTAAAAACATAACCCATGTAAATCTTGAATAATCATCAACTATAACAAGACAATAATGTTTACCACCTAGACTAGATGTCCTTGAGAGACCAAATAAATCCATATGCAATAGTTGTAAAGGTCTAGTTGTGGAAATATGAGATTTTGATTTAAATGATATTTTAGTTTGTTTTCCTTGTTGACAAGCACTACAAAGATGATCTTTTTCATATTTAATTTTTGAAAGTCCAATGTTTAGCAATTAAATCCATATGAGCATGACCAAGTCTTCTATGCCATAACCAATTATTTTCATTATTAACAAATAAACATTTAACATCACTAGCATAGAGATCATTAAGATGAAAAAACATAAACATTATCATGGCGATTACCAACGAATAAAGCTTTATGATCATTTGTGCTTTCAATTGTGCAATGTGATTTATCAAAAATGACTCGATTACCTTTATCACATAATTGACTAATACTAAGTAGGTTATGCTTAAGTCTTTCAACAAGTAAAACATTTTCAATAGAAGGGTTAGAAGAAATACCGATGCTACCAATACCGATGATTTCTCCTTTCTTGTTGTCTCCAAAAGTAACAAATCCTCCATCTTTCAATGATTGTTTAGTAAAGAAGGATTTATCTCCGGTCACGTGTCTAGAACATCTACTATCAATGTACCACTTCCCTTCTTTAGCTTTGGACTTAAAGCAAACCTATAAGATGACAATCAAATATTGGTTTTTGGTACCCATAATTTCTTGGGTCCTTTTTGGTTAGTTTTGTTAGATCCCTTAATAATCTAAATCTTTTTAATTCCCATGTTCATATTCTTTTTGAATGGACAATAAGATATATAATGGCATTTCTTTCTACAATAATGACAAGTAATATGAGGGTGTGTCATAAGAGGTGCCTTTTCAAAAATTGTATTGAGATTCTTTTGTTTCTTAATAGTGTCATATCCAATGCCCGCTTTATCGAAAACACATCTCTGATTTCCAAGAAGCATGTTGAGATTATTTCTACCTTTTACAAAATTCTCAAGTGTTTTTGTTAAATTATCAATATTGTTTTTTAAAGCAATTTTCTCATTAGAGATGGTGTCAAAATCATTTTTCAAAATAATTTTTTCTTTAATTCTTCTACATTAGTAGATAAAGATGCAATAGATTTTTTTAACACATTATTTTTTGCACAAACTTTTCTAAATTCATCTTGTAGTTCATGGAATCACTACTACAAATACAAATAAAGATCATACTTTTTTTGTGTGATGTATATTTTTTAATCACACATTTTAAGTTTTATTAAAGTGTGGTCTTTGAGAGTGATTAAAATGGGTCATTTTTAATCACACTTTTTAAGTGTCATTAAAAAATGCTTTCATCACATTTTTTAAGTGTGATTAATAATATTTAGATTGTACCTTTTAAGTGTGATTAAAAACATTTATATCACACGTTTTAAGTGTGATTAATAACATTTAGATCACGCATTTTAAGTGTGATTAAAAACATTTAGATCACACCTTTTAAGTGTGATTAAAAACATTTAAAACCTGTGATAAAAAAAAAAGAATTCGACATATTTGAAGAATAATCAATATTATTTTTGTACGCACATTTGAAAAATGTAATACACACTATATACTATATTTTGAATCACAACCATATATTGAATGGAATAACGTTATATATTTCATAAATGAAAGTTAAATATTCAAAAGTATATACAAAGAAATTAATAAAAAGTTTTTAACTGTGATTACATATATTAAAAAATAAAAATAAAAACTTGAAAAAAACTAAGTTCTTGAATTTTTTGACCATATTTTGCATCTCTCCAAGAAATTTCTGACCTGAAAAATAAAAAAAACAAATTAATTTAGAAACCGCTAAAAGCATATGAATAAACTATTTTTTGTAGAGACTGTTCTTGTCCTACAAAAGACAAAATCGGACATTTTCGTATCACACTGACTGTTCATCCCCTGCATCAATAGAAAAGAAATAATGAATTTGATTATTACTATATATAAATATGACATATATATATATAGAGCATGATTGAACAATATATATAAACACATATTAGTAAATCACAGCCTTGAAAAGATTTTATCAAAAAATTATTATAGCAATACATCAACAGAGAGAGTAAACTAAACTAAATCCCAACAAAAATTAAAACTCAAATCAAGGTGGAGAAAGAAAAGCAATTAATATATCAAGTCAAGATGGGTCAACTCCAAAAGAATAAACAAATGAACAATCCCCCACAGTTCCAAGTGTTGAGCAATTCCACCAAGATTTTAACAATTATGTGCTGGTGTATCTATTTTCAGATAAGAAAAAATATAAATAGAGAGTGGATAGAAAGAGAAGAAAGAGATGAAATGATGAAAGAGAAAATAAGAAGAAAAGAGCACAAAAGAGAACAAGTTTAAAGGAGGGAAAGTCTGGAATAGTTATATAACTACCATGACCCAAATTTAGTTTTTAACTTAACCAGAATTAACTCATGGTAATTTGTCCATACACAAAGCAAAGTCGTTAATACACTATCACTACATCACTTTTTATGTCACTGCTATTATTTTTTGATATTGAAGTTAATTGCAAAATTGGAGAAAATAAACTTATAAGATTAGTAGGTTCACTTATAAGCAGGTATCTCTAAATTCTTGGTCATAGTTTCTCTACATAGTGCAAATGGTTAAGAACAATGAGGGGACTAAAAGGGCCCAGGAAGCTCTAAGATTCCCAGCAAATAAGAACCTAAAACGTAAATAAAAACCAAAAAATAGGAGAGGGAAAAAATGTGGAATGTAATTAGTGTGACATTTTTTGTTAGGAGATAAACTACTTAAACAAATAAGTCAGCTTAGAGACCTAAAAATTATTCCATTAAGAAGAAAAAAATTATTACACTTACCTTCATGTACATGTGATCTTCACCAATATCTTGCTAAGTTTTCTTGCCTGGGACAACTTGGCCAACCATTTCTTCCTTTATAGGATTGAAATCATAGTCGAATTTCTATAATTGTGGTTTTGTTACCCAAAAAAAATAAATAAAAGAACACTTGAGACTACAACAACACAAAGACACAAAATTCAAACTGAATGAAAAGAAATGAACTACCTTTTGTTTGTCAATGGTGTAACAATCTGTTTTGTCCTTAGATGGAATACCTTCCTTAACTAGCTTGTCCATAATTTCTGAAAACCACTTAAAAAATGAAATTTTAAATTTATTCTACAGTTTAAAATGTGCAACCATGCAGGATTGGATGCCTTCTTTTACAAGTTTCAACATGTGTCAGATCGTCATTTACCTTCAATCAAAGCCTGCAACCATAAAGTTGCATACCAATATCATAACATTACAAAATTAAGAAATTGCCAGATTCAAAATAAATTGAATATAGTCAGTTGAACCAACATTGATCTTTAACACCACTTAACCAAGTAAAGGTCTTTACCAATGAGATGCTGCGAAAATTTGAGAGGACATTGATGAGTTCAATAGTCTCAAGGTGATAACAGCTGATCCAGTCCTTTACTCGATCTAATTGTTGTTCAACTTCTGCTGGATCTTAAGTATCATTTGCACATTGGATATTATATTATAGATTATGATATGCCCTAAATTTTTTCTCATACAGAACTATAATATTTCTAACAGAATTTACCTTCATCAACCATCCCACCATTTTCATCAGCTCATTGCTTATCTGTCAAAAAAACTATTTCTTATTCACAGTTCAAACTTGAAAAACTACTGAAAACAAGCAACATGTAAACAAGCTGAACAGCCAAACAGAAAAGCACATAATTACCTATTGGTGCAACTATGTATTGGTCATCTTCCGAAAGGCCAATCTGAAATGAGTTGCAAATTTTGACAATTGGTTTATTAAGCATTTCTGCTGTATGGTAAATGAAGTTTATAGCATGTATTTTAGCTCATTGAGAACCAAAAACAAATGTAACGTTAACTCATCACCTCACTGTCAGATTTAGAACACTCCCTTTGTACAGAATTAGCCCCCAAGCTCACATCATCATCTTGAATGTCATCATTTTCATCCTCACAAGGATCGAGCACACTCTTAACAAACATCAACTTAAAATTTTCGAACAAGGGACCAAGTGTTCCAGTAATATTCTATCCTTAACTTGAGAGCTAATACAAAATGCTTGCTGTTGACATCCCCAACCTCCATTTTTAGAGGATTTTTTGTCCGTGGATTATGAGCTTCTTGTTCTGAGCAGCTTCTGAAGAATGGAGGCTCGTAATCCATAGGCTGCAAGATTAATGTGTGAGTGACTATAATTTGGGTTGCTACTTTGTTTCTTGATTTCAATTCTCTTTTGCACGGTATTAGGTCCCCAGAAAAGATATTCTATACATTCTGCATTTGTTTATGTCTGTGTGTACGTGTGTGTAGTGATTCCATTTTAAATAATATACTTCCACCTTCAAATGCCATGTGAGAAATGGAATATTTCCTATTCCCTGGAATGCTTTATACAGTCTGTTCAAAAATTAGAGAGGGGTACTCATAATAATGGCAAACATGCTTCCTGGACAACTAGCACGTGGTCATATATAGTTCTTATGACTGGTAAAAATACCTCAAATGATTCGCACCAATCATAATAAGTTTATTGTTTTGGTGGCAGTTCAAGAATAACTCAATTTCCTTCCCAGGACTCCCAGAAGTTAAAATTTGATGTCATTACGGCTGAAATGATACAGCTGACTGAGAAGTAAACTCCAAGTGGGTCAATTCATACATGTTGAACATGATGACAGTAGCACTAATGGTGTACAGGTCAAAAAAAAAAAAAAAAAAGAAAAAAAAAAGAAAAAAGATGCAGAGGTGGTCATCCGGGGGTGTGGCAAGGGGTGGCATGTTCATATCTTAATACTTCATGCATAACAATACAGAAGAAATCAATATTAAGCCATAGAATACATTTTTTAAAAAAATATCAATTTTACAGTGTAATGAAGGAGAATTGAAATGCAAGTCTTGGATTTGTGATGGAAATTTTTTCAAACATAGCAACTCAAACCTGGTGCACTAAGGATTCTCCACACAAGATAATGAAATGACCCTTCAACTCTAAAATACCCAACAATATGGCAATGTTTCACACATGTATTTTATCAAACACAAGAAGGGCTTTTACACCATCTCCCTCTCCCAACCCTCTTCTAGCTCCCCAACCTCTTCATTCCCCTTAGGAACCCCTATCCCACCTGGTTACACTTCCCCTTCCGCCCCTTGGCACAGCCTCTCTAACCCTCTACTACCATAGATCCATTGCCTCTTTCCCTCTTATCCACAACCACAAAATTACTCTTTTTCTCCACCACAAATCTGAAATGCCCGCCCTTTTCGTCCCTACTATAGCACCACTAGCCCTTCTTTCACACCACACCTCCCATTACACCATTCCATCCCCACCACAGCGCCACCACGTTATCGAAAACCCTTACCCCGCCATTAAACAATAGAGAGAGAGAGAGAGAGAGAGAGAGAGAGAGAGAGATGCCATACCTTTGTAAGGGAGAAGGGATGGCGAGTCCACTGTGAGGGAGATTGGAAGAGGCTGAAGAGATGTTGACATTGAGCATACAATGAGGTGTTAGGGTTTTATTTGGAAAAAGTCTCAAAACGATTTGTCCTTACAAATTCAATCTTGTTTTGCCTACTGAGAGTAATGGAAGAGAAAAAGGCACCAATTTGGGATATATTATTATATAAAAACAATATATTCAAAAATATATACAATCACATTAATTAAAAGTGTGAATAAAAAATATACATATAATCACACTTAATTTAAAAGTGACATAAAAAATAAATATTATCATACTCAATCAAATTAAGTGTGATTAAAATATCAATCTACTTTTTTTTTTATATTTTTTTTTATCACACTTTCAATAAAAGTGAGATATTTTTATTTTTCAAAGTATGATTTTTAACTGTTTTTGTAATAGTGATATAATCACACTTTAATTAGAAGGTGTAATTAAAAAATATATAAATAATCACATTTTAATTAGAATGTGTGATTAAAGAATATATATAATCACACTTATTTAAAAAGTGTGATTAAAAAGTAGTAGTGTATATATAATCACACTTTAATTAGAATGTGTGATTAAAAAATATATAAATAATCACACTTTAATTAGAAAGTGTGTGATTAAAATATATATATATATAATCACACTTGTTTAAAAAGTGTGATTAAAAAGTAGTAGTGTATATATAATCACACTTTTAATTGGAAGGTGTGATTAAAAAATATATATATAATCACACTTAATTGAAAAGTGACATAAAAAATAAATATTATCACACTCAATCAAATTAAGTGTGATTAAAATATCAATATAATTTTTTTTTTATCATACTTCCAATAAAAGTGAGATTTTTTTTTTTTTTTTGGTCAAAGTGTGATCTTTAACTATTTTTGTAGTAGTGAATGCACTTTTAAGTTCTTCATAAAGAGTTAATTACCTCATCTTGAGTAGAGTTTTCATCTTCAAGAGCCATGAGACACAAGTTGGCTATTTCATTTTCAATTTTATCACTTGAGCTTTCATCTTCACTTTCTCCCTAAGCTGCTACCATGGCCTTCTTGTTTCTTTTGTAGTTTTTTCCATGATTTTTCAATTTTGGACAATCCATCTTCATATGTCCAGGATTTTTGCACTCATAGCAAACAATAGGTTTTTTCTTGTTATCTTTGTTATACTCTTTTTTGAAAAGTCTTCTTCCTCCATAATTGTTTTTCTTGAAGTGTTTTTTGAGATTTCTACTAAACATGGCATAACTTTTATCCTCACTGGAGTTTTCATGTTCTCCTTCATTTGATGAGGCTTTGAATGCAATTCCACTTTTTTATTTTTTTTAATTTTTTTTTTATTTTTATTTTTTTTTTCAACATCCTCATGTCCTTTCATGGTGATCTCATGAGTCCTAAGGGAACCCATAAGCTCATCCAATTTAAGTGTGGAGAGATCTTTGGCTTCTATAATGGCGGTAACCTTTGTTTTCCAATTCTTTGATAAACACCTAAGAATTTTTATTACCAGCTCACTATTAGTATAAATTTTGCCAAGAGATTTCAAAGAGTTTACAATTTCAGTAAATCTAGTAAACATACTTGAAATAGATTCATCAAAGTTCATTTTAAACAATTCATAACTATGAATAAGTATATCAATACGAGATTCCTCTACTTGGTTTGTACCTTCATAAGTTATTTCAAGTTTGTCCCAAATTTCTTTTGCTGAATCACAACTTGAAATTCTATTATACTCCTTAGAGTCTAATCCATAAACAAGGGTGAGTTTGGCTTTAATATTGGCTTGCAATAATTTGTGATCCCTCTCATCACATTCATTTTCAGTTTTAGGTACACTAATATTGTCTACTAATTTGGTAGGAATTTTTGGATCTTTGGTGACAATAATCCACATAGTATAATTAGTGGCTTGTAGGTATAGGGCCATCTTATCTTTCCAATGACTATAGTTGTTTCCGTCAAATAATGGTGGCCTATTGGTGGCTTATCCTTCAGCAGTGCTAGTGCTAGCTAAGGTTGCCATGGATCGAAACTCTTAGATGGTTAAATCTAAAGTAAGAGTCTAGGCTCTGATACCAATTGTTACCCAAAAGACAACCTAAGATGGGGAGTGAAATAGGTTTTTACAATTAACAATTAATAATACCCTAATAAAAATTATGAGTAGCACAACAAATAAATATAGATAATAAAATAAAAATAATTAAAATAAGGGTACTAACAACTATGTCAGTTAATGATTTTAGCACAGTGAAAATGTGAAATATAGGTATGGCAATTTAAATAAAATAAAGAGATAAAGGGGAGAGAGGCAAACAAATTTATAGTGGTTCAACTTCAACTCGGCCTACGTTTACTCTTTAAGCTTCATTTGAGATTTTTCACTATACTCTAGCTTTACAGGGTGCTAGCAACCTTTTCACAGATGGAGCAATCCTCCACGGATTTTACACAGACTTTCTAAGTCCAAAAACATTGAGTGTACTACACTCTTACAAGGTTGAAAATAAGGTGCTTTTACTTTCACAGAAAGCTACTAGTTATCTTTCAAAGATAGATATAAAAATGAAGTTTTGGTTTTTCTATAAATCTCATACAGGAAAGATGAGCTTAATACTATAAGGCTCAATGTATAACTTCTGAGAGAAAGATGTAAACAAAATTGAAGAACACTTCTCAGAGAATTTTTCAGAGAATGAAAATGATTTTTGATCAAGGAACAAAATGATTTACACTTTTTTTTTTTTTGTAAATATTTACTCCAAATCCTTTTTCTTCTTTTTATTTTTTATTTTTTAAATTCTCCCTCAACATGGATGTACGCATCATTGTTTAATGTTCCTTTTATTTCAAAGTTTTACTTTTATCACTCACAATATTACTATAATCTTAATCCCAATTTGCCTAATCTAGCAATAAGCATGGCCTCATATCTTTTTCTTGGATTCGGACAATACCAAAAAATACAATATTAAGACACACATTGTGCCAACTGCCTCAAGTATGGATAAGGTGGATAAGGTGGTAGGTTGAAGGTGTTATAAAAAAGTGGCAAGTGTAGCATTATTGTAAATATAAAGACTTAAAGCACTGATTCACGGTGAAAGTTTTAGGCTTGAGATGTAAGCTAAATTGTATTTATTTTTGTTTACTACTGTAGTGATTGATATTAATTGGTTAGAATTAAGTGTATGAAATTACGTAAAAATCCCAATTAAATACAAGATATATATAACTTTCTTATTTTTGTCAAGTAGAAAGTTAAAGGGCTGGGCTTCTCTCCAGTTTGTGATCAGAGTGGAGGGTACTGTTGGGCTCATGGGGGCCCACCAAAGGTCCCATTTCAATAATCCAAACCGTTCAATGTATAGAACTCGTCGAGTACTATATGCTTGTAAACAATCATGTTGATTGGACATTTTATGTATAAATTCAATGAAAAGTATATTTTAGATATTTCTGTATACCTACATTGAATTTAGTGATTAAAATACTATTTTTCTATTGATTTTATTTAACAAAAATAGGCAAATAATTTTAATTAAAAAGAAATAAAAAAATTAGGGTTTAAATTTATAAAATTGAAAACTCATGATTTACTTTGTTACGGGGCTTAACCCCCCCCCCCCCTCCCCCTAGGACAATTACCAAAAAAGTCCTAGGGTCAAGTCTTGTAATAAAATAAATCTTTAAAATTTTATTTTTATTTATTTTTTTGGTGTGTGTTTGTCCCCAATTTTATTGATGAAATTCAATTTACATAAAGTTTTGAGATCACATCAATAAAAAAAAGAGAAGTGCACACAAAGTATCATGGCAAATTTTTTCAATCACAATTAAATTGGTATAAAAAAAAACTAAGTCCAATTATATACAAGAAGGTGGGTCAGAATCCAACCAAAACAGAAAGAAAAACCAAAAGCCACCCACTAAAAAGCAACATCAGTTGGCGCCAAATACAAAATCCATTATTATCAACAAATAGCCCAACTCAATTCCCAATGGAAGCTACCTCCAACAACCCAAACATTGGACTTCAATTAATTCACTAATTTAACAAACATAGATTCAATTTTTATCATTTTTTTAAACATATTTTAACAAAGATTTTTAACATATCCACTATGATGCTCTAATAATGAATTATATACAAGAGATCATAAATTTTGAATACAAATAATTTCAGACTTCACTCAATTTTTATCATATAAAATGCACTTTGATTCAATAATTGAATACAAGAGAACACAAACTTTGAATATAGAAATCAAATAAGACAACTCTATTAGATCACCCATAGACTCACAAATTTAACAAACGTTTGATACAAATCTTACTTTTATAATTTTTCGTCATATAACATATTTTAAGAAATATTTTTTTAACACATACAATGTGAATGGTCTACGAGCGAATTAGAAACAACAAGACCACAAGTCTAGAAATAATGAGGCGATATCACCTGCCTTTTTTCAGAATTATTATCATAAATAAAAAATGAAAAAGAAAATATTTGAAAAAATAAGTCAAAAAAAAAAAAATGTACAGTTAATAGAAATTGAGAGGCAAATGGAATTACTAGCCTGGGTTGAGAGCACTTGGATGTGTAGCTTCATTGATGAGCTTAGAGCATCTCCAATGGGTTTGGAAACCGCGTTACGATCCTCTAAAGTGATTTCCTACACTGATCTCCTATAGTGAAGAGAGGTTGGCCAACACGTGTCCCACTCAGCCTCCACGAGTTGAGATTCAAGCTCACCAAAACGATGTCATTTTGGTGAGTAAATTGAAAAAAAAAAAGAAAAAAAAAATCAAATTCCCCTCGCAACTGCCTCTACGATATGTGTATATATGCAGATCAACAAAAACAGAGTGGGAGGGAGAAAAAAAAGAGAGACGCCGCCCCCTCCCTGCCTCCCAACGCATCGCTGCCTTCGACGCCCTGCCACTGCCGATTTAAGAAAAATACATGTTTTTACTCCCCAAAAATTCTCCAATATTTGGGTTTTGAATTGAAAAATTCGGATTTTTTTTTTTATAATGTTAATGGTAATGCAAGTTTGTTGTTTGATGAATGTGTTGATTGGGAGATGCTTACATGATTTTTTTGAAATCTACTTTTAGTGTTTTGATTTTTTTTTTTTTTTTTTTTGTTTTTGATTTTGTTTTGAAATCTACTGTTTTTGTAATCTAACTGTGTATTTGTGTATGAACTGACTGAGACTGAGAATTATTTATGACAATATCTCTTTATTTGTAGAATAGCTAAAGGAGCCCGCGAAGTTCTAGTACAATAAAGGCATCCCTCTTTTGTTACCATGCCCTTTTTTTTTTTTTTTTGACCTTTTAAATTTTCGGAATACAATATTCTAATTTCTGCAGTTTGAATTATTCACAATGCTGAATTAATTGTTTGACCTAGAAATTTCCCTGTGTCTTGACATTCAAAAGGGTTAAAAGAATTTATTTAAAAAAAAAAAATGAGATTTATGAAAGATGGGTTGGTTAGGAGAGGGAGAGCCGAATTGGGTCTATGTAATTTAATTTCTACAAGTCAACTCTTGTAATATTTTTATTTAGTTTGTATTATTTTGGAAACATAATTTAGTGTTTTTATGCTAATATTGACCACCTATTTATTTTTTAAGTGGCTTGGCACATTGAAATGGAACCTAACAATGTTGAGAATAATGGGGGTGATTGTGATTGGAAGCCTAGAGTTCGCATGACATTTGATACAGAACAAGAAACATATTATTTCTACAATACTTATGGAGCAAGGTTGGGCTTTAGTATTAGAAGGGGTTATCTAAACAAGAGCAATGAGGGGCAAATCACTTCAAGGCAATTTGTTTGTAATAAGGAGGGGTTTCGGGTTGTCAACAAGCGAGATCCGTTAACAAAAAATCCTAGACAGGAAGTGAGGACTGGTTGTCAAACACGACTTATCATTAAGTGGGATAGGAATATTGAGAAATTTTTTGTTGGTGATTTTATTGAACAACATAACCATATCTTTGTACCAGCAGAATGTGCGTATATGTTATAATCCTAAAGGAAGATATCTGCTTCACAGGAAACCGAAATAGATTTAGCCGAAAAATCTGGAATCCGTCTTAATGCTGCATTAGAGCTCATGGGTAATGAAGTTGGTGGAAGAGAGTCGCTTGGGTTCGCAAAATTGGACCAAAAACATTATTTGAGAACGAAGAGGCAAAAAAGTTTAGACTATGGAGAGGCATATAGCATTTTGCAATATTTTTGTGAGGAAACATTAGAGAATTCATCTTTTTTTTACTCGATCCAATTAGATAACGTGAGGCAGATTACAAATATATTTTGGGCCGATGTTCAGATGATCATGGATTATGGGCAATTTGGTGATGTTGGGACTTTTGACACTACTTATAAGTTAAATAATGAACATGGACCATTTGCGTCTTTCGTTGGATTTAACCATCATCAGGAAACTGTTATATTTGGTACAACTTTAATGTATGATAAGACCGCCGATTCTTTTATATGGATTTTTAGAAGATTCTTGGAGGTGATGTCAAGTAAGGCTCCGAAAACAATTTTTACGGCTCAGGATGCTGTAATGGCTAAGGCCATACATGTTGTCATGCCTAACACAAACCACCGCCTTTACACTTGGCATTTGATGCAAAATGCATTAAGGCATGCAAATTCTTGTTGGAATTGTGGTTTGTATAAGCTTATTTTGGGCCAACTTTGAGCCCAAATTTGAGTGGGTCCCAAACGTCTTTTAGGGTGGGTCCAAAGATGTGACGTGTTCCTTGTTGCATGGCAAGTCACATGGTAAACACGATTCGTCAAAACCATTTATGAGTGAATGGAAAGTGGACATCGTTTTTGGGTTCATGTAATGGACAATTAAAGAAATAAATGTAGGTTTCCTTGAAGTGGATTGTCCCACAATGAAACTTGAAGAGAACTTTTGTGAGTATATAAGCTCTAGGTAGACAAACTTGGGTTGAGCCCAAGGGGCACCCCAAGTTTGTAGAAGAGATGAGTTATGGACAAAGTGGGCTTTGGCTCAAACCACCACGCGCGCCGCCGCCGACCAGTTGTACCGGGTGTGGATGTGGGTTGGGTCGGTCCTAATATTAATTTTTGGGACCAAATTTATTTGAATTTTTTAAAAAAATTCTTGCGGAAAAATTATTTTTTCTTAACGAAATTAATTCAAATTTTGTGCCAACTTTGAATTCAATTTTCTGTCCAAAATAGTGCCTTCTTCAGTCCAGTAGGTTCAAACAGATTGACAGTTTACACCAAACAGATTTGGTTTCTTTTAGATAGATTCAAACATATTTGAATTTCTTTTTGCATCTGTTCAATTCGAAATCATATCTATTCATTTCGAAAAGTACCTGTTCAGCTTTTTCTAAAGCTCACCAATCTGCCTATAAATACTACAATTATTCCAGCAGTTTGTTCAATCCGAAATTCTCTTGTTTTCCTTCAATTTTTGATCTCTTGCATAAATTCTCTTCATATTAGTTTTAGACAATAATTTGCAAGAGTATAGAACACAGGTTCTAGTTTGTGATACAGATTGTTTGGAGTGCTACTACAATCTGTGTAAAGATCATTGTATCTTGGGAGATAGACGCCATTTGTTTATAAACACCGAAATGAGGAGATTCTGTCTTAAGGACAGAGTGTCACACACTCGACTTAATCAATTTTGTACTTATTCGTTTCGGTAAATAAATTCTACAAGTAATTTGTTTTTATTTGTTTGATTTGGTTTCAAGTTATTTATTTTACATAGAAGATTGTTTCAACAATCTTAAGACAGATTCCAAATATTCTGTTTATACAGAATTTTTCATTTGTTACTCTTCCTTATTTTCTTCTTCTTATAGAAATTATTTTCTGTGATTATACAAGGTAATATTCTGGTTGGAAAATATAAATAGAAGTAATATACTGTTTGACAAATAGTAGTAATATACTATTTATTTTCTTTGACAACTAGTAGGAATATAATGGTAGTCATTAGCAATTTCAGAATATTCATTTGTTAAGTTGGTCAAAATTAATTTTGGTTTTTAGAAATAATTTCTGAGTTTTCATTAATTAAATTTTTTTTTCAATATTTCAATTTTTGAAGTGTTACAGAAATATTTTTCTATGTGAAATTAATTTGTATAAATAAAATTTTATTTTCAAATTAATTGGAAATAAAAGTTTCAATTTTTTGTTTCTTTTACTTTTATAGAATTAAATTATGTGTTTATGGTATAATTTTCTGTGTAGTATAAACTTCTAATTATAATTTTGTTTTATAATTTAGAATTTATGGCTACTGAAACTAGTAAGACTGATGTTCAAACTAATACTGGTATGGTGATTGCAATTGCTCCAACTTCTCCTTCTGTTGTGACTTTGCCAGTCAATCACGGTGAAAAGCCAGAGAAGTTCTTAGGAACTGATTTTAAAAGATGGCAGCAAAAAACACTGTTCTATCTTACTACTCTGAGCCTGACTCATTTTCTCTATGAAAATGCTCATACTCTAAAAGACAATGAAACCGACCGACAAGTGATTGTTGCGATTGATGCTTGGAAACATGCTAATTTCCTTTACCGGAACTACATTTTGAACAGGCTTGATAACACATTGTACAATGTCTACAACCTTATCAAGACAACAAAGGAACTTTGGGAGTCTTTGAAGAAAAAATACAAAACAGAAGATACTGGCTCGAAGAAATTTATAGTAGGCAAATTTCTAGACTTTGTGATTGTTGATTCTAAGACTGTGATCAGTCAAGTTCAAGATCTCCAACTTATTTTGCACGACATTCATGCAGAAGGCATGTCTCTCGGTGAATCCCTCCAAGTTGCTTCCTTAATTGAGAAATTACTACAAGGTTGGAAGGAATTCAAGAACTCCTTCAAACACAAGGACAAAGAAATGACTTTGAAAGAATTGATTGTGCATTTGAGGATTGAAGAGGACAATCACAATTCTGAGAAGCAGGCCGATAAGCATCCAATGGAGTCTAAGGCAAATGTGGTGGAACATACTCCAAAAGCAAAGAAACGGAAGTATTCTAAAGAAAGTTCCGCATAAGGATCTAAAGGAGGGAAAATTAAGAAGTACAACTTCAATGGAAAATGTTACATCTGCGACAAAGAGAGACATCCGGCCAAAGATTGCCATAGCAAGCGCAAAGGCAAAGGAAGATCAAGCAAGAAACTTGCTGAAGCCAATATGACCGAAGTTGACAAAATTTCTAATGGTGTAGATGACATAAATCTTTCTACAGTTGTTTCCGAAGAAAACCATGTCGGAAATCCTAAAGAATGGTGGGTGGACACTGGTGCTACTCGCCACATCTGTGTTGATAAAAGGATGTTCACATCTTATTTTGTTGTGGACAACGGCGAACAACTTTTTATGAGCAACTCCTCGACTTTTAAAGTTGAAGGACAAGGAAAAATTATTTTGAAGATGACATCTGGAAATGAACTCACTCTCAACAATATGCTGTATGTACCGGACATTCGCAAGAATCTCGTCTCTGGATCTCTGTTGAGTAAAAATGAGTTTAGGCTAGTGTTTGAGAGTGATAAATTTGTATTTACTAAAAATGGGATGTATGTAGAGAAATGTTACATATTTGATGGCCTTTTCAAAATAAATATAATGGCTGTTGTACTCTCTATTATTAATAATAATACATCTTCTTCTTACTTACTTGAGTTTTCAAATTTGTGACATGGTAGACTAGGACATGTTAATTATGGATCTTTGCGAGATTAATTAATATAGTATGTTTACCTAAATTTGACATTGATTTAAATCATAAATGTGAAATTTGTGTTGAGGCAAAATTAACTAAAACTCATTTTCATTCAATTGAACGAAGTATGGAGTCACTTGAATTAATTCATAGTAACATTTGTGATTTTAAATCAATTCAAACTAGAGGTGGGAAAAAATATGTTATTACTTTCATAGATGACTATACTAGATATAGTTATGTTTATTTAATTCGAACCAATAATGAAGCTTTGGAAACTTTTATTTCATATAAGAATGAAGTTAAAAATCAACTTGGTAAGAAAATTAAAAAAACTAAGGAGTGATAGAGGTGGTGAATATGAATCACTTTTTGGCGAGTTTTGTAAAGAACATAGAATAATTCATCAAGCTACCTCTCCTTATTCACCTTAGCAAAATGGAATTGCTGAAAGGAAAAATAGGAGTTTAAAAGAAATGATGAATGCCATGTTAATAAGTTCTGGATTACCTCAGAACTTGTGAGAGGAAGCAATACTTTCTGTTAATTATATACTTAATAAAGTACCCAAAAGAAAGTGAATCAAACACCTTATGAAATGTAGCATGAAAGAGTATCATCCTATAAATACTTAAAAGTGTGGGGGTGTTTGGCTAAAGTGGCTATTCTTAATTCTAAAAAAGACTAAGATGTCCTAAAACTGTTGATTGCATATTCATTGGTTATACCAAGAATAGTAGTGGATATTGGTTTTTGATTCATAAATCAGAATATTCCGAAATACATGTAAATACTATTATTGAATCTCGAAATGCATAATTCTTTGAACATGTGTTTCCTTATAAAACTGGACAAGAGACTAGTACTAATAAAAGATCTTATGATGTTATTTCTAGTCATGATCAAGAACAAGATCAACAATAAGAGCAAGAGATAAATCAAAATAAGGAAGGGGAACCTAGGCGTAGTAAACGTGCTAGAACCTTAAAATCTTTTGGTCCTGATTTTCTAATTTTTTTGTTAGAAAATGAGCCTTGAACTTTTAAAGAAACTATGTCTAGTCCTGAGGCTCTATTATGGAAAGAGGTTGTAAATAGCGAAGTTGAATCCATCCTACAAAATCACACTTAGGAATTGGTAGATCTGCCACCAGGTTGTAAACCTCTTGGGTATAAGTGAATTTTCAAGAGAAAAATAAAAAGATAGATCAATTGATAAATACAAGGTAAGACTTGTGGTTAAAGGATATAAACAAAAAGAATGTCTTGATTACTTTGACACATACTCACTGGTTACTAGAATAACATCCATTAGAATGCTAATTGCCATTGCATCTTTGAACAATCTAGAAATTCATCAAATGGATGTGAAAACCGCTTTCCTAAATGGCGAGTTAGATAAAGAAATTTACATGGAACAACCAGAAGGATTTTCTGTTCTAGAAAAAGAAAAGAAAGTGTGTAAATTGATTAAATCATTATATGGTTTAAAACAAGCACGAAAGCAATGGCATGAGAAATTTGACAAGGCAATGATGTCAAATGGATTCAAAATTAATGAATGTGACAAATGTATTTATATTAAAAATACAAACAAATGTTATTTTATAGTATGTCTTTATGTGGATGATATGCTCATCATAGGTAGTAATAATGATATGATTAAAATTACCAAGAAAATTTTGATATAAAGGACATGGAGATTGCTGATGTAATTCTTGGTATAAAAATTACCAAAACATCAAAAGGATATGCTTTGTCATAATCATATTACATTGAGAAAATACTTGATAAATTCAGCAAAGATGATGATTATCTTGCTAGAACACTTGTGGATGTTAATTTATATCTTTCTAAAAATGTACAGGAAAATATTTCTCAATTAGAGTATGCCTAAATTATTGGGAGCTTAATGTACTTGATGAACTGCACTCGCTCAGATATAACTTATGTAATAAGTAAATTAAGTAGATATATGAGTAATCTAGGAGTAGAACAGTGGAAAGCTATTATAAGGGTTCTAAGATATCTCCGATTTACTGGTAATATTGGGGTAAATTATACTAGATATCCAGCAGTACTTGAAGGGTACTGTGATGCAAACTGGATATCGGATACTAGAGACTCAAAATCCAACAGTGGGTATGTCTTTACTCTTAGAAATCTTCCAAACAGACTTACATTGCTAGGTCTACTATGGAATCAGAATTTATAGCTTTAGATAAAGTTGAGGAAGAAGCAGAATGGCTTCGTCACCTCTTTGAACATATTCTAATGTGGCCAAAACGGGTGCTTGCTATATGCATACATTATGATAGTCAATCAGTAATAGGTAGAGCACAGAGTCAGATGTATAATAGTAAGTCGCGACACATTCATCGTCGACATAACACCATGAGACAACTACTCTCTAATGGAGTTATTTCCATTGAATATGTAAAGTCTAAAGACAACATAGCGGATCCACTAACGAAAGGGTTGCAAGAGAGTTAGTTAAGAATTCATCGAGGGAAATGAGACTTAAGCCGATTAAATAAAGAGTTACCACAACTGCAACCCAACCTAGTTCATTAGAGATCCCAAGATCTAGGTTCAAAGGGACAACCGAGTTGTGTATGACTCACAAGGATCAATGCGGAGTCAAACTCCTACCCATTTCTATGATAAAATAGTGATGTCTGTAGCATTTTCGGTTAAGTAATACTTTTAATGATTCTTATATACAGGAATACCTAGTGGAGTATGGCGGGATATTCTTCATAAGAATCACCTATATGAGTGTGAACTGGGCCGGTTCAATGAGATTTGTGAAGGGCTACAATTCTCTAAAGCACTCATGAAAGACCAGGTTGTTCAGGGCCAAAATGAACACAATAGTGAGAATTAAACCGTGTCTGGTAATGTACTATGTGAGTTCTATTGTCTTGGTTTACACAAATAGCTGAACAATTCAAGACATCATGTTCACTGGTTAGCTAGTAAATCCGATAGTGTCTCACAAGGGAAGGTTCAAAGCCAAAAGCTACCTATCCTTTGCAAAATATTTTCAATTTCTGTACTCTCTATAATTAGATCATGCTGTTGCATTTTCTCTCCATCAAATTCCATTCATATGAGAGACTGTTGGAATTATGGTTTTTATAGGCTTATTTTGGGCCAACTTTGAGGTCAAATTTGAGTGGGTCCCAAACGTCTTTTGGGGTAGGACCAAAGAGGTGACGTGTTCCTTGTCGCATGGAAAATGATACGGTGAAGACAATTCGTCAAAACCATTTATGAGTGAATGGGAAGTTGACGTCGTTTTCGGGTTCGTGGAATGGACAATTAAAGAAGTAAAATATGGGTTTCCTTGAAATGGATTGTCCTACATTGAAACTTGAAAAAAAAAATTGTGAGTATATAAGCTCTAGGTAGACAAACTTGGGTTAGGCCCTAAGGGGCACCCCAAGTTTGTAGAAGGGAGGTGTAGACACCCTATTTTTGACCGACCTTAAGATTGACGTCACCAATTGAGCGCTCGGTGATGTTGCATATTGTGCTCGTTCGGAGGTCGCGGAATCACGGCTGCGAGCCTTGCCTCTGGACTTCTGGACTCTTTTGTGCTTCGCCTCGGTTTGCGAACCAGGTCCCGTTTTCTCCGTTTTCTCTTCCCGAAGGGAGGGAGAGGTCTCGTAGATCATCTCTCAGTGGCCGTAGGCTACGTTTCGTGGTCGTAGGCCATTTTTTCCATTTCGGAGCCGGTTCCCGGTTTTCGGAGCCGTCGGCCGTGTGCCTCGGTTCGGGACCGCTCAACCACCTCCGTTTGCTCCGGTTTTTTGGCATACATCTTATTTCCTCCATTTTGAGGGACACTGTGGCTCAAGAGACCAACTTCGTGGTCAAACGCCACCTTCGGTGCTTAACAGTCAGTTTTCGGGGCCTCGGGCTGCGTGTTTCGGCCCCCGAACCTTCGTTTTGCATTGGTTTCAGTTCATTTTTGGCAGGGACCTTATTTTCATTGTTAGGAAGGTCGTAGAAGGGTGGGAGGCCAGCAATTGTTCTGAAGACCAGCTTTATTCCTTCATCGCTCTCCGTCGCCCGTTTTCCTCGCTAAAAAGCTGATGTTGACCATTCCTGGGCCACTTTCTTTGGCCCTCAACCACATATTTGTGTTGTACACACCTGGGAGGCCACCAATATGCCATGGCCGGCTAGTAATTCATCCTGACCCTTTTGAACCCCTCTAAAAAGCTAGCTTTTCTCTCTTCTGGTTCACTTTTTCCAGTTTTTCTCCACATAGCTGTGTTGTGCACACATGGGAGGCCACCAATATGGGGTGGCCGGCCACTAATTCTCATTGACCCTTTTGATCCTGGCCGGCCGGCCAGGGGAGGTGGCCGGCCGGCCACCTGAACCTCTAATACCTGGCCGGCCATGTTCCTCACACTTGGTTCCTTACAGATAGGCCCTTTTTTTCCCCCCAGATCCTGTATCCATGGGGGGTCTTTTGGGGGGGAAATTTGAATTTGATTTCCCCCCCCTTTCCTCCACTCCTTTGCCTATATAACCAGCACCCCCAGCTGCATTTTGGAAGGTTACAAAATTTGGTTTTGAGCTCTTGCATTCAATCTCCCTCTCTCTCTACTCCAAGCATCAAAACCCCTTAAGTCCTACACCATTTTACACTACAACCCATAGCAGCACTTCTCCAACATCCATTCCAGCAACTTGAGGCTGTTTTCTAGAGGTTAAGAGCTCCCAAACCTGGTCCAAGAGCTGTTAAAGCTTGGTTCTACAAGGGTGAGTCCCATTTTCCCTCTTTCTTGCCTTATTTTGCATGCTTTCTTAGCCTTTCTTGCTTACATTTTTGGGCTCCAACCCAAACTATAAATAGCCATATTTTGAGCTCATCTCCATGTTTGATTAAGGGTCTTTCTCTGTTTGAGGTCTCCTCCTCACCCTTTGTGTTTAAACTCTCTTTTAGGCCTATTTTTGCATGATATTTTAGGCTTATTTGTGAGCTGTTTTGGACTTGGTCATAAACTTTAAAATGTCTTGTTTTGAGTCCCTCTTCAACTTTGTTGAAGGGCTCTCCTCTGTTTGAGGTCAGTTGCTACCACTTGTCTCTTTATCCCTCTTTTAGGCCTTTTTCTTGCATGATAGTTTAGCCCTATTTGTGTTCATTTTTGAGGTTTGTCATAAACTGGAAAATATCTTTTTTTAATCTCATCTTCAATTTTGTTTAAGGTTCCATTTTTTTTTAGGTCATATGCTTCCTTGTATGCTTGATTCCTTCTTATTTTGAGCCTTACACCTAAGCTCTTGTTGCATGCTTTGATTGGCCTTCTAGCCACTGAAATCCAATGGATTTTCAGTGGCTAGAACACTATTTTGAGCCTCCAAATCAGAGGGGGGTGACCCCCTCTCACCTTGACTTGTTTGATGGTCATTTTGGCCTTTCAAAGGGACCTCTCTTTGCATGCTCCTTAGCCACATTTTAGGGTCAATTTGATGAGTTTTGGGGCTATCATATTTGATTTCCAGAGTTGTTTGTGCCGTGCTAAGTGTCCTTGATGCATATGCTTAATAACCCCTTTGTATGCCTTCTAAAGGAGCCCCTCATTTGTGCATGTGTTGGCTGCATTTCCATGGTTATTTGGGCATATTTTCACATGTTTTATTCACTGATTTTTTCTGGTTTGGTGAGTGCTCACTTGCTTCATGTACTTGCCATGTAATCCATGTTTGATAGCCAAAATTGCATGCTATGTTAGGCCATCTTGCTAGAACCTTTTGGCATTGTTTTGAACTAAGAAAGTTCATGTTTTGGGACTCCCTTGACTCTGTCTTCATGCTTCATGATCAAATAATGCATGCTTTGTATAGTTATTGGTCAATGCATGTACCTAGTTTTGTGTTTCGGGACCATTCCATGCATCGGGTGCGATGTTTCCATGTTTCGGGATCATTTTGCATCACATTTCAGTGCTGGAACTTGCATGTTTGTATGCCATATTTCATGCCTTGCCATGCCTTGTTAGAGTGGCATTCGTGCCTTAGGATTGGTCCTCGGTTTGCATGCATGCGTGCACTCATCTCGAGTGTCTCATTTTCATCTTATGGCCTCTGATGTGAGTGTGGCTGAGGTCCACTCATGTTAGTGTAAGCCCATATTGCATTGTGTATGCCATCTTAGTTCTTTGCATTGCGTATGCTAGGTTGCATGTTAGAGCATTGTGTATGCCATGTTGCATCGTGCATTGTGTATGCCATTTTATAGCATTGTGTATGCTAGGACGTATATTAGTCGCATTCATGCATATCATGCATACTGCATTGTGTTTGGGATAGGAGTTAGCCCGAGCACGGGAAACGAGGGACGTTTCGTACTCCGAGTGACGGAATGTGTCTCAATTCCCGGTCACCGATACTCCGGATTAACCATGATGGAGTTTAGGTTTTGTTGTGTTTATATGTGCATTCATTTCATATTGAGTCGTGCAATTCGACTCCTCGGCCATCATGCATCGAGATGCGTGATTGGTGGCACGAGGATCGAGGCATGCATACATATGTGAAAATACATTGCTATGCCCATTTCCTGCTCTCTGTCACAGCAAACCAGAAGTCAGCAGCTTTCAAAATCCTTGCACAGCATTCTGGAATCAATTGCAAACAGAGGCTAATTGGGGCATCGCGATGGATTTCCGTGCCAAGCAAACCGAACATGCATCATTCATCATCCAGAGTAGAGTCGAGGCAGTCCCTAGCTTGCATGCTAGTTTACAGCTTTCCTAGTTTAATTTGTTAGTTAATTAGGATTTTGTATTTATTCGGACTGTATTATTTATTTGGGACTGTATTATTTATTCGGACCCTCCGAGCGAGGGCAATGTTTTAATAAGTGTGTGTGCGTGTGATGTATGTCTTCCAACCCCACATCTTTCTCCCTTTTATTTACCAGCTTATGATGGTTAGATTAGGGCATGTTTCAATTAGCATACAGTATGATAGCATGTTTGCATTCATTCATCTGTCTTGCATGCATCGGGTTCGGCGCATCATACTAACTGCATTGTATTTCAATTCCAAGTTGAATACTTGTTAGTTGTAGCATTTCACATGCCATGTTTAGAATAGCCGAGCCTACCTTAGTTGCATTTCTGCATGTGTTGCATTAGGCATTTCTGTATATTTAGGATCATGCATGGATTTCTAATTAGCTTCTGTTTTGGCTTGGAGTACTCGGTAAGTTTTATGCTTTAGCATCCTTGCATGCGTGTGAGTGACTGCCATGATAGCATGCTTACCATGAGGCCATGTGCTTACGTGATATAACTGCCTGAATGCCTGTGGGTGAAGGTTGGGTTATTTGGATTGAAACAATTCATCGACTGTGAGTTTTAAGCCCACTAGATAGTGGCAAAACCATCTTTTCTAAGCCCACCCGAGGGTGGCAAAAAATCTGCATTTTGAGCCTACTTGCGAGTAGCAAACCGTTTTCAAAAACAAACATGAAATGTTTTGTTCCAATTCAGGCGATCCAGTCTATACTTGTATGCTGTGCGCATCACATAGTAAATCTAGGCTAATAACCGGAATAAGGATGCATAATGTTTTCAAAACTAGATATCATGGTTAGTAGAGGTCGATCTTTGATCGGGCGAGCGGGGGTGCTCACGAAGTGACCTTCCCCAATCGTACCCAAGTTCCCGAGCCGAGGCAACTTTGGTGATGACGGACATGTGGCCTTAGGCAACGAGTCAGGGTTTCCTAAATTTCCCAAAATAAAACATTTAGGTGGCGACTCTGTATCTGGCAAAGCAGTCTATGTTTGGCGCTTCTTTCAAAAATCTGTTTTCTCAAAACGATTTGCCGGATTTGGACTCTTTGGTTCAAGATTTAGAACCGTGACAATTTTGAGTCCTGAAATGTAGTGAGGCCCAAGGGCGCATCTACAGGAGGAGTTATGGATAAAGTAGGCTTTGGCTCAAACCACCAAACACACGAGGGCGCCGTCCGTTCGTTCTATCGGCCGAGCCACGTCGAGTGCGGGTGTGGGTTGTGGGTCGGAGGTCGGGTTGGTGCTAATATTTATTTTTTTGACAAAATTTATTTGGAATTTTTCGAAAAATTTTTGTGGGAAAATTATTTTTTCTGAATGTAATGAATTCAAATTTTGTACAAAATTTGAATTCAATTTTCTGTCCAAAACAGTGCCTCCTCCGGTCCAGTAGGTTCAAATAGATTGACAGTTTGCACCAAACAGATTCGGTTTCTTCCAGACATATTCAAACAGATTTGAATTTCTTTCTGCACATGTTCAATTCGAAATTAGATCTGTTCATTTCGAAAAGTACCTGTTTGGCCTTTCCTAAAGCTCACCAATTTGCCTATAAATACTACAATTATTCTAACAGTTTGTTGAATACGAAATTCTCTTGTTTTCCTTCCAGTTTTGATCTCTTGCATAAATTCTCTTCATATTAGTTTTGGACAATAATTTCACAGAGTATAGAACACAGGTTCTAGTTCGCTGTACAGATTGTTTGGAGTGCTACTACAATCTGTGTAAAGATCATTGTATCTTGGGAGATAGACGTCATTTATCCATAAGCACCGAGGCGGGGCGAATCTATCTTAAGGATATAGTGTCACACACTCGACTTGATCAATTTTGTACTTATTAGTTTTGGTAAATGAATTATGTAAGTAATTTATTTTTATTTGTTTGATTTGGTTTCAAGTTATTTATTTCATACAGAAGATTGTTCCAACAATTCTATCTTCAAGGATAAAGAGGTCAAGGATAAGGGAATGATGAATGTTTTATCCAAATTTATGTACGACATTGAGGATGAAGAAGAGTTTACGTTAAAATGGGAGAAAATGCTTGACAAGTATAAAGTGCGAGATAATCATTAGTTGAAGTTGACATTTGGGGTCAAGGAAAAATGGGGTTGACCATTTGTTAGAAATGCATGGGGTGTGGGCATGAGTAGCACCCAACTTAGTGAATCCTTTAATGCTTTGTTAAAGGATTTCATTCAGTCTGATCATAACGTAATGCAATTTTTCATGCAGTTTGATCGAGTTCTTTGTGAGAAGAGGTACAAAGAGTTACAAACCGAATATGCTCTATGCCAAAAGCTGCCAAGGGTGAATATAAAAGGGAAGATGATGGAGCAAGTTGTAGATGTTTACACCAATAAAATTTGTATAGTTTCAGGATAAGTATGTCAAGTCCCTTGAAGTAAACATTGAAGAAATTGAACATAATGGTGAGAGTACTGTGTATACATATCTTGATAGTGATGGTGTAAATGTAAGGAAGGTGAGAATGGAGTGTGATGGTTCATTGACTTGCAATTGTAGGAAGTTTGAAATGAAGGGCATTTTGTGTAGTCATTGTTTGAAGATCCTTAGAGACACCCTCAAGTTCAAAGAGATTCTTTCACAATATATTCTCAAGAGATGGACTAAAAAAACAAGAGTTGAAAATGTGAAAGATAGGTGTAAGCATGATATTAAGGTTGATGTAAGATTGCATCAAACTTCATGCTATAAATAATTGATGGCAATATTAAGAGCAATAGCCTATAGAGCTTCTGAAAGTAAGGAAACATATAACTTGACGGTAGAAAAAGTGGATGAATTAATTGTAATCATTGAAAGCATGTTAAGCGCAAAATTCAATATGCCTTTTTTCAGATACTATTGAACAAGAAAGCCCTTCCAACACATGCCCTGAACGCTTTGAAGTGGATGATGTAGCGGATACAAATGTAGTTCAAGCAAAGGGACTCAAGAAAAGAGAATGCACTAGTAAGGGAAGAAGGTGGACAAAAGGTGGTTTGGAGCTTGTATTGGCAAAGAAAAATAAAACAAATCCATATAATGCTTCTCAACCTCCCATGTCAGTTGCTCCTCAACCTCCTTAACCATCTCCCTTATTTTCGGTGAATATTCCTCAACCACCTTCTTTGTTTTCGGTGAGTATTCCTCAATTGGCTCCTTTATTTTCAATAAGTGCCCCTCAACTTCCTTCTTCATTCTCAACGAGTGTTCCTCAAGTTAATGTTTCTTCGTCTCAATTTATGCATCCCACCAATGATGTAAGTTAATTTAATATTTATTTTACTATGTCTATTTGTATGTCACTATTACTATTTTAAATTGATATGTGGTTGATATTGTTGCAGCCAAGTAATATGCCTTTTTCAATGCCATCAATGTATTCCATGCATGGAAGCTATCAAGTATTGCTTAACAATGCAAGCGGTTATGACTCGCAAGTCTCGAACAGTCCTGCATGTAGTCAAATAATTTATTTTTCACCTGTCCTCCTTCATTTTGTCATTCATTTTAAGTTCCATTTTATTTTATGATTCCTTTGATATAAGACTATTTTCTTTATTTTTTTTTAGGTGCTACATGGGCATGGGAGTGGGAGTGGGAGTGGGAGTTGGCGTAGGCATGGGCATGATCATGTGGATACACTTTAAAATTTTATTATATATATATATATTGTTGGATATGGTATTCGTGTATGTAATATTGAAAACCTGTCATGTGGAAATTTTTTCTTCTTCTTTGGGGTCAAGGTTTAGTTATTTTTCTCTTGTTTTGAAATCACAATGCAGCTAAAAATGTTGCTGAAAATTCTAGAATGTTGCTAAAAATTTTACTGCAATGTTGTTTAAAATTTTGCTGAAAATTTTAATGGATCTACAATTTTTGCTGGAATGTTGCTTTTAAGTTGTTTTTTCCTTTGTTTTGAAATCACAATGCAGTTGAAATGTTGCTGAAAATTGTAGAATGTTGCTGAAAATTTTGCTGCAATGTTGCTGAAAATTCTGATGGATCTACAATTTTTGCTGGAATGTTGCTTTTAAATGTCTCTTGTTTTTTTCATGGATCTAGAATGTTGCTGGAATGTTGTCATCTTCTTCTTGGAATTTTGCAATGCAGCTATCTTCTTAAATTCAAATCACAATGCAACTATCTTCTTTTTCTTGGAATTTTGCATGAAAATGTTGTTGCCAGGTTCATACGAAGAGAACTTCCATGGAGAAGAGGGGGGAAAAAATCAGCATTCAAAATAGAGTGTAGTATACAATTCAAAGAGGACCAAATCAACTCTATTTTAGCAAGAATTCAACAAGTTATAGAGCAGACAGGTCCTGGATTGTATATTCACCATTCAAGGAGATGCAAATGTACAATTCACAAAGATAAAAATGAAACAAATCAGGGCAAGATGAACCAATCTTTTTCTACATCCCTAAGAATTCTATATCTCATAGACACGACTTTTTGTTTACATTAACCAGAAAACCACACCAAAATTAACACAAATAAAAACACATTAGAATTAGAGAACTAAAGACATTGGTTTTAATCCATGTAGCAGCAACATTCTTCATGTCGATGCTGCTGCACTATACATTTCAGACAATCCCAAAACTTAATTTACAATAGAGTAGTCCAAGTCCAAAACCAGCTTAATTTACACTTAATATTTAAACAACAAAAGAAGAAGTTCAAATCCAATCAATACTATTATTACAGTGGCGTAGTGCAACTTTTCTCGAAGTTCTCTAATCTCTACAACCATTTGTTTACTTTCTTTCCTACACTTTGTAATCATCTCTTCCAGCTCACCATTAGATACAATGAGTTCGTTGACGAAAGGCTTGATATTATAATTTTCGTCGCTTTCCTCCCTTAGCATCTTCAACCATTGACGCTACTTATGTAAAGACATCCACCACTCAAACAAATCACATCCATTGGTGTTATTGAAAGGGCAAGCAAAGTATACCATCCTTGGATTTTCCTTTGACTCTGAAATTTTGAATGCTGCTCTTGCCTCGCAACGACATTTTTGATTTCTAAACTAAATTTCACTAGTATCATTCATAGATGCATGTGATGTTGACATTTTTGTACCTAAAATAACAACATATTATAAAGGTTCTAAATATGATAAATAAAACTAATTAATTGTAGGATATGTAGAAGCTATCTTGTGGACCCTTGTATGGTGAGCAATAATGAGCTCCTTTTGCATCCCAAAGTGAGACAAAGACAAAAACAAAATTTGAGCTTTGCATAGCTATATTTTGAATAGTGTATTATGTTTCAGTTTAAGGGATTGTTTGGGATGATCTAAATTTGTCTCTAAAAATTTTCAAAAATTGAAATTACTCCCAAGAAATGCTATTAGAAGAGGGACCGATAATGTTACTGAGTCGCCGTTTTTTTTATTTTTTATTTTCTTGGGTATGAACTGTTGCTTTCAGTGGCCAGTGTTATATGTTAAACAATTATCAGTTAGTGCTTCTGCACATCTACACCTATTTTTTCTTCTTCACACACGCAGCCAAAGATTTTCAAGGTAACCTACCAAATATATTTTATATAGAAACAAAAGCCATAAACAGTAGGAGAAAGTGGAAGAGATTTGAAATAAATCAGGTAAGAATCTCTCAATCAACACATTAAACAATCTTATATTACCATTACCATTACCATTCAAAGAAAAACTAATTTTTTTGAATTAAAACCCTAATATTTTAAGTTTGGAGGATGAACCTATGGTTTTTTTTTCCCTTAAATCTGTTGGAGTATGGCGGGTAGGTGTAGACGTCCCCGAACGTCCCGGGAGGGAAAATCCCGTTTTGTTCATTTGGGGTCACTACAGTTCAGGACTCAATGTCACAGTCTTGTATCTAATCTCGCAGAGTGCAATGCAAGACCGATGAATCATCAAAGAGTCCAAATCCGGCAAATCGTTTTTGAAAAACTGATTTTTAGAAAGAAGTGCCAAACATGGACTGCTTTGCCAGATACAGAGTCGCCACCTAAATATTTATTTTGGGGGAATTTAGGAAACCCTGACTCGTTGCCTAAGGCCATGTGTCCGTCATCACCAAAGTTGCCTCGGCTCGGGAACTTGGGTACGATTGGGGAAGGTCACTTCGTGAGCACCCCCGCTTGGCCGATCAAAGATCAGCCTCTACTAACCATGATATCGAGTTTTGAAAACATTATGTGCTCTTATTCCGGTTATTAGCCTAGATTTACTACGTGATGCACACAGCATACAAGTATAGACTGGATCGCCTGAATTGGAATGAAACATTTCATGTTTGTTTTTTAAAGCGGTTTGCTACTCGCAAGTAGGTTTAAAATGCAGATTTTGCCACCCTCGGGTGGGCTTAGAAAAGATGGTTTTGCCACTATCTAGTGGGCTTAAAACTCACAGTCAATGCATTATTCCAATTCAGATAATCCAACCTTCACCCACAGGCATTCAGGCAGATATATCACATAAGCATATAGCCTCATGGTAAGCATGCTATCATGGCGGTCACTCACACGCATGCAAGGATGCTAAAGTATAAAAACTTACCGAGTACTCCAAGCTAAAACAGAAGCTATGTTAGAAATTCATGCATGATCTTAACATAGCTTCTGTTTTGGCTTGGAGTACCCAAATGAACTGTAGACGTCCCCGAACGTCCTGGGAAGGAAAATCCCGTTTTGTTCATTTGGGGTCACTACAGTTCAGGACTCAATGCCACGGTCCTGTATCTAATCTCGCAGAGTGCAATACAAGACCGATGAATCATCAAAGAGTCCAAATCCGGCAAATCGTTTTTGAAAAACTGATTTTTAGAAAGAAGTGCCAAACATGGACTGCTTTGCCAGATACAGAGTCGCCACCTAAATATTTATTTTGGGGGAATTTAGGAAACCCTGACTCGTTGCCTAAGGCCACGTGTCCGTCATCACCAAAGTTGCCTCGGCTCGGGAACTTGGGTACGATTGGGGAAGGTTACTTCGTGAGCACCCCCGCTCGCCCGATCAAAGATCAGCCTCTACTAACCATGATATCGAGTTTTGAAAACATTATGTGCTCTTATTCCGCTTATTAGCCTAGATTTACTACGTGATGCGCACAGCATACAAGTATAGACTGGATCGCCTGAATTGGAACGAAATATTTCATGTTTGTTTTTTAAAGCGGTTTGCTACTCGCAAGTAGGCTTAAAATGCAGATTTTGCCACCCTCGGGTGGGCTTAGAAAAGATGGTTTTGCCACTATCTAGTGGGCTTAAAACTCACAGTCAATGCATTATTCCAATTCAAATAATCCAACCTTCACCCACAGGCATTTAGGCAGATATATCACATAAGCATATAGCCTCATGGTAAGCATGCTATCATGGCGGTCACTCACACGAATGCAAGGATGCTAAAGCATAAAAACTTACCGAGTACTCCAAGCCAAAACAGAAGCTATGTTAGAAATCCATGCATGATCCTAACTATACAGAAATGCCTAATGCAACACATGCAAAAATCCAACTATAGCAGGCTCGGCTATTCTAAAAATGGCATGTGAAATGCTACAACTAACAAGTATTCAACTCGGAATTGAAATACAATGTAGTTAGTATGATGCGCCGAGCCCGGTGCATGCGAAACAGATGAATGAATGCAAACATGCTATCATACTGTATGCTAATTGAAACATGCCCTAAACTAACTATCATAAGCTGGTAAATAAAAGGGAGAAAGACGTGGGGTTGGAAAACATACATCACACACACGCACACTTATTACACAATTGTGCCCTCGCTCGGAGGGTCCGAATAAATAATACAGTTCGAATAAATAATTAACTGCTCTAGCTAATTAAATATTATAAAACCCTAATTATTTAACAAATTAACTAGGAAAGCAGTAAATTAGCATGCAAGCCCATGGACCGCCTCAGCTCTGTTCCAGATGATGAATGATGCATGCTTGAGTTGCCTTGCGTGGAAATCCAGTGCGATGCCCCGGTTTGCCTCTGTTTGCAATTAATCCCAGAATGTTGTGCAAAGCTCTTGAAGGATGTTGATCCTTGATTTACTGCAACACAGAGCAAGAAAGGGGCATGGCAAAGTATTTTCATATATGTATGCTTGCCTCGATCCTCGTGCCATCAATCACGCATCTCGATGCATGATGGCCGAGGAGTCGAATTGGACGACTCAATATGAAATGAATGCACATGAAAACACAACAAGACTGAGACTCTATCATGGTTAATCCAGAGTGTCGGTGACCGGGAATTGAGACACGTTCCGTCACTCGGAGTACGAAACGTCCCTCGTTTCCCGTGCTTGGGCTAACTCCTATCCCAAACACAATGCAATGAGATGGCATACACAATGCGACTAACATGCAACCTAGCATACGCAATGCTATGGACTAAAATGGCATACACAATGCACGTGACACAACATGGCATGCACAATGCACTAAAATGCAACCTAGCATACGCAATGCTAGGGACTAAAATGGCATACACAATGCAAGATGGACTTACACCAATATGAGTGGACCTCAGCCACACTCACATCAGTGGCCATTAGATGAAAATGAGACAATCGAAATGCGTGCACACACGCACGAATACCAAGGACCGAACCTAAGGCATTAAATGCCACTCTACCAAAGCATGGAAAAGGATGCAATATGGCATACAAGCATGTAATTTCCAGCACTGAAACATGATGCTAAATGGTCTCGAAACATGGAAACATGGCAACCGATGCATGAAATAAGCCCCTAAACTCAAAACTAGTCACATGAATTGAATTATAACTATGCAAAGCAAGCATTATTTGACTATGAAGCACAAAGACAGAGCCAAGGCAGTCCCAAAACATGCACATTTCTAGTTTAAAGCATGACCAAAAAATGTTACCATGATGGACTAAAATAGCATGTAAATTTGGCTAGCAAGCATGGTTTACATGGCATGTATATGAAGCGTATGAGAAATCATCAAACCAGCCAAAAATAGTGAATAAAACATGTCAAAATATGCCTAAATAACCACTGAAATACAGCCAATGCATACAAAAATGATGAGCTCCTTTGGAGGGCCATGCAAGAGGTTACTCAACACATACAAGATAGACACTTAGCATGGCAAAACCAACTCTGGAAATGAGTTATGACAGCCCTAAAACTCACCAAAAAGGCCCTCAAATTGGTCAACAAAGCATGCAATGAAAGGTCCCCTTGAAAGGCCTTAAGGAGGATTGCTCCACACATGCATGAGGGCATAAAATATGGCCAAAAGGGCCTCGGACAGAGCCAAGGTAGACCTCAAAACTCACATAATAGGGCCTGAAACATGACTTCAATACATGCAAAATAGAGTCCCTTTGGAAGGCCAACAAGACCACCAAACAAGACAAGGAGAGAGGGGGTCACCCCCCTCTGATTTTGGCTCTCAAAAATGCATCTAAGCCACTTAAAATCCACTGGATTTCAGTGGCTAAGAGGCCAAAACATGGCCAATGTAAGTGCTCTAATGCATAGCCCTAATCATGAAGAGATGAAGCATGCACAGGGGGAAGATGACCCCAAACAGAAAAGAGACCTTAACCAAACTTGAAGAGGAAATTAAAATAAGATCTTTTTCAGTTTATGACAAATCTCGAAAATGTTCACAAGTAAGGCTAAAATATGATGCAAAAATAGCCGTAAAAGAGAGATAGAGGGTAAGGGGAAGTAGATGACCTCAAACAATAAAGTGCTCTTAAACAAAGTTGAAGAGAAGCTCAAAATAAGACACTTTATAGTTTAGGTCGAGGCCCAAAAATGCTTGAAAATGGGGCTAAGTAATGAAGCAAAATAAGGCTAGAAAAGGGGAAATGAAGACTTACCCTTGTAGAGCCGACCTTCAGCAGCCTCTGGACCAAGTGGGTGGAGCTTTCAACCTCTGTAAATGACCTCCAAGGTGCTGGAATGGATGAGGGAGGTGGTAGGCTAAGAGGTGTAGGGTAAAATGGCCAAGAATATGAGTGTTTGGAGGCTTGAAGTATAGAGATAGAGGGTTGTATGTATATTTCCAGCCAAAAGCTTCTAACCCTTGCAAATGGAGGTGAAGGGTTGATTATATAGAGGGAGGAGGCCATGGCTTCTTAGAGAAGCCAAGAGAGAGGCTCAAAGCTTCTAAAGGAAGCTTGACCAAAGAGGTCAAGCTTCTTGAAGAAGCTAGACATAAAGGGTCAAGCTTCCTAGAAGCTTGACCAAAGGGGCCAATTCCTCTTTTAAGCCAAGCAAAGTGGTGAAAACCACCTTAAAAGGGGCCAAAACAAGGACAAAACCCTCGGACAGTGGGCCAAGTGTAAAACAACTGGCACAGTTGGAACACACTCAGAGAGACAAAACTGGCCGACCAGTTCAAAAGGGTCAGGGTGGTCGGCCGACCACCTCCCAAGGTTCAAGCAAAAATTACTGGTCGGTCTACCTAGAAAGGTGGCCTCCCAGATGAGTGGAACACAACTGTGTAGTGAAAAACCAGAAAAAGTGACCCAGGAGAGAGAAAAACCATCTTTTTAGCAAGGTTCAAAAGGGTCAAGATGAATTACTGGTCGGCCTACCCATATTGGTGGCCTCCCAGATGAGCACAACACAATGGTGGTATGAAAAGCTAGAAATTGTGGCTCAAAAGTGAGAAAAACCAGCTTTCTGTCAAAAAAATCAACTTTTGGAGAGAGAAAAAGAGAAAACTGGTTTTTCAAGGGAAAAGGTGGCCTCCCACCATACTACCACCTCCCTAACAATGAAAATAGGGTCCCTACCAAAAAAAGGACCAAGACGGATGCAAAACGAAGGTTCGGGGCCCAAAACACGCAACCTGGGGCACCGAAAACAGGCTGTTAGGCACTGGAAGTGGCGTATGACCACGAAAGTGGTCTCTCGGGCCACATTGTCCCTCTAAAGGGAGGACACAAGGTGTGTGCCAAAAACCGGAGCAATCGGAGGTAGTTAAGCGGTCCCGAACCGAGGCACACGGCTGACGGCTCTGAAAACCAGAAACTGGCCTCCAAACGGAAAAAATGGCCTACGACCACGAAACGTAGCCTACGGCCACTGAGAGATGGTTTACGAGACCTCTCCCTCCCTTCGGGAAGAGAAAATAGAGAAAACAAGACCTGGTTTGCAAATCGAGGCAAAGCACAAAAGAGCCCCGAAGTCCGGAGGCAAGACTCGCAGCCGAGACTCTGAAACCTCAGAATGAGTACAATATGGATCATCACCAAGCGCTCAATTAGTGACGTCTGAGTCTTAAGGTTGGTCAAAAATGGGGGTGTCTACAGTAGGGCGTCGGCGGCGGCAGCACGTTGGGAGTAGGAAAGGGTAGGGTGGGGCAGGGTGGCGCGGCGATGTCCTCCTCCTTCTCTCTCATTCTCTCAGTCATTTTCTCTCTCTCTCTCTCTCAAACTCTCCCTAGGAATGACTTGAAAAGAAACCCTAATTCAAAGAAATTTGATTTTTTTTTTTTTAATTTATTCACCAAAATGACGTTGTTTTGGTGAGTTTTGAATCTTAGCCCTTAGAGGCTGAGTGAGACACATGTTGGCCATCCTCTCTTCACTATAGGAGATCACTATAGAAAATCACTCTAGATGATCTTTACGCTTGCAAACCCACTGGTTAGTGCCAGAAAACTACAATTAACTAACAAATAAATGAAAAATATGCTCCAATGATTTTATTAAGGTGCTTGTTAGTTAACAAGTTTGCTAACCCATTTTCTAACTGCAGCGAGCTTGGTAAAAAGAAAGAGAGGAGCGAGGAAGAGAGAGTAGAAGAGGGAGAGTTATCAGAGTTCTGTTGTGTAGCAGAACAAAGAAAATTAGTAAAAAAAAGAAAAGGTAAATTGCAAATACATCCTCTGAGATTTGCTTAAAATATAAATTGCTCCCTATAATTTAGAAAATTACAAATACTCCATTATTAGAATTTTTCATTTAACAGAATTAACTAAAAAAAAATGAAATTCATAATTGCTCTCCTATAAAATAATAAAATTACCTAATTATTAATTGAAACATATTTATAATATTATTAAAAATTATTAATTGACTTGATGATTTATTAATAAAATGAGATTTCTTATGAAATTATAAACCTCAGGGGGTAAAATATAATTTTCAGAATCACGGGAGACAATTCGTATTTTAATCAAAGCTCAAAAGGTATATTTATGATTTATTCAAAAAGAAAAAGTAAAGAAGAGAGAAAGATATAAGAGGAAGCGTACTGGTTGCATATATATATATATATTATTCACTTAGCTCGTATTTTAACTACATTATTAAAGCACATACCCACTCTCTAAACTAGTAAACACTTAACACAAATGGATCTTACTTTTTAAACATTTTGTCATATAACACACTTTAACAACCAATTTTAACACCACCATTAGAGATGCTCTAATGAGGCAAAGCATAAGAAAGACTCTTGATCTCAATCTTCGTTAGCTGATCAACCCTTGGAATGATCTAGTTCAATTTTAGCGTTAAATTTTTTTTTCAAAATCAATCACAATCAAAGAAATCAAGTAAAACTACATATATGTAATCCATACCAATATTTTGGTAAACTCGCTTATCCATTGATTTCATCAATGAAAATTCATGACTCGATCTTCATCTTCATCTTTGTTGATGCCACTACTTCTCATCTCAGTAGCCTTTGTTGGGTTGGGTTGGGTTGAGTATTCTTGCATTTTATTTATACTCATTCACTAGTGTTGTTGTGCTTGCTTTTTTCACAATAAAGATGTCCCTTTTAATTTTTTTTAATAAGTACTCATAAGTGCTAGCACTACAACAAAAAACACTTTCGGCGACCAAAAAAAACGTTTTTTGTCGCTAAAAGTAGGGGAATTGGCGACTAAATTGGATTTAGTCACCAAAATTGCGCACTTTCGCCGACTAAACTCGTTTGGTCGCCAAATATAATGCTTTTAGCGACTAAAATGCAATTTAGTCGCCACATGTAGGGCTTTTAGCGACTAATGGTTATTTAGTAGCCAAAAGTCACAGTTTTTGGCGACTAAAATGATTTAGTAGCCAAAAGTCACGGTTTTGGCGACTAAACTTCACTTTCGTCGCCGATTATAAGTGTTTTGGCGACTAAAAACTGTTTCGTCGCTGAAAGTGGACCTTTTTCCCTACAAAAAAAAAAGTAGTAGCTGAATGCAGGGTTTTGGCGACAAAAAAATTCGGTTTAGTCGCCAAAAATTCGGTTCAAAGTAATATATAAATAATATAAGTTACAATATATTTCACGTGATGGTTGCGTGGTACAGTGGAGGGCACTGTGCGCGCAAGGTTTGCAGCGTCCAGGTCATGCGTTCGAAACACGGAGGAGTCCTCAGGCGGGTGAGGGACATTCTTTTTTTTTTTGAAAAATACTTTTGGCGACTAAAGAGTTTAGTCGCGAAAAGATTAAATAATTAAAAAAAAAATAGTATTGGCGACTAAACGTTTAGTCGCGAAATGTGTAAGTTCCAAAAATGGAAAACACTATTGGCGACTAATTTTTTCGTCGCTGAAGACATTCAATATTGCCGACTAACAGGTTTTTAGTCGCCAAAGGAATCTGCGACCAGTTATTGGCGACGACACCGGCGACCAAAAGTTTTTGTCGGGAAAAGTGGAAATTTGACATTCGGCGACTAAAAGCAGGACTTTTGGCGACTAAAACTTTAGTCGCCAAAAGTGTTTTTTTTTGTAGTGTAGGAAAAACTCATTAATGTATTAAGATTGTGTTAATAAAAATATATATTTTAAAACAATGATTTTAAAAATAGTTTCAAATTTTGTAAAATTCTTGAAAAATGTTTTGAAAGGAATAAAAAGTGCGTCATGATTTTCTTTTTGTCTAAGTTATTTGCAAAACGGGTTCTATTGTCTAATTAGGATGGATATGGTATGTTTCAAATCAGGTTAGAGCCACGATGGAATATGCATGCTTAACATGCGTTAGGTTTGGAACGATTATGGGATGTGGTCACTCGGCCAAAAATAGTGATTTTCTAAAAAAATTAATTTAGATTATTTATTTTTACATTTTTTATGTTGACAATGATGATGGAGCGAAATTAGCCATACAATTCAACGACATTTATGAAAACGCTAAATATAAGGGACTGCAAACGTTTGCCAAATATCGTAAACATAAGTCGACATTTATTGACACAAATATATGTAAGTGTTTAATAACAATTTTTAAAAATTGAGATACAAAAATACTATAGATTTGTATGGACACATCTGCAATACAAATATATATATATGATACTCACAAGACTCATAAGTATAGACACGTCTGCTATAGATTTTTTCTGCCTTGCTATTGTCCAATTTATGTTTTTTGTAAGTACTCATAAGTGCCATGGAAGACTCATTATTATTAGCATTGTGATAAAATAATAATAATAATAATAAATTAAGATTGTGATAAAAAAAAAATGTTTTAAAATATGATTTAAAAATGATTATGTTTTTCTCGAGTTCAAATTTAATTTGGCTGTCATGTTTGGGTTTGTGAGACTCATCGCATATCCTATTTCAATGATTTGAATCATTCATGATATAAGGCTCTTTATATCTATTATCTATGAAAAAAATCAAGTTGATTTGATAATTGTAACATTTTCATTTTATTGTGTTTACCAATGAATGATCTATTTTGAAAAATATAATTATCGTACATTTTTTTTAGAGACAAATGCAAAATGAAAAAAACTAAGATTTTCAAATCGACATAATTTTTTAAATATATGATATACGCAGAGAACCTTACAAAATGAACAGTTTAGATCATTAAAAATGATCTGTGATGGGGGCCTATCAACCCAAACATTATGGTCAAGTTGATATTTAAACTTAGGAGAAGTCCAATCCATTTAAAAAAATTGTTTTAAGTTTACAAAACAGATTTCTATTGTCTAATTGGGAATGGAGCTAGTATGTCTCAAACAAAACTAGGGCGAGGATGAAATAGGCAAGCTTAACATGCATGACGTTTTGGACGATGATGAGATTTGGTCACCCAATTAACCAAAAGCGTGATTTTTTTAAAATTCAACTTAGATTATAAATTTATTTGTTTTAAATTTTTTACAATCTTATAATTTAATATATATATAGCTTCATTTGGGATGTGTGTTGGCTTTTTGGATTTTGACTATTTTAACCTGTTGTTAAAAAACTTCGTTTGTGAGAGACTTTTTGATTTTTTGACTTTTGTGAGAGAAAAAATAAAATGATTATGGTTTAGACGTTACATTTTGTCTTATTGACTTTTTAACCTATTTTATCTTTTTGCGATTATTTTAACTAAAAAGTCCAAAAACCTCTTATGCCAAACAAGGGCTATATATATCATATAAAATCATTATATGATAATCCAACTACAACATATCCATATTTAATTTTTTTTTTATAAATTTACTAATTTTAATTTCTACATATTTTTATTTTCCAAATGAATATAAAAAAAAAAAATTCAAATAGTTACAATTACTTTTAATGTTATGTTACTAATTCTTCTTCTAATTTAACTATTATTTTTAATATCAAAATGAGTATTTATTTTATTATTTTATAATTTAATATATATCATACAAAATTATTATATGATAATTATATTTTTATAATACGATATAACTAAAATTATCAAAATACACAAATAATTTAACTAAAATTAATATATATCAAGTAACAATTTCATTGAACGAAAACGTCAATATTATCAAAATAAATAATTAAAATTAACTTTTTTATAACACACATTGTACCATTAATATATATATATATATTTAAAATAATACATACATTACATGAGTCAATTGCTAGTATCTACCTGTATCTACCTATAATAGTGCAGAGATACAAAAGATGTTTTTTGGGTAAGTAATACTAGCACAGTGCTATGCATAGATTTAAACAAATAATTCAAAATTATTGTAAAACTTAAATAATAATAAAAGAAAAATAATTTAAAATTAAATAAATTTTAACTGTATTGGTTGTATGGTGATCATATATGTATAATTTATTTAATTTATACTAGTATTATGTGAATACTTAAACTTGGCTCTGATACCATGAAAGGTGCTCACTAAGGTTTAAGCTTGACATGATTAGCACGTCTGTCAACGACTTACAGGCATCAACGGTCCTCGCATACGGCACTTGACCTAACCTAACGCGACTTGGGTGACGTCCCACTAACCTCAAACTTAAACTATTAATTTTCCTAAGACAATTATTATTGAGGAAGTAGGGATATTTTACAAGAGAGGGAGGAGAGAGGAAAATATTACAAAGGAGAAAATAAAATTAAAACTGACTCTGACTCTTCTGTCTCAACAAGGGTGAGAGCATGCCCTTTTATAATACAAATTCGGATAAAAGAAGGGACATGTGTAAGCTATTCATTGCACCGACAGATTACCCTTATCCTGATTGGTGACGTAAGTGATGACGAATACAGATAATGGAGACAGTATCTTCTCTTTTGCTGGTGGAGGAATCTACTTTTTCCAAAGTTATTTGTCTGTTTGTGCCGACACCGACATTCAATCGTTCCTCTTTCCTTTTCTGCTTTTGGCGAGCTTTTCGGTGAGGACATCTGTCAAGGAATCCCAAAAGTCACCAAAGTTGGAATCATCATCATCTTCGGGTAATTGGCTTTCTCTAGCTAACACGTGTTCGGCTGGATCCACATCTGGTTCTGATGAGGGCTGACTGGTTCCTGACCTCATAGATGCATCATCTTCAGGAGGTACAGTTTGTAGGAACTGTTCTTTGAGATAATTCATACTTTTGATGATAATCTCATTTTCAGATAATTCAGGATGCTGGTTTCTTAATTCTTTTTGAATTTGGATAAATGGATTCTGTGATAATGCTGGTGGAGCAGAGAGAGTTGGCTGCTTAACTGTTTCTCTACATGCTTGTGCATGTTCCTGGATTTTTGTTACTGTTTCAGAAATGATCGGATTCATGCCTTTATCCCACCATTTTACAAAGAAAATTCGTTTTAGGCGGGGTACCTTGTTCTGATAATCACATGCAAAATCCCATTTCCAAATCCATGGGATACTGAATCGGATGGAAAAATGAACTAATGATTTACTGATGGATAAATCCCTGTTTTTGTTAAGATAAGCATAAGCCCGAGAATAGGCATAATGCCAATCATTAAAAGCAAGTCGGATTTCTTTTGGTAGGATATCAAGAGATAACCCAAACTTATCAAAATATACTGTTCATAAAGAATAGACATCCGGTCATGGCGGTCCCGAAGTTTTTTCCTAACGCGTTCGGCAAAAAGGGTAGGAAGGCCATCAATAAATTTGGCTTTCCAATGTTCACTGTTACCATCAGGGCGTTGCATAACCTTAATAAGGAAAACATCCTTATACCAACGGAAATGAGTAAGAGATGGGCATCGCAAATTCTGGAGAAGTTCGCGACTACGATCCTGAGTGCTAGTGCTGGTGCCAAGGAAATGAAGGATAATAGTTTGGATGAGAGTGTAAACAGCATCTTGCTGTTGTACGGGTTGTCATCCATAGGACTGTTTCCTCAGTGATACTGTTTGGTGTATACGGTTCTTCTGTTTTAAGCAGAATATCCTTGGTAGAAGGATTACTGGTTTGTCCTCTCAAAGGAGGGAATTCTGATGAGTCATAGCGAGGGGTATGACCACCTCGACCACGGCCACGTCCTCGACCGGAACCTCTACTGGTCATGCTCCTCTTCGGGAGCGGATTTCTGCAGATATTCCCTGGTTAAGAAATCAGGCAAAGAGTTATTTTCTCCTTTAATATGTTCAATATCAAAATCAAAATTAGATAAATAACTTTGCCAAGTAAGAAATATCTGTTTAGATGCTAAATTTTTAACATCTTTTTTGAAAATCTGTTTAGCAGCAGAGCAATCAACTCTGATAAGAAAATACTGGTTTAAAAGATCATCCTGGAATTTTAAAACACATTTTACAATGGCTAAACATTCCTGTTTAATCGTGGAGTAATTTAAAGCGGCTTTATTCCAATGACCAGAATGGAATCTAAGTAATTCTTCCTTCTGGGTTTTGGGATTAAGTTGCTTTAAGATCCCACCAAATCCTTCATTGGAAGCATCAGTTTCAACTATTTTCTTCCAGTTAGGATGGGGTAACTGTAAACATGGTAACTGTTTAACTTTAGATTTGATTTTCTTTACAGCTGCAGTATGTTCTTCGCCCCAGGGAGGAGGATTCTTCCGGAGTCGGGTAAATAAAATGCTACAATCAGCTGCAATATTAGGATAATAATCACGGATATAATTGAGACTTCCTAAGAACCGTTGTAATTGCGTTTTATCCTTAATTTCATCAGGAAATTTAGAAGCAAACTCAATACTGCGGTTGATGGGAATAATACTTCCATTTGAAATATTATGTCCAAGATATCTGATAGTTGTTTGAAACAGTTGCATCTTTGGTGCAGAAAGCACTAAACCATTTCTGTGGATAACATGCTTAAAAATATTAAGATGTTTAATATGCTGTTCAATTGATGAAGAATAGATTAATACGTCATCAATATATGATAAGGTAAATTCAAAAAACGGATTAAAAATATCATTCATAATATGTTGGAATTCAGATGGAGCATTTTTCAATCCAAAGGGCATTAGGTTCCATTCATAATGTCCAAATGGTACTGTGAATGCAGTTTTATAACGATCCTGTTCAGCAATTTCAATTTGCCAATATCCTGATTTTAAATCAAATTTGGAAAATATGATTGCATCCTGTAGACGATCCAAAAGATCTTTTTTATTCGGAAGAGGATATCTGATCCATTTTAATTTATCATTTAATGGTTTATAATTGATAACAAGACGAGGAACACCTCTTTCAATTTCAACATTTTTATTAACATAAAAAGCGGTACAACTCCAAGGAGAGTGACTAGATCGGATTAGCTTTTTATCTAAAAGACTTTGAATTTCTGTTTTACATAATTCCATATATTCCTTTTTCATTTGACTAGGGCGAGCTCTAGTTGGAATATATTTTTCATCAAAATCGGGTTCATATGGTAAAGTAACTGTATACTTTTTCCTATTCCAAAAAGCATTAGGAATAGTACCACAAACTTCTGCTTGAAATTCATTTTCAATTATTTTAATTTTCTGTTGCAAAGAAGGTTGTTGTAACCTTTGTTCTGTTGTTAAGAAAGAAACTTCCTTAGCTAAAAAATTAATTTGATTCTGTTTAAAAGTAACTAGATCTCGAATTTGATCTAATTCTTTAGTATATGGTTGTGTGATAAATTCAAAAATAACAGATCTTCCCTGCAGTTGGGAATAAATTCCAGTTGAATCAATTTTTTGAATAGGCATTAAAAGACATAAAAATGGTGTGCCTAAAATAATATTTGTAGCTAGATTTCTGACTAAAACAAATGATGTTGGAAGACAGAGATCATTGTTACAAATATAAGCTTCTGGTATTTTATACCTGATCTGCATGGAATTACCACTTGCACTGGTTAAACTTTGGGTGGTTTTCTCAAAATACCTGGTAGGAACTATACCTTCTTGGATACAGTTCATATCTGCTCCGCTATCTACTAAAGCAATTGCATCTTTGATAATAAAATCAGGTTTAATCATAAAAGATATTTTTATATACCATTTCTGAAAGGTCACTTGATTTACAAGTAACAAGTACTGATTAGATTCTTCTTTTGATTCAAGTTTTTGTTCAGTTTCTTGGATTACTTCTTTCTGTTTTTGTGGTAATTGGGAATGAAGATATTTAATATCTTTAATGGCTGCTGCACTAGCGGTTTGTAAATGTTTTACTTCTGTTTTTAAAATATTTATTTCCATTTTCAAATCTTGGACTGTTGTTGGTTGTTCAAGAACGGGTTTTGCTTGAATCCTATCAACAACATGTTTCAAGCTATAGGAATAATCAGGTATGTTTGGTGTTTCTTGTACTGTTTGTTGATGTTCGTAACACATTTTTAAGTATTTTAGTTTTATTTCTGGATCTTGTATCTGGTCTGCTACAGCAAGCATATCTCTTTGAGTATCTGCTAAAACATTAATACTACTGGGTTCTCCTAGGTGTAAACCATTCATTTCAACTATGGATTTCCAGTAGTTAATTTCTGATATTTGTTCCTGATTGGTACTACAAGGACAGGATTCTGTTGGTTCTTCATCACTTGTTGAGGATGTAGAATATAACTGGTTAATTTCATCTTCAGATGGAGTTTCTTCACTAGATGAATTTTCTTCAGCTTCCAAAGCATTAATTATCTGTTCTTTAAGTTTTTCATCTAAAATTAATTCATTAATCTTAGATTTAGCTTTCGATTTACATCGGTTAGCATAATGTCCTGTTTGTCCACATTTATAACATTTTACTTCTGATTTATCTTTTCTTTTACTTGTAGGCTTACTGGTTGAAGGTTTTTTGGAATAAAACTTCTTCCTAGTTTTCGGATGGCTAGTTTTGTGTGACTTACGGTAAGGTTTGGAAGATTTCCTATGAGACATCTTCCCAGATCTGTTGGGATACTGGATGACTAGTTCATATGCAAATTGATCACAAAATTCTCCTAATTCTTTTCTTCCTGTTAAATTCTGTTGTTTCATTTGGTAATGAAGTTTGAGATCATTACACAATGAAAGTCCGAATTTAAGCATTTCAATGACAGATGCAAATATATCAAATGTACTTGAGCTTAGAGTTCTAACTCATGGGTATGAGTATAAACCAGGATCCCCTCCATTTTCGGTCCATTCCCGAATTTACATTAAGGCTTTAACAACTTTAAATCCTTATGTTAGAAAGAAAACTGAAAATGGGAAAACAGTATTAATTGAAACTAATCTGTATAGCAGCCAGGTAGCTGTACCTAGGCAAATCCCGTGGTCACAAATAACCTTTCCAGAAAGATGGCATATTCCAAATGCTGTACCTCCACAACCGATAATTCAACATAACATAGATGATATTATTCAGACACAAGGAGGTAATGTTTATCTCCAATTCCAACGACCCATGCTCACCCGAAGCACTTCTTCTAATGCTAGTTTTAGAACAGCTCCCCGAAGCTTATCTAATAATAGTTTTAGAACTGCTAACAGAAGTTTTTCCAATAACAGTTTTCAATCAATCCCACCATATAGGGTTGATTTACCGCCATCTTTCTGGAAAGGTTATTTGTGACCACGGGATTTGCCTAGGTACAGCTACCTGGCTGCTATACAGATTAGTTTCAATTAATACTGTTTTCCCATTTTCAGTTTTCTTTCTAACATAAGGATTTAAAGTTGTTAAAGCCTTAATGTAAATTCGGGAATGGACCGAAAATGGAGGGGATCCTGGTTTATACTCATACCCATGAGTTAGAACTCTAAGCTCAAGTACATCTGATATATTTGCATCTGTCATTGAAATGCTTAAATTCGGATAAACATAAAAATATACTGGTTCATGGGAAAGACTGGTTTCTATGGCTCCCATTAGTGATGCTCTCCAATTGAGGCACCTACCATCTCGGAGGGTACACTGAAGTTTGGGTTATCTCTTGATATCCTAAACATCAAATTGAGGCACCTAACTGGTTCCTCGTGTGGTGGGATAAGTTTGGGTTATCTCTTGATATCCTACCAGAAGAAATCCGACTTGCTTTTAATGATTGGCATTATGCCTATTCTCGGGCTTATGCTTATCTTAACAAAAACAGGGATTTATCCATCAGTAAATCATTAGTTCATTTTTCCATCCGATTCAGTATCCCATGGATTTGGAAATGGGATTTTGCATGTGATTATCAGAACAAGGTACCCCGCCTGAAACGAATTTTCTTTGTAAAATGGTGGGATAAAGGCATGAATCCGATCATTTCTGAAACAGTAACAAAAATCCAGGAACATACACAAGCATGTAGAGAAACAGTTAAGCAGCCAACTCTCTCTGCTCCACCAGCATTATCACAGAATCCATTTATCCAAATTCAAAAAGAATTAAGAAACCAGCATCCTGAATTATCTGAAAATGAGATTATCATCAAAAGTATGAATTATCTCAAAGAACAGTTCCTACAAACTGTACCTCCTGAAGATGATGCATCTATGAGGTCAGGAACCAGTCAGCCCTCATCAGAACCAGATGTGGATCCAGCCGAACATGTGTTAGCTGGAGAAAGCCAATTACCCGAAGATGATGATGATTCCAACTTTGGTGACTTTTGGGATTCCTTGACAGATGTCCTCACCGAAAAGCTCGCCAAAAGCAGAAAAGGAAAGAGGCACGATTGAATGTCGGTGTCGGCACAAACAGACAAATAACTTTGGAAAAAGTAGATTCCTCCACCATCTGGATTCAACTTAAAGACTTCAGCTTGACTATCCGACAACATAATTATACTAATCTGATTTGTCAAACTATGAGTAAGCAATTAACCAGAATTGAAGAAATAGTTTCTACCTTTAAAGACAGAAGCTTAGCTCCACCAGTAGCTGGAAGTTCAACCATTCATCCCGTTTCTATTAAACCTCCATTAGAACTGAGTAATTTTAAGCTAAAAGCTTCTAATACTGAGTTCATGGATACTCGTTTACAGAAAATGCAACATCTCAATGTTCGCCCTCCGGAACCTCTACAGGAATCATCCAGTGGAACTATCAATATGCTCAGATCTGAACCACAAGTTGGTGATGAATTATCACCAGAACAGATAAATGAAATTCAGTCGAATTTTCAAGAACCATTTTCTATTAATAAATTGCATTCTTATAGTTCGGGTAGACCCCATACTCTACCTTATACCAGAAACTATTATGCTCGACCAACGCCACCCGATCTCCTTTATGAAGAAACATATCTTAATGATCAGGGAAGTTATCATGGCAAAACCATTTATGAATGGAATATAGATGGTGAATCTGAGTATGCTGTTTTAAAAAAATTACATCAGATGTTAATGTTTGCCACTGTATGTCGTCAATACAGTAACCAGGATCGCGATATTGCTAAGTTTATTATTAATGGCTTCACCGGCCAACTCAAAGGCTGGTGGGATAATATCATCACCTATGCTCAACAACAGGAAATCCTCAATTCCATTAAAGTGGAAGTTGATCCTACCACCCGACAACCCGTACAACAGCAAGATGCTGTTTACACTCTCATCCAAACTATTATCCTTCATTTCCTTGGCACCAGTACTAGCACTCAGGATCGTAGTCGCGAACTTCTCCAGAATTTGCGATGCCCATCTCTTACTCATTTCCGTTGGTATAAGGATGTTTTCCTTATTAAGGTTATGCAACGCCCTGATGGTAACAGTGAACATTGGAAAGCCAAATTTATTGATGGCCTTCCTACCCTTTTTGCCGAACGCGTTAGGAAAAAACTTCGGGACCGCCATGACCGGATGTCTATTCCTTATGAACAGTATACTTATGGACAACTTTGTTCCATTATAACAGATGAAGGACTTTCATTGTGTAATGATCTCAAACTTCATTACCAAATGAAACAACAGAATTTAACAGGAAGAAAAGAATTAGGAGAATTTTGTGATCAATTTGCATATGAACCAGTCATCCAGTATCCCAACAGATCTAGGAAGATGTCTCATAGGAAATCTTCCAAACCTTACCGTAAGTCACACAAAACTAGTCATCCGAAAACTAGGAAGAAGTTTTATTCCAAAAAACCTTCAACCAGTAAGCCTACAAGTAAAAGAAAAGATAAATCAGAAGTAAAATGTTATAAATGTGGACAAACAGGACATTATGCTAACCGATGTAAATCGAAAGCTAAATCTAAGATTAATGAATTAATTTTAGATGAAAAACTTAAAGAACAGATAATTAATGCTTTGGAAGCTGAAGAAAATTCATCTAGTGAAGAAACTCCATCTGAAGATGAAATTAACCAGTTATATTCTACATCCTCAACAAGTGATGAAGAACCAACAGAATCCTGTCCTTGTAGTACCAATCAGGAACAAATATCAGAAATTAACTACTGGAAATCCATAGTTGAAATGAATGGTTTACACCTAGGAGAACCCAGTAGTATTAATGTTTTAACAGATACTCAAAGAGATATGCTTGCTGTAGCAGACCAGATACAAGATCCATAAATAAAACTAAAATACTTAAAAATGTGTTACGAACATCAACAAACAGTACAAGAAACACCAAACATACCTGATTATTCCTATAGCTTGAAACATGTTGTTGATAGGATTCAAGCAAAACCCGTTCTTGAACAACCAACAACAGTCCAAGATTTGAAAATGGAAATAAATATTTTAAAAACAGAAGTAAAACATTTACAAACCGCTAGTGCAGCAGCCATTAAAGATATTAAATATCTTCATTCCCAATTACCACAAAAACAGAAAGAAGTAATCCAAGAAACTGAACAAAAACTTGAATCAAAAGAAGAATCTAATCAGTACTTGTTACTTGTAAATCAAGTGACCTTTCAGAAATGGTATATAAAAATATCTTTTATGATTAAACATGGTTTTATTATCAAAGATGCAATTGCTTTAGTAGATAGCGGAGCAGATATGAACTGTATCCAAGAAGGTATAGTTCCTACCAGGTATTTTGAGAAAACCACCCAAAGTTTAACCAGTGCAAGTGGTAATTCCATGCAGATCAGGTATAAAATACCAGAAGCTTATATTTGTAACAATGATCTCTGTCTTCCAACATCATTTGTTTTAGTCAGAAATCTAGCTACAAATATTATTTTAGGCACACCATTTTTATGTCTTTTAATGCCTATTCAAAAAATTGATTCAACTGGAATTTATTCCCAACTGCAGGGAAGATCTGTTATTTTTGAATTTATCACACAACCATATACTAAAGAATTAGATCAAATTCGAGATCTAGTTACTTTTAAACAGAATCAAATTAATTTTTTAGCTAAGGAAGTTTCTTTCTTAACAATAGAACAAAGGTTACAACAACCTTCTTTGCAACAGAAAATTAAAATAATTGAAAATGAATTTCAAACAGAAGTTTGTGGTACTATTCCTAATGCTTTTTGGAATAGGAAAAAGTATACAGTTACTTTACCATATGAACCCGATTTTGATGAAAAATATATTCCAACTAGAGCTCGCCCTAGTCAAATGAAAAAGGAATATATGGAATTATGTAAAACAGAAATTCAAAGTCTTTTAGATAAAAAGCTAATCCGATCTAGTCACTCTCCTTGGAGTTGTACCGCTTTTTATGTTAATAAAAATGCTGAAATTGAAAGAGGTGTTCCTCGTCTTGTTATCAATTATAAACCATTAAATGATAAATTAAAATGGATCAGATATCCTCTTCCCAATTAACCAAAAGCGTGATTTTTTTAAAATTCAACTTAGATTATAAATTTATTTGTTTTAAATTTTTTTTTATGTTGGCAATGGTAACAGATCGAAGTTAATTGTTCCAATTAGACTACATTTATGAAAATGCCAATTAAAAGTGGCTGCATGCGTTTGTTAAACATCATAAAAATAAGATGACATTTGTTGACACAGTTACGTACATGTATCTAATAATATAATTTTCAAAATCGAGATACAAAAACAAAACTATGCATTTTATTTTTTTTTTCTTCTGTTCCTTTGTATAATTTCTATTTTAATTTTTTCATTATTAACCCTAGCACAATTAGAAGAAAAATTGGGGTACTTTAAATACACCTCTAATTTTCTTTACACTCACCTTCTGTATATATATATAATTTTTTTTGATCAGTAGAAAAAGAGACTATATTTGTAACGCCCTAAAAAAAATACATAAAACCCATCAATCTTGACATGTATCAATATAAGAGAAATAAACATCTTTCCATTTATCAGAGTAGTTCTTATAAGAGTATTACATGTTGACAACAAAAGTAAAGGCCCTATGGGCTTACAACTTTCCAAGCCAACACTTGGTTTCAAGGAATGAGTACTAACTCATATACATATTAAGCCCTTGGCTTGAATTTACATGTAATACATCAAGGAAAGCAAAACAACCAAAAAGTGTGTCTGCCTCTAACCTCCCAAGCTATATCCTTGGAGGTGGCATGCTACCTGCACCTGAAAATGATGTCCCATATAAGGTGAGCCACAGCCCAGTAGAAATATACTAAACCAACTATAAACAATGACTAAAATAATAGCATTTGATAGATGGTCCACACTTATATTCCCACTTCTTTTTCAACTTTGAGTTTGAAAACAAGGCTCAGAATCTAGCCAAACAACTTAATGAGATTGAGACTCATCCTTAAGACACATAAACCACTTCCATATTTCCCGAAAGATACACATTTTGATGCTGTATCAATATCACATAAAAATACTTCTATGCTTCACAATTGATAACGATATACATTTTAGTGCTATATCAAATCAATTCAAACACTTCCATAATCCACACTTGATACACATTGTGGTGTTGTATCAATGTCAAATCAAATCCGGTTTAGAGGTCCATCCCCTATCTTCCCCTAAACCGTGGAGTACATCCCCTATCTCCTCCCACACAACACATGTATATAAACATAGATCATATACAATCAATCAATACATAAAGTTAATGTATTATTCCATCCGCTATGTCTTATAGCATACTCAATCGATTAGTTTTTGTTTGCCTAATCCTCATGCACTGTCTACAACAATCAAGACTATCATCCACCGATAGCCCAAAGCAGTTATTTCTAAACAGAAAATAAATGCGCCAAATGGATATATAATCAACATTTCAATTAGGTGAGTGATAAATAATCCAACAACACCCTTTAATCCCATACATTCCAAATTTCAACATTTTCAATTCAATTCCTCATTTTCTCAAATTAATTTTACCAAATTAATTTATCAAAGTAATTAGGGCATTTCTCCCATAAATTACATAACAACCCTAAGGTTCCATTTTCACTAATAATCCAATATTGATCTCATTTCTCTATGCTAAACATGCATATAGGTTTATATAAATAAAACCCCAACTTTTGTTAATTTACACAAAAGACCCAAACTTTTCTCAAAATTACCCAACAACTCCCAACATATCAAAATGCTAAAATTCAAAGACAAAGCTCATAAAGAGGAGTAGGATATCCCTACCTCGAAGTTTGAACGGAGATGAAGACCCAAAGACCAACGTGCTCCAAATCCAAAGTTTTTCAGATTAAAACAAAGCCCTCAACACCCTCTATCTTTTTAACAAAGGACTAAGGGTAGAAACTCACCCTAGGTAGATCAAATCTTAGAGAGAAGACAAGTTTAGAGAGAGAGAGAGTCTCGGATTTAGGGTTTCAAAAAGAAAAGGGGATGAAAAAGTGAAGTTAAAATCGCTGATGTCTGCTGATATAAAATAGGCTCGCTCGAGCGAAGGATTGGTCGCTCGAGCGACCAGACACAAAGAATACTCACTTGAGTGAAGAAAGTCTCGCTCGAGCCAACAACTCGAAGCTTCAAGTCTGCAACCCAGAAGCACGCTCGAGCGACAGAATGCTCGCTCGAGCAAGGAACTCGAAAACATACACCTCGCTCGCTCGAGCGAAGGAAATCTCGCTCGAGCCAAGAAACACAGCTCTCAGGTCCAGAACCAGACGCAATCGCTCGCTCGAGCGAAGCCACTCTGGCTCGATCCACCAGACACAAAAACTCAACTCTCGCTCGAGCGAAGAAACTCTGGCTCGAGCGAATGACCAAAATTCTGGGCAGCAACCTTTTGTTCCCAAACACAACCAACCTGTAACAAACCTGCCCAACACATCCTATAACTCAGATACGAAGTATGAAAGGACGTAAACAAGACTTATACAACTACTAACATCCACAGACACAAGTCCGGATCACTGTACAACAAGGGGTAAAACCCGGGATCGCTATAACATTGATGAAAAATATAGTACAAAGTACATTATAACCACATCAATAGAGTAAGGCAAGTGTGTTCCTTTTATATAATATACAAGTGTTCTTTATAAGGTGTAAGACCCAACGTGTATATAGTGGGTCTAAAGAAAAATAAATAATTAATGTATTTAGAAGTGTTAGCGAAAAAATTTGTGGTTACCAACGAGGGTTGGTTGAGTTGCTAAGGATCGAATTCTTCTTCTTTTTTTTTTTGTTTTTTTCTTTTTTTGTTTTTTTTTTTTTTGGTTATGTAGGGTATCCTGAGTTAGTTCACGCACACTGGACTCTTCGCTTTCAAGACTTAGGTTCAATTCTCGCTGCAGCTGCAACTACAGTTGCCCTCTCACCTAAACTTTTTTCTTACCCAAAAAGAAGAAGAAGAAATTTGTGGCTTAATCTAAACAAATTTAAGGAAAATGGTTATTTGTGAGCTTTGTCTCAACACACATCTTTTCTTTTTCTTTTTCTTTTTTTTTTCCTTGTGGAAGGTACCAAATCGACCATATAGGTGCTTTTTTGAATCATAGCAAAATTTTCACTTTTAAGAATTGACATGTCGTACTGTTTGTGTGAATTAAGACGGTAGAAGAGTTATGGCATTACTCATAGTATCAGGTGGATCAACGAGATCCAAATTGGATGGAAAAAAAAGTTCAATCACATGCATGAATAAATACTAGGAAAGTTTTTTACGCATATAATTTGTATGCGTAAGATTCATACAAAATGAAATAATAAGAACATTTTTATAATTTTAAGTCACAATAATGTATGCTTTGATTTGGAAAAATAAAGAACAAATCACAAAAGATCACAAATATTTTCTATGAAAATTTTATTAGTTTACTATTATTCTAAAAATTAATGGAGATGGAGGCAAATTGGAATGCCTTTTTCTGGCATTGGCACCATATCACCTAAAACCTTTTCCGTGGAAAAAAGTACCTCCCCTTTATACTTCTTCACCACATTGTGGATGAAAGTTAGCACTACTAAACAAGCATACTCTTTTCCAGGGCAAAGTCTAAGCCCACCTCCAAATGGCATGTATGTGTATGGTGCCGGTGCTTCTTTGTCTTCGTACCATAATGGATCAAATTTTTTTGGATCCCAAAAGTACACAGGATTTTTGTTTGTTGTATTAACTGTCTAATATACCTACAAACTACACACACAAATTAGTCTCAATAATTAAAGAAAAAAATTTCAACAACTGAAATTTATATATTATGTTTTGTCCTAATCACTTAAGATCAATGAACCATGGTAACAATGCCATGTTAACAGAAATGATGTAATAGTAATACAAAGGATCAGGTGGGGCCAATTTGTGTGTACCATATATTATGTTTTGTTAATATTTTAATTTTAAAATTTCTTTAGTACCATATACATTAATAGTTCCTTCATTGTGCTTATTCCTAAGAGGGATAATCCTTCAGGATTGAGAGACTATATGCCAATTAGCTTGGTTAGCTCCATCTACAAGATATTGGCCAAGGTGTTGCCCAAAAGAATGAAGCAGGTTCTCCTAGCAATGATCAGTGAGGTGCAGTCAACTTTTGTCAGTGGTAGGCATATTTTAGATGGTGTGATGATTGCCAATAAAGTTGTAGATGAGTGGCACAGAGCTAGGAAGAAAGGCATCATCTTGAAGTTGGATTTTGAGAAAGCCTATGATTCATTAAGCTGGGAATTTTTGCTATCAATGTTGGGTAGTTTTGGCTTTAGTGCTAGGTGGATTAGGTGGATGAAGACTTGTATTACAATAGCTATGGTGCCTATATTAGTTAATGGTTCACCCACAGAGGAGTTTCAACCACAAAAGGGGTTAAGGCAAGGTGACCCTCTATCTCCATTTTTTGTTCATTATAGCAGCTGAAGGTCTTAACCTTTTGTTGAGAAGGGCTATTGAGAAGGGCCTGTTTAAGGGTGCATTAGTTGGCTTTGATCAGCTGGGCATTTCTCATCTTCAATTCGCAGATGATACTATCATTTTTTGTGAAGGTGGCATGGAGGAAGTCTTGAATATTAAGAGGGTTTTGAGGTGTTTTGAGGTGATCTCTGGTCTAAGAATAAACTTCCACAAAAGTGTGGTTTGTGGAGTGGGTTATCATGAAGACCAGACTAAGGAATTTGCTAAGGTGTTGAATTGTCTGCCTATTAATTTTTTAGGCCTGCCTATTAATTTTTTAGGCTTGCCTCTAGGGGCCAATCCTAGTAGAAAGAGTACTTGGTCTCCAGTAGTGGCGAAGTTTCAGAAGAAGCTCTCTTCTTGGAAGATGAGACTGTTGTCTTATGCTGGCAGATTGACTTTGATCAAATCAACCTTGTCCAATTTGCCTATCTACTTCCTTTCAATCTTTAAAATGCCAAAGGGGGTCGTAAAGTCTATTTCTAAGATTCAAGCCAATTTTCTGTGGGGAAGTTCTGCTACTAGCAGAAAAGTGCACATGGTCAAGTGGATGGAGGTCACAAAAAGTAAGAATCAAGGAGGTTTGGGAGTTAGAGACTTAGGTGTGGTAAATGAATGCTTGTTGCTAAAGTGGTGGTAGAGGTATGGCAATGATGATAAAGCTCTGTGGAAATCACTGATCTACTCTAGGTATGGCAAAATTGGTGGGGGGTGGACACCTTTATTGAATCAGTCAGTAGGGTCCTCAGTGGTTTGGAAGGATATCTCACAACTTTCTGTGGTTAATCAGCAAATGGGTGAATTTTTTGGTGAACAGGTTAAAATTATAGTTGGCAATGGGAGGAGAATAAAGTTCTGGTATGATCCTTGGTTAGGTAGCAGAGGCTTAAAGGTTGAATTTCCTAGATTGTTCAGTTTATCCATAGAGAATGAGGATTCTTTGCAGCAGCTCAGTGCAAAGTTTGGTGCCTCAAGAGGGTGGCAGCTTCATTTCAGAAGGAATCTCTTAGCTTAGGAAGAAGAGGATTTGCAGAGGCTATTAGGCATGCTATTCTTATCTCCTAGTCTCAAAGATGGTGTTGAGGACTCCTGCTCTTGGTTAGCAGAGAAGTCAAGGCAATTTTCAGTTGCCTCTGTGTAGAGTGGAGGGTTGTAACTAGTGGGAATGGTTTGGTAGTCCCAGCAGGGGTGTGGGTGAGATTGGCCCCTCCAAAGATGCAATTTTTCTGTTGGTTGGCTTGGCGTGGCAGAGTTAAAACCTCATCCTACCTTTAAAGAATTGGGGCTCTTCATTTGGGTGCTAGTAATTTGTGTATTTTCTACCAAGCTGAGATGGAAACTGTTGAACATGTGCTTCTGCTGTGTCCTCTAGTGTGGAAGTGCTGGTCTCACATGGTAGAGTGGTGGGACCAGGTTTGGGCTATTCCAGGTTCTGTAGAAGGCCTGTTGCAGTGGTGGAATGATGGCAGGTTCAAATTCAAGTCTTGGGCACTCAAAGTATGGCAAATTATTCCCTCTGTAGTCTTATGGTCAGTATGGAAGTTGAGAAACCAATGCTTATTCAAGGATGCTCTTCCTGATCTCCAAGAACTCTATGAACCAGTTAAGTTGCAGGTAGCTTTGTGGCCCAAATGGCACTTGAAAATGGATTATTCAGTCCATGATATAGTGTCCAATCTTTACCAGATCATATGGCAGTAAGGTTTCAGTACTTAAGAGGTTTGTTGTTTAAAATATACAGTGGGCTTAGTAATATCTTGTTGGTAGTAAGCATGTGCTCTAGGTTCAGGTGGGGTGTAGGTCTTTTGTCCAATTAAATTAAACCAGGTTTGAATAATGGGCTTGGTTAGATGGACTTGAGTTGTTGGTAGTTCATATGGTATGTCATTACAGGTATTTCAGTTCAGTGTGGTTCAGAGTTTGTGTGTCAGTGTGGTTCTGAGCTTGTTCTGCTCAGTTTTTTGCTGTCTCCTAATTGAGTGTTGTGTGATTTTGGTTTATATCTGGAGTGTGGCAGAGCTAAGTTAGTCTGGTTTTGGCCTTCTATATTTTGTTGTATGCTGCTGTTTGGCCTTCTGTATGCCCGGTTGAGGCTGGTCTGGTTATGTCTGCTTCTGGTTTGCTGTATGAGGTTGCTGGTTTGGGCTGATTCTGCTAGTCTGGTGCTTTGTTTTGCTGTATGAGGCTGGTGGTTTGGCCTGATAATGCTAGTCTGCTGATTTTAGGAGGGGAGTGGTAATGCTAATGCTGCTGGAAGATGGCCTGTTGTACAAAGCAAGTCTGCTTCTGGTGGCATGTTGGCTCAGATTTTGGAGTATATTTGCTCAGTTGTTCTTTTGTTTTTTCCTTCGTTTGTCATTGTTTTGCCTTGGTTGTTGGTTTCTCATCAACTAGGAGGTTGGAGCTTCTTCTAGCTCCAAGCTCTTCTTTATTAATGTAATTCGGTTGTTTTTCATTAATAAAGTTTTCTTTGCCGATCCAAAAAAAAAAAAAAAAAAGAGTAAGAAAAGCAAATGAAATTATTATGTATTTTTCTTAAAATAGAAAGGGGGAAGAAAATGGGACACTTATATATAATTTTAGAGGGTGAAAATTGAAAAAATATATATATATATATATTATAAAATCATTGGCTAAAGAGTAACTGTTGAAAAGTCGAACACATCCTAAGCCTATACGCCTAACAACCAAGCAATTATTCATTGCCCCAAAGACCACGTAGCAATATCACAAATCAATTCAAGTCATTCATTTGTGCAAGTACACATAGAACCCACATAAATGAATGACTTGAATTAATGTATGACTATGTCACGTAGAGTATGGAATAATTTTTTCTAACAATCAACAAGGTATAATTTTCCTAATCAGCAAGAAAAAAATTGAGATCCAAGATTACAATCATTGGAAACCTATCTTTTCAAAAAGATTAAAAGATAGGGTCTCAAATCTCATTTTATTTAAAATAACTGATTACAAGTAGTTAGGATAACAGATGATGTGATAATTCTAGATGATTCAATAATAAACTAGTTTGAAATGTCATTTGATATATGTTTACACACCTTCCACCCCTTCGGAATGGTATAACCAGCATAGGTGAAATCTGTTAAAACCTCTCTAAAGGTTCCTTGTTAGGAGGGAACAAGTCTCATAACTTCACACATTACATTCCATGAGTATTTCATTTTCGACATGTCATTCCAATAATCTAATAATTCTCTTGTCTTTTTATCCTTTGAGATCTACAATTGCTCTGCATTTCAAACATGTAAGATCATATATGTTAAGTCCCTAGTTGCCAAATCCGTGAACAAACTTGATTTAATTGAGTTGTAATTTTTTCCTTTGTTTTGGTCTTCCCACTAGAGTGGGAACAGTTACGCTCGAGCGGAGTTTGCACTGTCTCAGTAGTTGGGCTTGTCTGCACAAATACTGAGAAGTGTGTTTTCGCGTTCGAGCGTGAGACCTGTTTAATCGCACGCGCTTTAGAGACTCCGCTCGAGCGGCAAGTTCTGCACTTGAGCGAGGGACGTGGCCCCTGTTTTCTATATATATGTGTTTAAGTCTTTTTTTAGGGTTAACATTCCAAGATTCGTTTTGGGAGCTTTAGTGTTTTGTTTTGGGGTTAGTTTGATAGTTTTTCTTTGATGCTTGCTTGAGTATTATACTCACATGGTTGGATAATATACATCAAAGGGTTAGTTGTGTGATCTTCATCAAGAGTATTTTTCTTCAGTGGAATCCGGAGATTCAAGCATGGAGTGTTGAAGGAGTTTGATGTTGTGCTCAGTCCTTGATTCGACAATGGATGTTGTGGATTCAACATCAACCTAATCAATTCTGAGATGAAGGTTGTGGTGAAAGATATACAAAAGATTTGAAGACAAATTGAAAGCGCTTGGTTAATTTGTTTGGTATCTTTGTAATCTGTCTTTCTTCAGTAGTGGATTGATTTGTGGTGTTTCGTCTGTAGTTTTTTTTATCACAATTGGGAGTGCTCCAATTGTGATTTTTTCCACGTAAAAATTGTTTGTGTCGATTTATTATTTCAAAAACAACAATCTAAATCACATTCGTACGTGCTTGATGATTTAGATTGTTAGTTTTAGTTTTTGGGAATTGGTACAATCAATTCTTGATCTAATCTTGATCTAATCAATTCAGCCACTAGATCAATGGCATGAAGTTCCTCCTCCATTTCTTTCAATGAATGAGTAACTTTTCCAAAAACCTCCACATTCCATTTTTTCAACACTGAACGTAGAGCCTTCAATTTGTTCATTATGACAAACCCTGCCCAACCAGTAATAGCAAAATCTTCCCAACATTTCTTCACAACTTCCCCAAATTTCGAATGTAGAGTCCAAGTATTTATGAAACGAAATGGCCTCCTTTCCATCCTCTACCAGTAACAGGGGGCAATGATCCGATACACTTCTATCCAAACCCCATAACTTTAGATGCAACCTTTTTATCCACTCTATTGACATAAGTACTCTGTCGATTCGACTCCAACGTTCTTCATCATCAGAATTACACCAAGTGAACTGCCTACCCATCATGGGTAAATCAATGACCTCCATATTTTCAATAAACATATTAAACTATTTCATCCCTCTGTCTCTTTGAGAACACCCCATTCTTTCCTCAAGATTTCTGATTTCATTAAAGTCACCAGCTAGACACTAGGGATTACAAAAACTAGATTTCAATCCATACAACACAGACCAGAATCTTGATCTTGACACAGACTTTTCTTTACTTGAGCCTTTCTCGTGAGTACCCGGCCTGACTTTTGACCCAGGTTTATTTCTAAGAACAGCACCTTTGCTCCAGCTTCCCATACCTACTATACCTCATTTCCTATCCTTTCTCCCACCATTGGTTTTCCCATGTTTATCCACCGAGATTCTATTGCCACCCCTCCTTATTAGCTTTTACCTTTGTTTTTTCTCCCATTTTTTCCCACCTGTGATACCAAGAGCATATGTGGACTCAACAAATGATGATGATGACCCACTATCCTGGACCTGGGACACCTCAATAGCTGGGTTGCTAATGTTAACCATGGGCCCAAATACTGGCCCATCATACTAGGTCTTAACCAAATCCACTTCCAACGCTATCCCTGGCTTATCAAGCCCATTCCCACTAATGCTTCTCATATATCCATTGCCCACACCTTCCATCTGTCCATCCCATATATTAAAAGTTTCGATGGCACATTCAAATTTTCTTTGATATTTGTCTCCACGCTTGCTTAATTACCCTTTGGCTTTCCAAACCCACTTCCATCGTCTCTTCCACTCTCGAGGTGGAGCCAACGTTAGACAGCCTCCCTGCTGCCACTGATGCAAGGTGTGCTAACTCAACCCTCTGTGCTCATGCCACATCAGCACACATGTCCATCATATTTTGGGTTGAGCCTTCCACCTCAGCCTCTGTCCCCTTTGCAATCTTGTCAGCCTTTAGCTCTTTTCCTGAGATTGCATTGCATAGAGCTACCCTCTTCTGACTTGACTTGCACTCACAAGGTTTACCAGTAAACTTAGTTACCAAAACTAGTTCTTCACACACTCTAACTAGATAGAGCATGTCTTGGCACCTAATTTCTATTATTGTGTTGATGAAGGTCATTACTTTGGTTGCAACCTTGATCCTTCCACAACTGAAGGATATGGGATTTGTTGTATCCTCATCAATTTGAATTACTTCCCCCCAAAATGCGACCGATTTTATTAAACATATCAGTGTTGCAGATATTCAATGGCACCCCCAGACAGCGCAACCATACTGCCCTTTCCTGTTCAACAGGAACAAACTTCTGCCACTCAGTTATTGATTCACACCATTTTTTTGAAACAATCATCCAAGAGGACCATTTGTGACTTCTTGTCCTCCACTGTCTTAAAGGACACTACAGCTATACGACCTCCCCCTTTTCTTACAGCAATGTCCTTAGAACTTCTTTTCAAGACATCCTCTCAAAAGTTTGAGAAAGCATAGTAACTTTTTAGTTTGACAATAACACTCTCGTATAGCCATGCATTGCCTAATTCAACACCCAATATGACATGCCCTTCATTGGCTATTCTGTTGCCTTGTACCACAGCTTCCACATAGGATTGATGCCCCATCTGACCCTTAAAAGCCACATCATCAGTGCTTTCCAAATAGCGTTGTGGTTTTCCTTTTCCACCATCCACATTCTTCATAGGCCTGCCTTCCCTCTCATTCTTTCTTGTCTTCTCAAACTCTACTACCTTCATTTGCAATTCTTTATCATCACACCATAGGCCATGAGCTTTTTGAACAGTTACTGAAGCTACCACTGGGCAATTATATCTAACAAAGCCAAATCGTGTTTTTGGAGCCTTCCTAAGCTTGTTTGGGATGAAAACATCATTCACTACTCCGAATTTAGTAAATAGTGCAAACAAACCTTTTGGGTTCATCAAGCATGGAGGGTTATCAACAAACACTGTAAAAACTCCTTGTTTACCTACTCGAGTAACTGCCCTTTGATCATATCTTCTCTTCCCAAATAAGACCGGCTGCCAGCCGCCCACTTCTGCTCCGCTTCCTCTTCACCCTTTGATCCCAGTTAATGTCATATCCTGCGTGCTAAGCTCTTTTCTTGTTGCACACTCTTTTTTTTTTATCAAAAGGACTTAATGTATAATAAGTCTCAAAAGTATGACCTATTGCTAATGAATTATTATATTCACAATTTTTACTCTTTTTTTTTTTTAATTTTATTTTTGTTGTTTTCTACATTTTTCACTTGAAAGCGTCAGTTCTTTTCAATTTTTCATGGAAATTCATAACAATTTTCATGTGAAAAAAATAATAATCTGACCATATATTTCATCTCGTATGTGTATTCCCACTACAAATTACATATATATGTATATAGAAATCATTTTATATTTAAAATACTAGGGCCTACCATAACACACAAATTTTATGAACAACCTATAATGTAATGAAAATTTTATCAAACATATATATATACATACAAAAATATAATCTCAAAAGGTTGTTAGAAATAGTAAAAGTGAAGGAATTAATTAATTAATAAACTACAGCTTATATAAAAAGAATAATACTTGAGACCCCTTTTTGGGGGTCACCCCTCACCCCCCTTTGCCATGTGTCAGGGAGTGATTGGAGGAGTAGGAAAAAAAAGAAAAAGAAAAAGAAAAAGAAAACGCAACCAATGAGAGAGAGAGGGGGTCAAAGGGGGTGATGGAAAAAGGGGGATGAATCATTGTTGATAAAAAAAAATGAATAAATGAATGAGAGTGAATTAATAACCCATTGATTGTGAAGTAGCTTGACCAAGCGTCCCTACTTAATTGCCAAAAAAATCAACCACAATCATAGTCCGCTTTTTCAAATTATATTTTTTAGATGCTACTTACAGATTTTTTATTTTGATAGTGTATCAGATTATTTGATGCAGTTAATGCTTAGTAAAAAAAAATAATTGAAATAAATTTTTTTTAAAAATAATTATTTAAAATTAGAAAAATATATTTTTAACTTATAATAAAATACTTTTGAACTTTTTTCTCAACTTCATGTTGTGTCATCGAGTTTTATTTATTCAACTAATTTTTTGTAAACTTTTTTTGAAAGCGTATTTTTAAAACATGATAGGCTTGTGCAAGAAATTAGGCCATGTTTATCATGCGATTTGATTGTGAAATTATTTTTTAAGAAATTATGGATAGGAATATGAGAAATAAGTAATATCATGCGACCCACAATAGTTAACAAAGCGTAACACAGCTAATATACTAAAGCCTAAGCCCGAGCCTATGCTCAACAATTACTACTAACGACATACAAAGTCCATAATGAGGGAGAAATAAATAATCGTCATAAAGGATAGCAAATTCCCCTCTATAGAAGTTAAACCCAATACCTCACACCACTGGTGTTACACAATCACTAAACCAAATGTCCTAATTCATATTATGTTATTAGATGGGATAAATGATTGGATATATGACATGATTATAGATAGAAGACTTATGGTGATAAATTATATTATGGAATTATAGGTAAGATAAATGATTTGATAGAAGGGATGAGGTATTATATTTGATTTATGGTTGAATGAAAGAAAAAATTAATCTGGAGAAGCTAAATCCTTCTAATACTATAAATATTTATGAAATTACTTATTTATCATTTTTCTCTATTTATACTTTGTACCAATATTAAAATTATCAAGAGAAACAACATATTAATAATCTGATGAGCCTAAATATTCTCCACGCTTAATTACCCATTTTTTATTCCATAATCAAACACCGGACTAAATATTCATGTACTCCCACTTTAAATTTTATAATTAATGCGGGCAAAACAAATGTGCCCTTAATGGATTGATTTGATTATTATTGATATTATTTTACACAATAAGATATTAGTAGTTTGGGTTAAATCTCTCCTTGGTTGATGTCGCTTCATTAATTTCAATCTAAAATCTCAAAATTTTCAAATTATTTTCTAACTTGTCAGTGTAAATTTTTTTTATTTTTTTTTAACTATACCATTTAAATAATTTTCATGTTATTTTGGCATAACTAACTCTTATATTATTTTTGAGTATTGAATCTATTTTCAAAAAGCGATTATCCTTTGTTAATGTGACAAATTTGATAAAACTTTGACGCAAGATTTGCTTTATCAAATTTTTTACCCAATATTTAAAACACTAATTAAAGGTTTTTTTTTTTCCTCTTTTTCTTTTTCTTTTTTTATTTTTTATTTTTTATTTTTTATTTTTTTTTACTGAAGAAGAAGATATAGGTGAAATTAACACACCACTAAAATTGCTCTTAGGCATCACCCAATCTAGACCCTGTCCAGAACTTCCTTTCGCTTGAGTGCTCTGTGTGCTCTTCTTCTCATTGGGAGGACGACCCCGTCCATGCCCACCAGCCTTGCCTTGACCTCTACCAGCCTTTCCACCTCGTTGACTCTTCTGTTCTTCCTGCCCATTTACTTGCTCTTCGCTGTCATCATTGTCGTCTTCGTCATCGTCGTCATCATCATCACTGTCCTCCCCTTTGTCCTCTAACTCTAATGAATCTTTTGACTTCTTCCTCTTATTAGAGTTTTCAGATGGTGCAATATATTGAGATTAGATATAATAGTCGGTTTGGGATAAATTTTTTTTGTTTAGTTTTTTAATCTTTTGGTTATTTTAATTTGATTAAAAAAATTTGTTTGGGATAAATTTTTTCTGTAGTGGAGTTTTCCCATGACAACATTTGAAGGAAACGGAGGCGGAGGAGGTTGGATCCCAGTCGTGAGGCAGAGTAAATGAGGTGGAGCTCGAGGAAAAGAAGCTAGTTCTGGGCTGTTCACTGTATTTGTGGACAACCTACCAAAAGAAATTGATGCTAAATCTCTGTTCAAACTTTTCACAATGTTTGGTATAGTGAAAGATGTCTTCATCCCTTTCAAAAGAGGAAAAGTGTCTAACTCAAGATTTGGGTTTGTGAGATTTAATTGTCATGTAGCAATAGTTATTGCAATCCAAAAAGCAAATGGACTTTGTGTAGATGACAAAGTGCTAGAAGTCAAAATGGCTACATATGATAGGAGCAACAGAGAGAAGCCTAGCAGGAGAAGGCCCCAGACCATCACAGGAACCTTTGAAAAAACAGAAGCAGGGGCAAAATATCATATGTTGGTCAGAGATCCTTCACTGAGGTACTAAAAAGGGATACAACAATAGTGGCTGGGAAAGCATGCATGACCATTAAAGTCAATGAAGATGGCCGTGGCTGGCTATAATGATTAGATGGTTATGTGGAGCATCATGATTGGTAATAAAGCAATAATTTATTTAAATTTTGTAATGTAATTATATAATTTTTTTGCCATATGGTTAATTTTTTTTTATGAGAATACTTCATTTTGGATGTTTTTCTAGATTCTAACTTTTCTTATTTTATTTGTAGGTGACTTCCAAAAACGATCAAGCACAAGGCTGATGCTTCAAAACCATATGGGTTCGTTTGGTTTGAATTTCCCAAAAAATTTTGGGAAAATTTCTCTACAAATGAGTTTTCAGAAAAACTCAAACCAAACAAATTTTCTCAAAAAAATTTCCCAAAACTTGTAAACCAAACAAGTTTTCCAAACAAATCTCTCTCTCATACACATCAAATCAATCACTTTTTCCAAAACTCTCTCTCAAAATAATTTTCCAAAACATCTTTCCAAAAAAACAAAACCAAACAACTTTTCGTACTTTTTATCTCCCAAACTCATCTCCCAAACTCAAACCAAACATACCCTATATATTCCTTCCTATTGTAGAATTTTTTTTTTGGATTCCTTCATTGATTTTCCTTTTAATTTTTGTTCAATTGCTTACTGGTTTTCAATGGATGGATGTTTAAAACTTGTCTCAATTAATGTTTTGAATGGAATGATTGTAAAGTTTGGGATTGAACAGGAAAATATGATGAATTTTAATGTTATATTTAGGTTGGGTTGAATGAATTTTGTTCAATATTGGATTGAATGTTTATAAACAAAAATTGATTGTTCAAAAAAAAAAAATTGGATTGAATGTTGGATTGTGTTGAATGTTAATGAATTATGTATTGTGTCGAATGTTAATGATTCAGTTGATTTGTATGATGCTTTAAAATTATAGGTTTATTATGGATTGAATGAATTATTAGGGATTCCAGGTGCATTGTTTTCCTGCTTTTGGCGACCAATTTATTAGTGGGGACAAATAAATAATTTGTTTCGCAAAAAATGACAATTGCCAACCAAGAGTTTTGGTCGCAAAAAATACATCTATTGCCGACCAAAACAGCTCTTGGTCGTGGAATCTCACTTTTGCCGACCAAAAGTTTTGGTCGCGAAAAGTAACAAATGGCGACCAAAATTTTTGGTCGTAGAAACTATTATTTAGCGACGAAGAAGTTTTGGTCGTTGAATGTAATTTTTGCCGACCAATTTTGTTGGTCGCTGAAAGTAATTTTTGCCGACCAAATTAGCGACTAACATGTATGGTCGTTCAATGTAATTTTTGCCGACCAAAGTTTTTTCGCGACTAAATAGGTTAGTCACGATAATTATATGTTTAGCGACCAACAATTTAGTCGCCAAATAGAACGTTTTGCCGACAAAATCTTTTTAGTCGCTAATTACTTTCCGCGACCCTCAATTGCCGACCAACTTGGCGACCAAAAAAATTGGTTAGGAATATGTTTTGCTGACCAAAAATGGACTTTTAGCGACCAATTTTTTGGTCGGCAAATGTGTTAATTCTTGTAGTGTAATTAGGCTCAAGACTGAATACTCCACCCAAAATGTCTAAATAGCCTTGAAGGAAAATGGGTTGGATCAGGTGATAGTGAGTAATGGGGGAGGTCGTGATGTTGTGTTGGCATTCAAATCCAACTGAAAGCAAATATATGTAAGATTAAAGAACGGCTCAAAGACTGGAGCCAATTTGTAATGGAATGGAACCCAGAATTCCATATTCAATAGGAGAGATGTGTGTGGTTGAGGTGCTATGGCATACTCTTGATTATTTGGAATAGGAACACACTCAATAACATTGGAAGCATGTGGGGTACTGTCCTAGACCTGGATGGTGATGTTTGTCAACCAAAGTCCTTTTTCCATTCCAAAATTAGAGTTGTGACATCATGTATGGAGCTCATCAACAAAACCATAAACTTGGAGTGTAAAGGTAAATTACACCCAATATTGGTTTGCGAAGAGCAAATCCAAATTGCACTAGCTTGTAGCAGCAAGAAGTTTATTGTTAAGGAAGATTGTAGCTCAAATGATGCCTGTTGCAGTGAGGATGATGAAAAGATTTTAGAGGAGTGTTGCAGGGACAAGGAAGAAGGTGATGAGGTGGCAAAAGGGTTTGGTAGGTTTGCTGTTGTGCTAGCTGGTTCCAGTGTGGGTGAGGATGGGGATACAGTAGTAGAGGTGTCAAACTGCGATGGGGGCTATAGCACAGATGAGGATGCATGCGTGAAGGAAACAATGATGGAAAAGTCAGCACACTGCCCAAAAAGTAAGAGTGTTGATCAAGTCATGTGTGCTGAGCAAGTTTTTACACCTGGCTTCATCAAAAGTTTAAGTGGATCTAGAGATGTTCTTGGGCCTAGAATCAATCTTGAGGTGGATTTGGCCCACTCACCTGGTAAACACTTAATTAGCAGGCCTGGTAACAGTAGGCCTTTATCTCTGTGCCACTCTCATAAGTCCATCAACTCTTTTGGGCCACATGACAATACTGGTTCAAATAGTATGGACATTATGTGTTCTAATGACCATGGCCAAGTTAGACTTGCTGCCATCAACTTAAACCCCAACAGAAAGAAAAGCAAAAAAGGAAAAAGAGGGCACAGATGGAGGGCTTCACCAGTTTTGCTAGACTTCATGGTCACAAAGTTGCATCAACCAGTAAGCATCCTTCCAAGACTGTCATCTTCAGACTAGCTGCAACTGCAATTGCTCTTTCTGATTTATCTGAGGGTGATTCGAGTTTGAACAAATGTCTCCTTAATGAAGCAAAAGCCACTATAATTGGGGAAAACTCTTGGTATGAACTGTCAAGGGAAATAAGATGTAGTTCTTGGAAAGATTGTTGAACTTGAGCTGAAGGACAAGGAGAGAATCAGTGAGGAAGAAAAGGCAAAGCAGTAAGAAGCCTTAGATGGGAGTTTCAGAGTTTGGTTTTGTTTCTCTATGAAGTTACTATCCTGGAACATTAGGGGTTTTGGAAAGCCTGAGAAGAGGGGCAGAATAAAAAAGCACCTAAAAGATAGACATATTGATGTTGTATTTTTTCAAGAGACTAAAAAAGTAAAAGTGTTGCTAGAAAGCTCTGGGGGAATAGGAAAATGGAGTTTATGTTAGTGGATCCTGAAGGAACTGCAGGAGGGCTTCTATGCATTTGGGACCGAGATGTATTCCAACTATCTAGCTATTGCTGCAACAGGAGGTTCATCTTACTTTCAGGTTTGTTATACAACTCATTTGATTGTATATTGCTTAACATTTATGCACCCAATAATGTCAGTAGTAGGTTCACTTTTTGGGACAAACTATTTAAGCTGAAGATTACCTTCCGTAATCAATTATGCATGGGAGGAGATTTCAATGAAGTTAAGCACATGGGGGAGAGGGCAGGATGTTCCAGAAGGGACAGAGGGATGAAACAATTCAATGAGTTTATTGACAAATGTGAACTCAATGATTTACCCCTTTTTGGAAGGAAATATACTTGGTGTAATGCACAAGCAGCAGAGAAATGGGGCAGAAAGAATTGATAGAATAATGCTCAGTCCTGAGTGGTTTGATTAATTTCAAAATGAAACTTTGCGGGCTGCCCAAATAGTTATAGATCATTGCCTTGATATTAGAGATTTGGGCCCAAGACCTTTCAGGTTTATTAATGTTTGGACTTCACATCCTAATTTTTCTCATCTTTTCATTAATTTCTGGAAGAACAACACTTTTGATGGTTGGGATGGGTTTACAATTCAGCAAAAACTGAAGCATCTAAAGCTGGAACTCAAGAAATGGAACTTGGATGTGTTTGGTAATGTTTCATCTAAACTTAAGGCTACAAAAGAAGAATTTAATGCATTAGACTTAATTGCAGAAGAAAGAACTTTGCTTGATCTAGAAAATGAAAGAAGAAGAGTGGCAAGAGGTGAAGTGTGGAAGTTATATAGAATGGTGGAGTGGTTATGGCATTAGAAGTCTAGATTAAATTGGTCTTTGAATGGGGACAAAAACACCAAGTTTTTTCATGTTTTTGTTAGTTCTAGACAGGGTAGAAACATGATTATCTCCATATTAGTCAATGGGGTGGCCCTTGAGGAACCTAGTAGGGTCAAGCATGAGGTTTTTCTTCACTTTAAGAGACAATTCTCTGAAAGCTGGGTCAAAAGGCCAGTCTTGCGAAGGAATTTCAAAACAATAGAGGCAAGCTATGTTTCTGATAATCTCATAGCAGATTTCTCTGAAGTAGAGGTTTTGGCAACCATTAAAGAGTGTAATAGCAACAAAGCACTAGGACCTAATGGGTTTAACCTGTTATGCTACCAAAAATTTTGGAAGATTATGAAGCAGGACTTCTTGCAATTTTTTAAAGACTTTCACACTCACAGCAAGCTCTCTTATGGCATTAACAGCTCTTTCATTACACCCATTCCAAAGATGGACAAACCTGTTGGCCTAACTGATTATAGACTCATTAGTTTTGTGGGCTCTCTTTATAAAATTCTCGCAAAAGTCCTAACACGCAGATTGAAGTCAGTGTTGCCCACAATAATTGGTGAAACACAGACTGCTTTTCTATGTGGGAGAAACATCCTTGATGGGGTGTTTATTGCCAATGAAGTGGTAGATGGATGGAAGAAGGCCAAGAAACAAGGACTAATCATTAAGTTGGATTTTGAAAAAGCTTTTGACTCTATTAACTGGGAGTTCTTATTTTTTATGATGGCTAGCTTCGGTTTTGGGTCTAAATGGGTCTCTTGGATGAAAGCTTGTGTGTCCACAGCTAGAATTTCCATTCTTGTGAATGGATAACCAACTAATGAGTTCTCACCTCAAAGGGGTCTCAGGCAATGTGACCCATTATCACCATTTTTGTTTAATATAGCGGCTATAGGACTCAATATTCTTCTAAATAGAGCACTTAATCTTGGCACTTTTGAAGGAGTGAAAGTTGGGGCTAATGAGGTACTTATTTCACATCTTCAATTTGCTGACTCAGTACTGTTCTGTGAAACAAATTGGGGCTAGATGGTTTTTGTCAAAAGAGTTCTTAGATGCTTTGAAGTACTCTCTGGGCTTAGAATCAACTACCACAAGAGTGTAGTGTGTGGTGTTGGCGTGGATGATGAGTTACTGTTCGCGTTTGCAAAACTATTGAATTGCAAGGTTCACAGTCTCCCCTTGAAGTTTTTGGGACTACCTTTAAGAGCTAACCCAGGTAGAAAATCAACACGAAAACCAATGCTTGACAAAATTAGATCAAGGTTGTCCAACTAGAAGAGAAAATTGCTATCGTTCACAGGTAGATTAACTTTGATCAAGTCAGTTTTATCCAGCTTACCCGTGTACTACCTCTCGTTATTCAAGATACCTGAAGGAGTGGCAAGACAATTTGAGAAGATAGACGCTACTTTTTTGTGGGGTGGCAATGACCTGATGAGGAAAGTTCATCTGGTGAAATGGTTGGATGTAATAAAGAGTGTTGATCAAGGAGGTTTAGGCATCAAAAGGATCCGGGACGTCAATACATGTTTGCTCCTCAAATGGTGGTGGAAATTTGGAACTCAAATTAATGCACTGTGGAGGAGAGTTATTTGTAGCAAATACAAGATTGAGGATAGTTGCTGGCACCCGACAATAAGAACCTATTATAAGCATTCTAGAGTGTGGAATGACATTGTCTTTGTTGGGAATCATAGTAGGAATATTTTAAACTACTATTTGGTTAATTGTCATATCAAGGTAGGGGATGAGAATAGAATTAGATTTTGGCATGACAAGTGGTGTGGAGACATTTGTTTCAAGGATGAGTTCCTTTCTCTTTTCAATCTATCTACTGTTAAGGATGGTTCACCACAACATTTTTATGCAAGAAAAATCAACTCAAGTGATTGGGGTTTTCCCTATAGAAGAGTGTTATATGCTTGTGAAGTGGGTGAAGAGTTTATGTTGGTTTCTACTTCATCCTCTGCTCCTTCCCCAAGTCAAGAGTGCTTTGACAATTAGATTTGGTCTGGTGCAGCTTCAGGTTTAGGAACTTTCTCAGTGTCTGTCTTATATTCTTTTAGTAACTCTCTTCTAGGCCCGACTCTCAAAATCAACAAGTTTGTTTGAAGTAATGCCTTACCACCCAAAGTCCATTTTTTTGGATGACTGGCCTGGAAAAGCAGAATTAAGTTAGCTATCTTCTTGCATAGAATTGCCATTTTGGAGAGAAGTGTCTCCACCTTATGCCCCTTTTGTAGTTCTGAACCTAAAACTTCTTCTCATGTTTTACTTCATTGCACATTTTCCTGGATCATATGGGCTTCGGTGATATACATTTGGGGGTTTCAATGGAGCATCCCAGAATCAGTGGAAGGCCTTTTCAATTGGTGGTTAGGTGGGTTATTCAAAAATCTTGACAGGAAAATTTGGAGAGCTATCCCCTTTGTTGTTCTTTGGTCTCTTTGGAAGCATAGGAATGAGTGTGTTTTCTTTGGGGCCCAACCCAACTCCTCAGACCTTTGTCAGCTAATCAAAATTAGAACACCTCTATGGCTCAAAGCATCAATCAAGAATTTTCCCTACTCAGTTGATGATATTGTGTTCAAATGGAGGCAAATCAGAGGTGGTTATTAAAGCTTCAGTTGGTTCTGCTGCTAGCTGTTATTTCTTTCTTTTTTTCTTTTCTAGTTGGTTTCTTACCAACTTGGTGGTGTGCTAGCATATGATTTTGGCTCTCTCTAGTGCCAACCTAGTTGGGATTAGTTTGTGAGCTATGATACTCTTTGCAACCCTTTCCTTTATTGATTGTATCATTGTTTTACATTGAAGTAATCAATAAAGTTTCTTTTGTCAATAAAAAAAAAAAAAAAATGGACCCTGTCCATCCATGTCAAAACCATACACATCAGGTGGGTATGGTTTGGCAACTAAAAACAAATGGACAATCAATTTCATAGAATCAAGATTTGTTTGGATGGTAAGAATCCTTATCACATTTTCATTATCAATATCAAAAGAGCCAGTTGGAGACACCAAAGAAATTATCAAAAAAAAAAAAAATATTAAATGCTTCACATTCATATGAGTGTTTGGTAATATTTTTAATAAAATCTATAGTGCCTATGGCATTTTTGGTATCAAAATTACAAGTCATCTCAATTATTTAAGTCAACAAAATTATCAAACCTACAACCAATACCAATTCTACAGCTGAATCTTCTCTACCAAAAAAGAATGGAAAAGAAATCCTATCAAATCAAGCTCTAATTAATTATAAATGATTAAGACTTTCCTCCCTTAAGTTGCGGTTTAGCTATTGACTTTTTAAAATGATTTTTTAATTTTTTGCTTTTTTAACTTGGGACTAAAAGTTTGTTTGGTGGCTTTCTTGACCTTTGTGAGAAAAAAAAAATAAAATCATTATGATTTGATATGACATTTTGTCTTATTGACTTATTTAACTTATTTTGTCTTTTGTGCTTTTTTTTAGTCAAAAAGTCAATGCCAAACGAATCTGTTTGCTAAATCAGATTCCAAAAATAGAATATTTAAATAAAAATACTTGTCCATGATTATGTCTCAGAAACAAGCGAAGAAAATAAATTAGTGGTATATTCCCAAAATAATTACAAATTTATAAACACTATCTTTCAAAGATGTAATTGGGGATTTGTTTCGGTTCGTAGTAAGAGAGGAAAAGCTGGAATTGGGGGTCTGTTTCGAGATGAGGGGCTTTTTGAAACGTTTGGGAGGGGTGGCCGCTAGGGTAAAGAGCTTCCGGAGTGTGGGTAAAGTTGCTCTTGACTTTGGTTGAGCAACCTGATCGGATACATCCAGAGGATAATATAGTGTTGGCAATTCGAAGTCTCAAGTTGAAAGGTTGGAATTGTTCTTTACAGCATGTGTGAAGAGAACCTAATGGTTGTGCAGATAGAATGGTGGCAAAAGGTTTCCGAGTTACATTAGAGCTGAAATTTATCCAGGATCTTCCCCGGTTGGTTAGACCTTTGTTGATTTGAGATTCAGTTGATTGGGGCTTCTCTCGAGGAGTAGTGTCTAGTTGTTCTTCTTTCATATTAGGCCTTTTGGCCTCCAACTTACCAAAAAGAATAAAATAAGGAAGACAATATAAATCACCTCATACACAAGTTTGTAATAAGAGTGCATGTCTCAATATTGAATTTTTACTTGTTAAGATTCTTAACCAATTAGTCATTTGAGGAACTCAATTCTTCACCATAATTTCCTTCTTTTTTTTTGATTGACAAAAAGAAATCTCTATTGATGAAAAGAAGATTACATCAATAAAGAGAAGTTTGGATGTAGCACAAGCTCCAAGCTCCAGTTGGTGAGAAACTAACAAAGCAAAGCAAAAAAAACAACAAGCCAACCAACAAATCAATACAGAAAAAACAAACCCAGAGGAGCTCCAATTGCTGTGTTGCCTCTAGAGCTAAACAAAGTAGCTGAAGCTTCCACAAAACACAGCCTAATCTGATGTGCTTCAATCACCTCAAACAGACAGCCTAATCTGATGCAGATTAGAGACAAAATCATGAATCGAGTAATCAAACTGCAATACCCATTTGGCCCACAAAGCAATATGCACCTTAATTCTTTTACATAAGTCTTCAATAGAAAGTTGAGCCCTCTTAAATGTACAATCATTTCTTAATTTCCAAACATACCAGAGAACCACAGACGGAACTACCTGCCAAATTCTGGATTTCTTTGTCTTGAACTTACTTCCAGACCACCATTGCAGCAGTCCCTGAACTGATCCAGATATTACCCACACCAGATCCCACCACCTTACCATTACTGACTAGCACTCCCAGATCAGTGGACAAAAAAGTAACACATGTTCCAGAGTTTCCTCCTCAGCATTGCAGAACATACAAGAAGAACTAGCACTAGCAGCTAAGACCCCAATCCTTTTTAGGAAAGATGAAGTCTTCACCCTATCCTTCCAAGCTAGCCAACAAAAGAATTGCATTTTTTAGGGAGTAGAATTTACCCATAACCCTGCAAGAACATTCATACCAAGCCCTTTTGCTGCCACCTACCACTTCCACACAGAGGACACTGAAAAATGACCTAAGTTGTTAGCTAACCATGAGCAAGAATCTTCAATATCAAACTTAATTGCAGGGGAAGATGCCAGCAGCCTTAACAACCTCTGCAACTCCTCTTTTTTCCAAGCAAATAGCCTTCTTCTAAACTGCAGCTGCCACACCCCTGAATTGCTGTTCTTTGCACTGATTTGATACAGAGACTCCTCTTTCTCAATAGATAAATGATGTAATCTGGGGAACTCAACCTTCAACCCTCTGCTACTGGCCCAGCCATCAAACCAGAAATGCATTCTCCCCCAATTACCAACAGATACTTTGAAATGATCATCATAAAATTCTCCCAAATGTTGGTTGACTGAAGGTAACTTCACAATATCTTGCCAAATATTAGACATCCCACCTGTGTGAGTCACTGATGGCATCTAACCCCCACCAATTCTACCACACCTTGAACACAACACAGATTTCCACAAAGCTTTGTCTTCATTTCCGTACCTCCACCACCACTTTAACAGCAAGCAGTCATTCACCTCTTCTAAGTTTCTTACACCTAAACCTCCTTGCCATTTACTTTTGGTTACCTCCCTCCATTGGACCAAGTGTACTTTCTTCTTATTTTCAGACCCTCCCCACAAAAAAGAGGACTGAAGTTTCACTAAAATCTTTACAACCCCCTTAGGCATGCTGAACAATGAAAGGAAGTAAATGGGCAAATTTGAGAGAATAGATTTAATCAAAGTCAATCTACCCGCAAAAGATGACAACTTCTTCTTCCAGGAGGACAACTTTTTTTTCACCTTTTCTACTACTGGATTCCATGTGCTCTTCCTTCTAGGATTGGCCCCTAAAGGCAGACCTAAGAAATTAAAAGGCAATTTCTTAGTCAGATAGTTCAAGGTCTGAGCAAATTCCTTAGTTTGGTCCTCTTGAAAGCCCACACCACAAACAACACTCTTGTGGTAATTGATCTTCAGCCCAGACATCACCTCAAAGCACCTCAACACCCTTTTTTTATAATCAGCACTTCCTTCAAATCACCCTCATAGAAAATGATAGTATCATCTGCAAATTGGAGATGAGATATACTCAACTCATCAGAGCCAACTATGGCACCTTGAAATAAACCTTTCTCAGTAGCCCTCCCTAATAACAGATTAAGAGCTTTAGCTACTATAATAAACAAGTAAGGTGATAGAGGGTGTAGACACCCCATTTTTGACCGTCCTCCAGACTTGGACGTCACCGTTTGAACACCCGGTGATCATCCATGTTTGCGTTCGTTTGGAGTTCCCGGAGGTTTCGGCTACGCGTCTTGCCTCAAGATCTCCGAACTCGACTGTTTAGTGTCTAGTTTTGCACCAAACACCTGTGTTTTGCCTTGGAGGGGCAGGGAATGCCTTGTGAGGCATCCCCACACATCACCGGCCATGGCTAGAGGCCACCGGCTGGTGTCTTGTTGCCATCGGCAATGTATATTGCCGGTCGGCAGTCCATTTTGTCAAAATGGCAATTTTGAGCAGCCGACTATTGTTCATCTGCTTTTGCAGATATTTTAAGACAGCTGTCTTGCATTTTGTTCCCCTCCATACACGTGTATGGAGGGATGGCCTTCTTATTAGCTTCCTTGATAAGCTTTACAAGATTGGTTTGCCTATAAGAAGAGGGCTCCTCTCTTGGCATGGAGGTTGGACAAAAAGGTTAGAAAAGTTGTGAGAGAAGCTCTGGTTTTAGGTTTAGGGTTTTGTATCTATCCTATATCTATATCTCTCATTCTCTTGTATTGTGTGTGTTTAGGCTTACTATTGCACACAAACACATAGTGTTACACCTTTTCTTGGTTCTTGAAGGGCCAGAGGTCTGATATTGGAGCTTTGGAGCTGGTTTGAGCTCAAGGAAGGGGCTGGTCCATCATTTGTGAAGAGGTGCTTCAAGGGTAACAATCTTATCCCTTTTTTCCCCATTCTTGCATACTATTTTTGTCTATCTTAGAGCTATTTTTGAGCTTAGTGTATAATATAAAAAAGTTCTATTTTTAGGCCCTCTAAATAGTTTGTTTAGAGTGTTTTGTGGTTTGGAGGTGTTTGACCCCTCTTAAGCCTTGAGGGGCTCCATTTTGTGCTATTTTGAGTGAGCTCCAGGACTTTGGTATTTGGGCCTCCTCACCACTGAAATCTTGAGGGATTTCAGTGGTAAGGATGGTGCCTTGAAGTCCCAAGAAGGAGAGGGCCACCCCCTCTCCTTATTGTCCTTGAAAAGGGCCATTTTTGCCTCTTTAATGAGCACCTAGCTAAGCCTCATGTGGACCATGCCTTGGCTGTTATTTATGCTTATTTTGCCATGAAATAGGATTGTTGTATGTTGGTTTTGGTACACCATGCTTGCTTAGCATACATGCCTTGTAATGCCATTTTGTTGCCTTAACATGCCTTAGGTTGTAAACCATTGTTCTAGCATGCTTTAGGCTTGGCTTTGTGAAGCTTTCATGTTTATTTTGCCATGTTTAAGGTCTGTCCTTAGTTGTTTGGGTCGACTTTAGCATGCATTGCATAGCTCCTTTGCAGTTTAGCTTGTAGGCTTCAAGTATGTGAGTGTCTAGCATGCATTACTTGCTTTGATTTAGTGGGTTGGGACTATTTTCCATGTCATTTCAGTCCACTTAGCATGCTTGTATACTTGCATTTCATGGCTCTTTGATGTTTCAAGAGTTTGTGCTTCATGATCTTTGAAAGTGCGTTTGTGCATGCTTTTGAATTCAAGCCATTTAGATGCCATCTAAGTGGTCTTTTAGGCTTTGTTTTATGTGCTAAAACTCTGTTTTTGGTCATTTAATTCATGCCATGTTTGGTCTTGCTAAGTATGGTCCAATCCCCTTTCAGCTTGCTTTGAATTTTGGACTTTGCTGGTATGCCTTGATTGCCTTGTTTTGGTTGGTTTGGCACCATGTTCTTGCATGATTTTCAAAGTTTGATTTGCATGCTAATTGTCCATGTTATGCTTCTTTCAAGTGTGCTTGAGAGTTGCTTGTTTAATGCCTAAGTGTTGGTCCAACCTACTTGCATGCTTGTATGTGTGTTTGGTCCCAATTCCTTGGCATTTGGCCATTGTTTTAGGCCTAGTTTAGGGCTGCCTAAATCATGTTTAAGCCCACCCTTTTGCTTGTTTGCATGCTTATCTTATGTGTTTGTTTGCATACTTGCATGTATACATTGCATTGTCCATGTTGCATGCTAGCTCGCATGCTCACATGTCTAGGATTGCATTGCGTCAATGTGCATGCTTGGCCTCTTGAAATGAGTATGATAGAGGTTGGCCCTCTTATGTGATTATGTGCATTGCATTTGACATCAAAAGTGCACACTTGGTCCCTTGGGCCATCACGCATGGAAATGCGCGATTGATGGTCTGAGAACCAAGGACCATACCCCTTTGAGTCATACACATGACAAGGAGTTTGGTCGGTGCATACATTGTTTGGATTGCATTGCCATGCAAAGTTCTGTCCTCTGCTGCTGTCAAACAGGTTCTGCAGGAACTTTTTGCCGATCGACTGCACAGAGTGCCGACCGGCAAACAATTGGTGGCCGATGGATTCATTCTCAGCCGATGAACATCTCCTACGGCCGGTGGCCATTCTCTCCAGCCGGTGGTACTGTACAGTGTTCATAAAGGCAACCTTGAGATTTTGGCAGTCTTCAGAGGAGCATAGCAGGGAAAACAGAGGCAGCTTGTGCATGGCAGTGAGTTTCCGAACAAGATCGAGCATGCATTGCATTGGGCTCTCTTCCCGAGGCAGTTTACTGTTTTCCTAGTTTAGTTAATTGGCTTAACTAATTAGACGGACTGTAATGTTTTAATTAGCTTGTAGGTTAATTATCTGTATATTCTTTTGGTCCCTCCGAACGAGGGCGAATCTGTAATAAGTGTGGGTGAGTGTGTGTATGTCTTCCAACCCCTACTTCTTTTTCCCTTTTACTTACCTGCTTTGATGGTTAGTATTAGGGCATATTTAATTTAGCATACCTTATGCTATGCATGCGTGCATCATTCATCAGTCTTGCATGCACCGGGCTCGGCGCATCATGCTAATTGCATAAGTATTTCAAATCTAACTTGAATACATACTGTTTGTGCATTTGACATGTCATCCTTAGATGAGCCGAGCCTATTCGAGTGACATTTTGTATGCGATGCATTAGGCACCTAACATGGACTTGGATCATGCATTGATCACTAACATGTTCTCATTTCAGCGTGGAGTACTTTGTAAGTGTTTTGTGCTTTAGCATACCGCATGCGTGTGAATGCTACCATGACAGCATGCTTACCATGCGGCTAGATGCTTATGTGTTATAAACTGCCTGAATGCCTGTGGGTGAAGGCTGAATTGTTTGAGTTTGAACAACTCATTGAAATCTGTGTTTTAGCCTACTTGCGAGTAGCAAATCCCAAAGCGTTTTCTAAAACAAACGGATATGCAATGCTTGTTTCCAAATTAGGCGATCTAGTCTATACTTGTATGCTGTGCACATCACATAGTAATTCTAGGCTAATTAACTGGAATAAGAACACATAACGTTTTCAAAAATGGATATCATGGTTAGTAGAGGCCGGTCTTCGGACCAGGCGAGAGGGGGTGCTCATAGCTGACCTTCCCCAATCGTACCCAAGTTCCCGAACTGAGGCAACTTTGGTGATGACAGACACGTGGCCTTTGGCACCGAGTCAGGGTTTTCTAAATTTCCCCATTAAAAAAAAAAAAAATATTTAGGTGGCGACTCTATATCTGGCAAAGCAGTCCATGTTTGGCACTTGTTTTCAAAAATCTGTTTTCTCAAAATGATTTGCCGGATTTGGACTCTTTGGTTCAGATTAAGAACCGTGACACAAATCGAGTCCGAACTGTAGCGTGTAGCGCAGGGTTCCTCGTGGGCGTGTTACAGTTTTGGCGACTCTGCTGGGGAGTTTAGAGAACTTGACTCAAACTCGTGATATCCTATTTTGATTTTATTTATGTGTCTCTTTGCATTGCATGTGCATTGGTGCGCCTAGGACACCGTGTTGGCCATTTGCTATTCCTGAATGGTTTGCCGGAGGCTTGTCTTGTCAAGGCATGACCAAAAGGCTGACCGGTTGTGGGCTCTGCCAGTATGGGAACACAAACCCCGGTTTTACCGGGGCACCCTTTTCGACCATTCGACCTAGTGCATATTGCAATCCATAGTGACCATTCCAAATTAGGACAGGTTGCTTACCCAATCATAGGTTGTTTGAAACCGCTGCGTGCGTAGTGAAACCCTAGCTCCTGACAAAATAGGACAAGGAAACCCTACCCCAACATAGGGGTGTTTGGCTCTTTTACCTACTATGTGCTTTTAGAGTGTATCTCTACAGGGAATGCATATACCAGTTTGCAAGTCTGGGTATCAGGCCTGATGGCACCAGTATCAGTTTTTGGGAATCAGTTATATCTGCGGGTATCAGATTCAGTGTTTTGGGGCAGTGATTTTCTGGGGAACAGTGATCAGTAGTAGAGTACAGTTGTTCAGCTACACCCGTGTTTGATCTATTTGGGCTGAAATACTGCTTGTTTTTCCTTTCAATACAGGAGAGTCTGATTCAGAACAGTCAGTGTTTCCTTTTGTTGAGGCAAGCTAGATATCCGATCTGTTAGTTGCCATCCGGTATAGCGGACTCTGCATGGCGCAGAATTCGGAAGAGATCGTGGTCATGACAGCTGCACTAGATCAAGGAATCACTCTACAAAGTGAGACTAACGTTGATATGCCGCATCCACCCAGGTCGCCTGTTGCGCACCCGGTCTGGGCCCCTCAGTTATATCAGGCTCGTGAGCCCACCACATTCGAGCTAATGGGGATGATAGGTGATCTCCAAGGGTTTGTGGTAGATCTCGCCTACGGAATGTCAGCTTCACCGCCAGCCGCACCATATGCCGGGAGCTTTGTACCCCAGGAGCCCTCGCTGTTGGGACGGATTGTGATTGAGCTTAGCCAACCGGAGATGGCCTCCAACTATGGCAATGACGTATCAACATCAACCCAAACCCTCGATCAGGCTAAGGCCAGAGGAAAGGACAAAGTGAAGGCAGGTGCCAATCCTAGTGAACAGCTGTTGTGGGCAGTCGAGGCTTTGAAAGCCGCAGGGATGAACAAGCAACATATATCTGCAGTTGTGACAAAAGCTGTGGGGGATGCTTTCCCCACTCCACCTGAGGGTAGTTCCAGTCAATCAGAGAGCAGGGATAGGCCCTGTCATGCCAGAACAGTTCCTCCCATTCCCAACCCTGTACCCGGAAAAGATCTGAAAGCCAAGGCGGCACCTGCCGACCCGTTCGCTAGTGCGTCTAGCAAGAATACTCAACCTTCGAAGTACCTGCCCCGAGGGCGCAGGGTCTTCCATGCTCTCTACATGCCGTTGTCCAAGGCACTCCAGATCCTTGCTGAGAGAGGACATCTCAAACCCTTGGAGCCTCGACCTCTGCCGAAGAATCTCCCTACTACACATGATGCTGCTTTGTACTGTGCGTACCACCAGCAAACTGGTCATGCTACCGATAGTTGCTTCCGCCTCCGTCATGAGGTGCAGGATTTGATTGACAACGAGGTTATCCTTCCACCCACCTCAGCCAAGTCCGTTACTACCCAGTTATTGGATTTTGAGGACACAGGTACTACGAGTGTGTAATCGGGAAGTGAACCACCTGCGGGCGACGTCCGGTATTTTTGATGTGGCGTCTGGCACGCATTTCTGAGCATCTACGAATGCTAGTTTTGTAAATTCTGGCTTGGGTGTCGAGTCAGTCTTTTGTTTTGTTTTGAGTCTGTCTCATTGTCTTGAGTCAGTCCTTTTGCTTACGGGTCTGTCTTGTTGTAGCGTGTCATTCCCTCTTTTGTATAGAATGTCAGGGGATGTCGGGGTTGTTACCTCGAACACCGTTTTGTCTTGTAATTACCCATTTTTGTTTTTGAGTCTGTTCCTGCCGAGGAGCCAGTTATACCAGGAAACCTTAATGAAACAGCTGTGGCTATCACGTTTCTGTACTTGTTACTATTTGAGCTAGTTGTGCCAGAGGATGTGAATGGAACGACAGTACATTCTACCTACTCTCTTGTGCCTTGAACATCGTTGTAATGACCTGAGTTTTTCAACCCCCTTTTTGAACACTGCGGTGATAAAAACGAAGAGGAAGGAATTCCTCGGGTTTTGCAAAATTTTGATCATTTTGAGAGAAAGAGGGGCATGCTAAGCCTTTTAATGAATGAAATCTTGCCTGTCAGCGTGAGTACTGAGAAGGATCCTGGTTTAATCCAGACTGGTTTCACACTATCTTCAGCGCGAACAATTTGTCGCTTTCTTAAAAACTTTCAAAAACAAACTGTTTTGCGCGGTCCTGTGAAGACCTGTGTGGAATTGCACTTAAGATTGTGCAGCCTAGGATCGCTCTCAGCCTCAAAATTCAACCTATCTGTTTCGAACCTGGAATCCGTTCAAAATGTTCAACAGTCAACCGCCATGTAAGGCCTGTGTGGCCCAACTTGAAGCAGCCCTCGAGCAAGAGGCACTAAACTCAGATTAAGAAGATCAGATCTCACCGGAAGAGGCTCGTGAAGCAACCGTGATGGATTCTTCTACAAATCAACACAATAGCCACTCTCTTGGATACAGAGGGCTTCGATTTCAAAACCATTTGGCATGGACTAGCTACACTTTTACCCTTGAGAGGCTCGCTGGGCCGAAAACCCGGAAGGGCGACCTAGGCAAAAGTTAGAGCAAGAGAAAAATACGAAAAAGAAAGAAAAAATATACAAGGAAAAGATTAAAAAAAAAAAAAAAAAAAAACAAATTGAAAAAAAAAAAGAAAGAAGAAAAAGAAGCTCGCAAGGTCGAAAACCCGCATCGGGCACCTTGGCAAAAGTTAGAGCCTAAAAAGTGAATGTTAAAATACCCGAGTGTACCTTAACCAGAACTACGTAAGGCTTGATTCCCATGTTTGGGATACGTAGGCAACTTCGTCTTGAAGTCTAGCCCCCAACGCTTTCACAGCGCCTCAGTCCATGTAATGGTTTTGATTATCCTTGCCTCCTCTGAATCTGATAATTCGGTTGTGGCAATTGGAACTATGTAGGCAGCTTCATCCTGAAGCCCGGCCACCAATGCTCTCACAGTGACTGTGTCCATATATTGGTTCAGACCATCGTCTTCGGAGTTCAGTCGTCATTGGCAAAGACCATTTACAAAATGCTGCGGCATCATCCAAACAAGGGGCAACTTTCCGTTGCCATAAGTTGCCCTGAGTTGCCGTCCAAACCAGGGGCAACTTTTTGTTGCCTTGTTCCCCCCTTTCAAGCCAGGGGCAATTTCCCATTGCCTCCGATCCGAGGTTGCGCATCTCGAGGGTAGGTTCCGTGCTCGTTTAGCATTGACCGTTTGCAAAAATAGTTTTTGAAAATTTTTACTGAGGTCGACTATTTTCTCAAAAACTATTTCATTTTCCAAAACCGGACCACCTTTTGGACCCAAAAAGTAAAATTTTCAGTGCTCACAGCCTGACTTGCAGGATTTTCAAATCAAAAATTGAACAAGTATGTTAATCTGACTCTCATTTTGGTCAAAATTGATTTAAGAGAAAAACAAACAAAAACGGTCAAAGTGATGAACTAAGGGCACAGTTGAGTCAGGTATTCTGTCTTTCCCCTACCGTCAACATACTTGCCAGAAGGGCTCCCTATTCGCCGGAAGAAGCTTTCCCTATCCGGAACCTCAACTGGACGTCGCCGGAAGGTACAGCCGCGAGCTAATATTGTTGGGCGTGAACCCACGATTTCTTTTTCATCTATCAACCACCCTGGGGAGGGACTAAAAAAAAAATGAGAGATTGAAGAATAGAGAGGTGTAAGTTGAGAGAAAAGCGAGAAAGAGGTTTTGAGAGAAAAACGAGCCTGAGGGCCGAGTGTCGTGAGAGTCACAAATTAGAAAAGGTGGGAACAAAACCCAGAGAAACTAGCTCCTCGTGATCTGAGGTCTTTCATTCTTGTGAACGCGTCCGTGAGTCGTGTCTTTTGCTTTCTCCCATCGTAACTCTTCTCTTCAGTCTTCTTCGAGTGCGTCTCGCTGCGTTTAGGTTGTGTGCCTTTTGTTTTCTTCAATTGAGTCTTTCTCGCTGTGTTCAGCTTCAGATTCGATACCCAGGTTGAAAACCCTTCCTTATTTCAAAAATCATTTATGCTCAGACTGCTGTGCCATTCTCCACATCCATGCGAAGCAAAAGAAGAAAGGGAAAATTTGGGGCATCTGAGTGTGCTTCAATTTCGACCGGTTTCAGCCTTTGTGGTTCGTCTTATCAGATTGGGCTGTTTGTTCAGTGCTTGCCGTGTGCGGAGAGAACCAAGTGCCATGTTGCGGGCTGTATACAGATCAATCCCCAGTGGAATATGGGCTGTGTGTTCAGAATGAAACAGTGGTTTGCTTGGGTTGTTTTGCTGGTCAGTTATCTGATTATTACAGTGCAAGTGTTCAATTTTCAGACGGCAGATCAATATCATTTACATTTGAGGTGTAATATGATACAATGCAGTGCAAAGTATGAAATGTACAGATATAACACTTTTTTTTAGATGAAAAGTTTGTTTTATTGCATATAATCTTTTTCAAGTACATAGTTTTGAAGAAAACAAAAACCTGCCTGCGGCAGTGCAAGGTACTCCAGCTACCAACAAAAAGAAGAAAAAAAAAAAAAGTACAAAAGAAGAAAAGCAGCAGAAGTCTGGGTCGTCATCAGTAGTCTCGAGCCTGGGGATCTGTCCTCGCCCTCTTCCTAGACAAAGGTCCAGGAGCATCGTCATCGGCACCATCATCTGAAACTGAGTCTGAACCGTCTCCGGTCTCCTCCTCAGATGACCCTGCCTCTGCCTCGGACTCGGACTCGGACTCATCATCCTCATCATCAGGAATGGGTGCCCGAGAGCTACTCCCGACATGAGCACGCCCCGCCCTGGTACGAGGATGTATAGTGTTTCCTCGCCCTCCTCGAGCAGGAATAGAGGGCCTAGCTGGAGCACCACCCACCGGAGGGATCTGGAAAGGAGGCTGAAAAGCATAAAAGGCAAATACATCAGAATATTGTGAGCAGTGAATCAGTACAGAATACAGTGTATGAGTACAGTCTGTGAGTATTGTGAGCAGTGAATCAGTACAGAATACAGTGTATGAGTACAGTCTGTGAGTGCCGTGAGCAGTGAATCAGTACAGGATACAGTGAATGAGTACAGTGTATGTATGCTGTGAGGAGTGAATCAGTGCAGAATGCGGTGTATGAGTACAGTGTATTAAGTGTTGTATCGTGCATCAGATTATGCGAATCAGCTTATGTATGGTTTGAGACTGCGGTCAGAAGAACATACCGGAATGCTGTAAAGGGCCAGGAGGTCGAAGGTTCGCTGTAGCATCCCCATCATGGAGGCATTCAGCTCCAGGGACTGCCGGATATACTCGGAGGACGCCTGCAAAAGTATCAGATGCATCAGTATTCTGTGGAATATCAAATAAAATGAAATGAAATGCCAATGCAAGATGCGAAATGCAATAATACATACCGGAGGCAAGTCAGGGACATCGACCAACTCGTGATCAGTCGGAGGAGGAGTAAAGGGGATCTGGTAGGTCGCCCCACCCTGCCCTCTGTAAGTCAGTGAAGTGGGCAGAGCAGGCCAGCCAGTCCCCCGCCCTCTCTGAACTCCACCTCTACCACGGACTCGAGCTCTCCTCGACGCTCCCGCTCCAGCTGCCGGCGCCGCTGGCCTCTCCCCCTCAGCTTGCCAACCACTGGTCAAGGGTCGCATAATGTAGGTCCGGACGTACTTGGCGTAGTCGCCCTCGCCTCTGTGACGCTCCGCGCCCCAGCCAACGGTATACTCTCTCAGGTGCGCGAGGGAAAACCTCTCTGTATGCCTCATATGTGTAGGAGGCGGACCCGGAACTATCTGCTCCGGTAAACCCAGGGTCTGACGCAAGAAACGCTCACCCAGGTACCAAGCTCGACAGACCGGGCCCTCCAACAGAATCCGGAGGCGGGCAGTCTCCTCTGCGCCCTCATAGTGATCCCTCACCACGGCCGGCAATGGAGCCCAAGGCTGCCAGGTGATCTGCGGGTACAAATGCAGTTTGTTATCTATCTGATATCAAAAATACAGTGCGATGCAAAGCTTAAAACAAGCTCTAAAGTTGAGCATACCTCCGCAGCGGTGATGGTGTCGAAGTAGCGGCGGAAGAAAATAAAAGACTCCCGGGGTCTCCGCACACACCGCACATCAAAGCGATGAGAAAAGGGGATGCCAAGTGGGGTCTCCGTATCAGGTACTGGGGCAAGCCTGGGAAAGTAGGCATATACCCACAACTGCAGAACAGATATCAGTATGACTATCGGATAAAACAGAATACAGAATAAAGCAGAAATGGCAGAGCCGTGTGTTGTGCAGTGTATTGTGCAAAGTGTACAGTGTGTGCAGTGTATAATCAGTGTAAAGCAGAGTATATGTGTGTGCCACATGTGCAGTATATAGTCAGTGAGAGATAGACCGTGCAGTGTACAGAATACAGAAAATGTAAAGCAGAAAACAGAAATGTAAAAAGGGGAAGAAGATGTACCTCCCAAGCTCGCCAGTATCCGCCAAGTAGCTGTCCGCTGAGGCGGGAAGAAGAACTCATGTAACCATACAAAGTGGCCAAACCTGCGCCCCCCCAGTCGTAGTGGCGGATCCGCCTGACATCCACCAGTGCGCTCAACAGGCAAAGAGGCACGGTGTTCGCCCGGTCAGCGAAAAGGGTCGTCCCGAGTAAAAACATGATGAAGCCCCGCGCATACTGATCCACCTCCTCTGGGGTCATCTGCGCCTCCTCCGCCAAAGCTGGCTGAGTCCTGAAGTGGCTCTCGAACCACGAGTATCTGACAAACCCTGCCCCAGCAAGGGGTGGCTGAGTGCCGAGCAAGTATAGCTGGGCGGCGTCCCACTCATCCATATCCGTGTCAAAGGGGATCGGATCACCCCCTACCCCGATGCCGGTAAGCATCGAGAAGTCATAAGGGGTCATCGTCATGTCCCATACGACGGAGAAGTGGAAGGAGTTGGTGGTATCCCACCACCTCTCCACTAAAGCAGCAAGCAAGGGCCTGCAGGTGGTAAGCTGGGAGAGCCCCCTACAGAAGATGCCGAAACCCGCCTCGTCGACTATGTGGCGAACCGCATCTGGCAACTCCACGTACCGGTCTCGGGCGACGACGTTCCCATACCCGCGGATGGTATGGGAGTCCCCCTGTAATCAAAAACAACAATTGCGAAGCAATATTCAAGATGCAGTTTTAAGAAACATACAGATATATAGCATGTGTGCATGTTTTTTTAGATCCAAACAGACATTGGGTGTCAGTGTGCTAGCAAAGAACTACAGCATATGATGTGTCAGCGTGTTTGAATGGTTCAGGGTAAATACAGCATGTGTGCATGTTTTTCAGAATTCAAGCAAATATCGGGTTTCAGTGGGCTAGCAGTGAAATTACGGTATATGGTGTGTCAGGCCGTTTAAGTAATTTAGGGCAAGTGCGGTGTGTGTGCGCATGTTCCTATGCAAGCAGATATCAGTTGCGAGTGTGTTCACAGTCAACTACAGCGTATCAGTGCATCAGTGCATTCAGACTAAGCAGTTTAAGAACATAATCAACTATGGCAGTTGAGTGTTCTACATTGCGGAAAATTGAAACCGGGGGAATGATGTACCTCAGAAGCGCCGTGTGACAAATGAGACTCTGGCTCACATAGCAGTAGCTCGCGTGCCACGCCCCTCTCGAAGCTCCGGAACTGGCGTAGTCCATCCGGGAGCATCATGTGGACCGCTGGCCTGTAGGTCTCCAGGTCGAACGGCCGGATGTGGAGCGGTAAGGGCTCGGCCTCGGGATCCATCTCGAGCTCTGGAGGGGTCCCGCCCTGTGAAAGATCGTCCGCCATCTCGAAGAGAATGTGAAAATGACCAGAAGAGGGAAAACCGGGTGAGAATGTGAAGAGTCAACAAAAAGTCAACCCCGAGAGGGCCGGAAATGGCCGGGAAAGCCGAACTGCGGAAAAGGCACAGATATCGAGAAAAACTCGAGGGAAACAAGCCCCGAGTGGCGGAAATCAAAAACGGGACACCGAAACGAAGTTTCGTTCGGTTGAAAATGTCCGAAACGCGAAGGAAATCGCGAATCGAACGACGAAATGGGGGCTAGAACGCAAGAAAATGAGAGAATCAAAGGAGGAAAATGCCCTAGAGGGGAGGAGGAAGGATTTTCGAGTAAGAGGAAGTGAAGAAAATAGGGCTAGGAGCCCTATTTTAAAAGACCCGTAGCAAAATGTCAAAACTGCCCCGATACAGGAACACTTTGCCGGTCGGCCACATTCTTTGCCGGTTGGCAATATATTGTGCCGATGGAATTGTATGAGGGCCGATGGACAGCCGGCGATGCATTTTTATGGCCGGTGGACATCCGGTGGTCTCCTACAATGGTTTTTGAGCCTTCTACCTCCTTGTTTGGGTTATATGTGTCGTTCAGGGCCTTCATTGCTCAAAACAGTGCAAGACAGTGCACTTCCGAAGCTCAACCGGCCTCCGTTTTGACTTTGGATCACATCTTCAGTGCGTGGCACTTGGATTTGTGCAAGGTGTATCCTTCCTGTATCCTTTTGTCTCTTACAAAACCTGAAAGTTGCCCCCCATGTGCATTTGGCATGCATTCAATTACGCCATTTAGCGCATTGCACTATCTTGTGCACCGCATTTCAATCGCGCTATTTTGCGCATCTCATTGCATTTGGCATGCATTCACACGCCCTATTTTGCGCATCTCGCTTGCATTATCATGCACCCCGGGTCCGGCGGGACCTAAAACACGCCCGGTCTGGCGAGACCTTAGATACGCATGGTCTGGCGAGACCTTAAACACGCATGGTCTGGCGAGACCTTAAACACGCACAGTCTGGCGAGACCTTAAATACGCTAGGTCTAGGAGACCTTAAATCCATCGGTCTGCATTATCATGCATGATCCTCGTCACATGTTGTCATACGCGCCTTACATGTGTTGTTATGCATCTTCCTCATTTGCATTTTCATGCATTTCGAAAGCCGCGCGTTGTCGCGCATTTAAAGTTCATGCGTTTTCATGCATTTCAAGCGACTTGCGTTGTCGCGCATTCCATGCAACATGCATTTCAAAAAAAACATGCATCTCAAAAAACAAAAACAAAAAAAATAGTACATATGTCATGCATTACATTGTATATAGTGCATATGTCATGCATTACATTGTATATAGTGCATATGTCATGCATTTCATTATAATATAGTGCATATGTCATGCATTTCCACTGTAAATATCATATTCCATTCCGGTTCATATTATATATATTGCATTGTAGATTGCATGCATTCATTGCATCACCTTCCATCCATGGCTTGCGCCTTTCCATGTTGAGCTTGGTCTGGTATGTGCCCATACTTCTCGTGTCAAACCATAGTTCAGTGGACCGTTCTATGTTAGCCGCGGCTTGTTTGTGTACATGCCTTTCCTAGGCAAGATTTGGTTTGGCCCACGTGCCATATCCATTGTATCCATTTCCATTGCATTGTAGTTTGCATGCATTCACTGCATCACCTCCATCTATGGCTTGCGCCTTTCCATGTTGAGCTTGGTCTGGTATGTGCCCATGCTTCTCGTGTCAAAGCATAGTTCAGTGGACCGTTCTATGTTAGCCGCGGCTTGTTTGCGTACATGCCTTTCCTAGGCAAGATTTGGTTTGGCTGCATGCCATATCCATTGTAGATATTGCATTGTAGTGTAAATTTTTGCATCCGGCATTAGGATCATCATTCTTTCTCCAGCGGGTCGTTACCCCACTTATGTCATTCTACCCAATACTCGTTCTTGTGTCCGTCTACATTACTCATAGTTCAGTAGACCGTTCTATGGTAGACGGACTTGTTACCTCCATCAATCTATTTGACATTTGTGTGGTTTCAAACCGCTCATGATTGGATCATGATTCAATTGCTTTGCATGTAGTTCGCATTGTTTCAATTGCATTGCATTTTCATTTGCATTATTTACACATTGTTTTGTATATATTGCATATCATTTAGCATTCACATTGCATTGTCATGCATGTTGCTAACAATATCATACCTGTTAAGTTTGTTTTCTTTACAGGCACGATATTGTATGTACGGTTCATTTGCGACTGGTGGAACCAGACGAACCGGACAGGTATTGTATCCTCCGCGTGAGACGTCTCAAGAATTGCATAATTCTCTTACATCCTTGCTGCATTGTAGTGTAGTTTGGTGTATGCTAGCTTAAAACTGTTGCATGTGTGCTTCGTTACATCTTTTCTTTGCATGATCATAAGTTATGCTCGGCTTCGTGCATTGTCTTGCATTTTGCCCCTGCCTTCGGGCGCATACCTTGTTTGTCTTGCATGTTTGTCTAAGTCTTCGGCCTTGTCAAAAATGGGTCGTCTCTGGGCTTTGACATTCACTCCCGTCATTGTTATGACTTTCGAGTTCTGTCAAAGAGGGTCAACTGTAGACACCCCATTTTTGACCGTCCTCAAGACTTGGACGTCACCGTTTGAACACCCGGTGATCATCCATGTTTGTGTTCGTTTGGAGTTCCCGGAGGTTTCGGCTACGCGCCTTGCCTCAGGATCTCCGAACTCGACTGTTTAGTGTCTGGTTTTGCACCAAACACTTGTGTTTTGCCTTGGAGGGGCAAGGAATGCCTTGTGAGGCATCCCCACTCATCACCGGCTATGGCTAGAGGCCACCGGCTGGTGTCTTGTTGCCATCGGCAATGTATATTGCCGGTCGGCATTCTTTGTTGTCGGTCGGCAGTCCATTTTGTCAAAATGGCAATTTTGAGCGGCCGACTACTGTTCATTTGCTTTTGCAGATATTTTAAGACAGCTGTCTTGCATTTTGTTCCCCTCTATACACGTGTATGGAGGGATGGCCTTCTTATTAGCTTCCTTGATAAGCTTTACAAGATTGGTTTGCCTATAAGAAGAGGGCTCCTCTCTTGGCATGGAGGTTAGACAAAAAGGTTAGAAAAGTTGTGAGAGAAGCTCTGGTTTTAGGTTTAGGGTTTTGTATCTACCCTATATCTATATCTCATTCTCTTGTATTGTGTGTGTTTAGGCTTACTATTGCACACAAACACATAGTGTTACACCTTTTCTTGGTTCTTGAAGGGCCAGAGGTCTGATATTGGAGCTTTGGAGCTGGTTTGAGCTCAAGGAAGGGGCTGGTCCATCATTTGTGAAGAGGTGCTTCAAGGGTAACAATCTTACCCCTTTTTCCCCCATTCTTGCATACTATTTTTGCCTATCTTAGAACTGTTTTTGAGCTTAGTGTATAATATAAAAAAGTTCTGTTTTTGGGCTCTCTAAATAGTTTGTTTAGAGTGTTTTGTGGTTTGGAGGTGTTTGACCCCTCTTAAGCCTTGAGGGGCTCCATTTTGTGCTATTTTGAGTGAGCTCCGGGACTTTGGTATTTGGGCCTCCTCACCACTGAAATCTTGAGGGATTTCAGTGGTAAGGATGGTGCCTTGAAGTCCCAAGAAGGAGAGGGCCACCCCCTCTCCTTATTGTCCTTGAAAAGGGCCATTTTTGCCTCTTTAATGAGCACCTAGCTAAGCCTCATGTGGACCATGCCTTGGCTGTTATTTATGCTTATTTTGCCATGAAATAGGATTGTTGTATGTTGGTTTTGGTACACCATGCTTGCTTAGCATACATGCCTTGTAATGCCATTTTGTTGCCTTAACATGCCTTAGGTTATAAACCATTGTTCTAGCATGCTTTAGGCTTGGCTTTGTGAAGCTTTCATGTTTATTTTGCCATGTTTAAGATCTTTCCTTAGTTGTTTGGGTCGACTTTAGCATGCATTGCATAGCTCCTTTGCATTTTAGCTTGTAGGCTTCAAGTATGTGAGTGTCTAGCATGCATTACTTGCTTTGATTTAGTGGGTTGGGACTATTTTCCATGTCATTTCAGTCCACTTAGCATGCTTGTATACTTGCATTTCATGGCTCTTTGATGTTTCAAGAGTTTGTGCTTCATGATCCTTGAAAGTGCGTTTGTGCATGCTTTTGAATTCAAGCCATTTAGATGCCATCTAAGTGGTCTTTTAGGCTTTGTTTTATGTGCTAAAACTCTGTTTTTGGTCATTTAATTCATGCCATGTTTGGTCTTGCTAAGTATGGTCCAATCCCCTTTTAGCTTGCTTTGAATTTTGGACTTTGCTGGTATGCCTTGATTGCCTTGTTTTGGTTGGTTTGGCACCATGTTCTTGCATGATTTTCAAAGTTTGATTTGCATGCTAATTGTCCATGTTATGCTTCTTTCAAGTGTGCTTGAGAGTTGCTTGTTTAATGCCTAAGTGTTGGTCCAACCTACTTGCATGCTTGTATGTGTGTTTGGTCCCAATTCCTTGGCATTTGGCCATTGTTTTAGGCCTAGTTTAGGGCTGCCTAAATCATGTTTAAGCCCACCCTTTTGCTTGTTTGCATGCTTATCTTATGTGTTTGTTTGCATACTTGCATGTATACATTGCATTGTCCATGTTGCATGCTAGCTCGCATGCTCACATGCCTAGGATTGCATTGCGTCAATGTGCATGCTTGGCCTCTTGAAATGAGTATGATAGAGGTTGGCCCTCTTATGTGATTATGTGCATTGCATTTGACATCAAAAGTGCACACTTGGTCCCTTGGGCCATCACGCATGGAAATGCGCGATTGATGGTCTGAGAACCAAGGACCATACCCCTTTGAGTCATACACATGACAAGGAGTTTGGTCGGTGCATACATTGTTTGGATTGCATTGCCATGCAAAGTTCTGTCCTCTGCTGCTGTCAAACAGGTTCTGCAGGAACTTTTTGCCGATCGACTGCACAGAGTGCCGACCGGCAAACAATTGGTGGCCGATGGATTCATTCTCAGCCGATGAACATCTCCTACGGCCGGTGGCCATTCTCTCCAACCGGTGGTACTGTACAGTGTTCATAAAGGCAACCTTGAGATTTTGGCAGTCTTCAGAGGAGCATAGCAGGGAAAACAGAGGCAGCTTGCGCATGGCAGTGAGTTTCCGAACAAGATCGAGCATGCATTGCATTGGGCTCTCTTCCCGAGGCGGTTTACTGTTTTCCTAGTTTAGTTAATTGGCTTAACTAATTAGATGGACTGTAATGTTTTAATTAGCTTGTAGGTTAATTATCTGTATATTCTTTTGGTCCCTCCGAGCGAGGGCGAATCTGTAATAAGTGTGGGTGAGTGTGTGTATGTCTTCCAACCCCCACTTCTTTCTCCCTTTTACTTACCTGCTTTGATGGTTAGTATTAGGGCATATTTAATTTAGCATACCTTATGCTATGCATGCGTGCATCATTCATCAGTCTTGCATGCACCGGGCTCGGCGCATCATGCTAATTGCATAAGTATTTCAAATCTAACTTGAATACATGCTGTTTGTGCATTTGACATGTCATCCTTAGATTAGCCGAGCCTATTCGAGTGACATTTTGCATGCGATGCATTAGGCACCTAACATGGACTTGGATCATGCATTGATCACTAACATGTTGTCATTTCAGCGTGGAGTACTTTGTAAGTGTTTTATGCTATAGCATACCGCATGCGTGTGAATGCTACCATGACAGCATGCTTACCATGCGGCTAGATGCTTATGTGTTATAAACTGCCTGAATGCCTGTGGGTGAAGGCTGAATTGTTTGAGTTTGAACAACTCATTGAAATCCGTGTTTTAGCCTACTTGCGAGTAGCAAATCCCAAAGCGTTTTCTAAAACAAACGGATATGCAATGCTTGTTTCCAAATTAGGCGATCTAGTCTATACTTGTATGCTATGCGCATCACATAGTAATTCTAGGCTAATTAACTGGAATAAGAACACATAACGTTTTCAAAAATGGATATCATGGTTAGTAGAGGCCGGTCTTCGGACCGGGCGAGAGGGGGTGCTCATAGCTGACCTTCCCCAATCGTACCAAAGTTCCTGAGCCGAGGCAATTTTGGTGATGACGGACACGTGGCCTTTGGCACCGAGTCAGGGTTTCCTAAATTTCCCCATTAAAAAGATATATATATATTTAGGTGGCGACTCTGTATCTGGCAAAGCAGTCCATGTTTGGCACTTCTTTTCAAAAATCTGTTTTCTCAAAACGATTTGCCAGATTTGGACTCTTTGGTTCAGATTAAGAACCGTGACATAAATCGAGTCCGAACTGTAGCGTGTAGCGCGGGGTCCCTCGCGGGCGTGTTACAGAGGGTCACCCTGCCTTAACCCCTTTTGTAGTTGAAATTCCTCAGTGGGTGCACCATTGACCAAGATAGAAATTTTAGCAATTGAAATGCAAGTCTTCATCCAACTAATCCATTGTTCACCAAATCCAAAGTTTCTCATCATAGATATTAGAAACTCCCAATTTATTGAATCATATGCTTTCTCAAAATCTAACTTGAGTATAATCACCTTTTTCTTAGATCTTTTCCACCCATCTACTACCTCATTTGCTATTTGCACCCCATCTAGGATGTACCTTCCACAAACAAAAGCAGACTGAACCTCACTTATCACAGTTGGAAAAACCCTCTTAAGTCTTCTAGATAACACCTTGGCCAAGATTTTATAGACTGAACTGACCAAACTAATTGGCCTATAGTCCCCCAAGCATGTAGGGTTGTCCTTCTTAGGGATAAGAACAATAAATAAGCTGTTAATCCCTCTTGACAACTTTCCATTAGTGTGAAATTCATGCATGAACTGAATTATCTCCCCTTTCATTATTTTCCAACAACTTTGTATACAGGCCAAGTTAAAACCATCAGGACCAGGGGCCTTGTTCCCATCACAGTCTTGAATTGCTTCCCAAATCTCAACTTCAGTAAATACAACTTCCAAACTCACTGCTGTTTCAGGGCTAATAGTAGCAAAAGGGCCTAACATTTTTGGCCTTCGAAACCATTGCTCAAAAAATTGCTGACTAAAGTGCCTAACCATCTCTTGTTTCACCAGAACTGGATCCTCCAACCTTACACCCTCCACTACAACTGAGTCTAACATATTCTTTCTCTGCCTACTGCTTGCCGTAATATGAAAGAACCTTGTATTCCTATCACCAAATCTAACCCACTACATCCTGGATTTTTGGTACCACAACCTCTTCTTGTTTCTATTGAGCTGCCACACCTTAGATCTGACTTCTCTTCTTCTTTTAATTTCCAGATCAGTCAAGGACCTAGATTTTACCTTTAGATCCCATCCATGTAGCTCCTCCTCGGCTGATTTTAGTAGAGTGTCTATGTTACCAAACACTTCCTTGTTCCACACCCTCAAATGATTCCTCAAAATGTTTAACTTTCTCATGACTCTATACCCTGCCCAACCTTACACTTGTGTGTCCTCCCACCTCTTTTTGACTTCAGACATGAAGGTAGGGTGTGATCTCCAAGCATTAATGGATTTAAAAGGCTTAGGTCTCCAATCCCTATCATCCTCTTTTAGCAATATTAGACAATGATCTAAAATTGTTCTAGATAAGCCCCATTGTTTTATGGCAAACTTCTCCGACCATTTTGGGTCTAATAGAAATCGATCTATCCTGCTCCACCTATCTCCTTCCACTGCATTACACCATGTGTACTGTCTGTCTAGCATAGGCATGTCAATAAATTCCAACTTTTCTATAAACTCATTAAAGTCTAACATCCCCCTCTCTCTTCTAGAGCAGCCCTTTCTTTCACTCATATATCTGATTTCATTAAAATCCCCTCCCACACACCAGGGTAATGGAAAGTGTTGGTTAATACTCACCAAAGATTCCCAGATTTGTCTCCTCCTCATAACCTCATTTGGAGCATAAATATTAACAATAACACATGGAAAAGAACTACAAGCTATACCTGATTAAATGATGAAGTGCTTACTACTACAACAATCCTGAAGCTCAAAAACTTAAGGTTTCCAAACACACAACAGACCACTAGCACTTCTATCTGAGTCTACCAGCATAAACACCATCTCCTCAAAAGGCCAAATTGTTTTGACAAATCTGTCATCCATTGAGCTTCTTTTAGTTTCTTGGATTAACAACACATCTATATCCCTTTCCCTCACCAGATTCTTTATTTCCTCCATTTTTTCTGGCCTTCTCAGCCCTCCAACATTTCATGATAAAATCTTCATTATAACAATCACAACTTGCACCTTAACCCCTTTTTAGCAACCGGTTAGGATCTGGTTGCAGCTGCTTCAACTGCAATTCTTCTCAAGTCATTCTCTTCCAATTCTACTATTTTGCTCACTACCTCCTCCTCTTGGCCTTGACCATGCATTCCTAACAAAGCTCTAACCTTCACTGTTGACTGAGCCTCCTCAACTAGATTTCTCCTTCTTTTAAGGGTCTGACTTTGGGAGACAGACAATGAATTGGCTACTGCCACTGCTGAGGCTCTGAAGATGGCCCCTCTTTGAAAACCAAGCCTACCCATCATGCCTTTTTGTTTCATATGGCCTCCAACTATATTGATGCCCCTCCTTTGATCACTGTCTTTCTTTTCTAAATTACATCCTCTCTTTGCTACTACTGCGTCCTTGAATTTTCTACCTTGATCAGCCCTATCTACCATAGTCGTATGGATAGTTTGGAGCAGAGTTGGTCTGATTTAGGTCTGGGCCACACAGTCACTGAGATTCGACCCCACCCCCTTATTTGGCCCACTGGGCTCAGGCCTAGCCTGCATGCCTTCAAGTAGAACTTCTAGACTTATATTGGTCCTTGCACCCACTGGCCCACTCAGCTCTTTTAAAAAGCCCACAATACATATATCCTCATCCAAGTCATGAGTTTTATTCATCATTGCCTGCTGTGAATTGACTTCCTGCACAAGCCCTTTCTCCTTAGAGCATGCACCTACTAGGTCATTCCCCATGCCGCCCTCTCTGACAACTGCACTTGCTAGGTCATTCCCCATGCCACCCTCTTTGACAACTACAGCTATTGCATGCTTACCATTATTTCCTTTAACCTGTTCATTTGATCTGACCATCACTGTTTCTAATACCCTACTAATATCATTACAACCATCTACACCCTCATCTTCTTTGTCTGAAGAAGCTTGCCCTGCAATCTTGCAATTACCACCATTGCCGAACATTTGATCTGCCCCTACTTTTGCATTAAAGTGCAATTGTTCATGTTGCATGCTTTTGCTACTACTTGGATTCGGGAGTAAACAACTAGGGACTTCTTCATAGACCCTAACTAGAATGTGCTTACCTTTGTGCTCCAAAAATATTGCCACATTGATCATCTCCATGCACTTTGTTATCACTCTTACCTTAGCTTGCTGGAAAGTTTGTGGATCATTGATATCCTTTTCGAACTGAACTACCACCCCCCAATGACTACCAATGTTGCGAACAGTTGTAACACTCTAGAGATTTATGGGAATGCCGAAACAATTCAACCAGACGTACCTCTCTTGCTCCACAAACTGACCTCTCCCACATTCTTCAATTGAATCACACCATTGCCTTCCCCACCCTTCTAGTTGTTCCTTCGCAACCTGCATATGCTATGCTGAGGGAAAGGTTAACAGAACTACGCACCCAGCCCCCTCTCTTGTAACCATATCCTGTATCTCTCTTTTACAGAGTTTTGCTCTAAAGTACTTAAAAGCTAAAAAGCTGCTTAGCTGTACTACTAAGCTTTCATAATGCTAACCATTGCCTTCTTCATTAGCTTTTATTACCACCTGCGCACCCATGCTGGCTCTTTCCCTTGCTACTGCCTCTGCATAAGTCTTTTTAACTCCATTTTCCAGCCCCCGCTACATCTAGAACCGCCTGATTCATCCTTCTCCCATCTTCACCTCTATTCTTCCCCCTTTGCTCGGGTTGACCAGATCTTTGAGGTTTTTGAATCTCTGCTCTTTTGACCCTCAATTCCTTGCTATCACACCACAGCCCATCTGCCTTCTGGATCACTATCCCTGCAGCCACCTCACAATCATATCTTACAAACCCAAATCTGGATCTTGATGCTTTTCTTCTCTTTTCTGGAATAAACACATCCTTAACTAAGCCAAACTTTCGAAATAGATTGAGCAATCCTTTAGGACCCATGGAATCTGGAATGTTATCTACGAATATAGTAACTATCATTGCCTTCTTCCGAGATCCATGCTGGCTACCCATTTTTCTCCTCTGTATCACTCGGTTCCAACCTCCTCTCTCCATAGCTATTTTCACTTCTAACAATTGAACACAAAGTAAAATCATAAAATACTATTGTGTGCGAGGGTAATTGTTGTTGTAAACTAAGCTTATTTCTTCCACCATAGAAGCTAGGACTAGGTGTTACAAAACTGCAGTTCAAGAATTGCTCCAATTTATTGTGTGTTTGAAGAAGGCTTAGAATTTAAGTTTGAATATATTGTATTGTATTATTGTAGCTCATTTAATGAATTCATATGTAAATTTTCGTCTGTATATCTCGGTCTAATATATTTGTAAGTTCTAAGTGTGGGACTATAAGGAAGAATAAGAGAATAAAAAACAAAAAAAGTTTGAGAGAAATAGAGTTTTGTTCTAAGCGGGTAATTAATTTTTTTCTCCGTGAATTAAAAGATCTCAATTAGTTCTTGTAGATGAAGTTTCGAAATCATCAAAAAAGAATAAATTAAAAAATATGGACGACTTGTTAAGATGTTTGAAATAGTGAAAATAGACAAATAATTTGAGACATAAGGGATTAATTGATTGGAAAAAGATAGAAAGTCTGATGAATTATTGATTTTTTTATCAACAATTATTTGTCCAAAGTTAAATTTAATTATCTGCACATAGTAAAAAATTACTATTTGTATCGTAAAAAAGTTCATTTGTTTATGTAATGAATGGTTATTAGGATTTTAATATGTAATTAATATATTTAATATATGAAATGTTTTTAATTTTTAATTTTTTGATTTAATGGATTGGTTTATAATGATATCAAAATTATCGCCATATTTCACTTTTGAAAAAAATAAAACTAATTTAATGAAAATAAAAACAACTACCCATTATATGATCATCATCCTAACACATAATAAAAATTAATTTGGTAAAAAAAATAAATGTCTAAAAGAATTTATCAATTTTACATAATTTTTTCTTTAGTGGGTAGAAATAATTTTTAAAAATTCAAAAATATTTTTTTAATATTTATTTTTGTCAAATTAGTTTATATTTTATCAAAATGACGATTTTACCCTTAAAATTAAGTAATTATATCTTCAATTGTTCTTATTTGGAACAAAATTTAAAATTCATGATCAAATATATCATAATTGAAAAGTCAGGACCTGACTAACACAGGACCCAATTATAAGAACTATTAGTATAATTCGACTTAATAGTTATTTTCATTTAAAAAAAAATGAAATGAAATACATGTGAATGGGAGCAAATGGCCAAAATACATATGAAAACTAGGTGATTTAGAAAACTAAAGCATGCGTAGGGTTGGTTTGGGAAGTGGGTTGGCTTTTTGACTTTTTGGCTATTTTAGCCTGGGCTAAAAAGCTTAGTTTAGGAAGGACTTTTTGACTTTTTTTATGAGAGAAGAGTGTAATGATTATGGGTTGGATGTGATTTTTTATTTTTTGTGGCTAAAACAGCCTATTTTGTCTTTTGTGACTAAAATAACCAAAAAAACCCCTAACCCAACTTACCAAACGGACCCGTAATATGTTTAATTAAATTTAAATCTCATCAGCCAACCATTACTTCCAAGAAAGTAATCTGTGCAAACACCTCATCATTGTTAGGCTCAACCTACAAAACCACGATAGATAAGCCGAGTACCATCCAGAAAATACTTGCACATAGAAAATCTATGAAGGCTTTTTTTTTTTTTTTTTTTTTTTTTTGAAACTATAAAACCCTCATGTTCACTAGTTAAAAAATTGCAATGTAATCAAAATGCTAAAAATGATAATCACTTGCACCACATTATTATTATTATTTTTTAAACTATAAAACCCTCATGTTCACTAGTTAAAAATTTGACAATGTAATCAAAATGCTAAAAATGATAATCACTTGTACCACATTTTTTTTTTTTTTAACTTCTCATGAAGACTTCTCCAAAATATTAGTATTAACACAACCAACAAATAATGCATTTTTATTGTCATTATTATTATCTGCTTTTGTGAGCCTGCATTTTTTTTTTTTTAAACATTTGAACATTAACATGCATTGATAGTTATGTGTTTTGATTCTTATGTTTAGTTATAATGCACTAATTATTTGGTAAGATGCTACTATTAGGAGTAATATATAATGCTATTGTTTGCTCCTATGTGTATATTATTCATGATAAATTTAGATCGATCTAATAATTGTAATATTTTAATTTTATCATGTTTGTCTCCAAAAATATTTCTATCAACTATTTTTTTTTTTTTTTGAAAATAAATGCCATAAAAAAAATAAAATAAAAACTATGACTATCTAATCGACCTATTTTTTTCGTAGATAATATATATTGAGAATCTTATAAAATGAGTAATTTAGATTATTAATACATAACACTTGGTGGACTAAACTAGCCCATTAAATTCTCACGTGTATGATCATATTTGAACTTAAACAAACTCAATCCATTTGAATGAGTAGTACTAAATTGGATGAGGTTGAAGAGATGTAAATTTGCACCGCATAAAATATCACTTTCGATAATATTTATCAATAGAGAAATATTATTTACACCAAAAAGAAAAAATTATGTATCAAATGCACAAAAACTTTTATATAAAGGTAGGACCCATATACATGCATAAAAAAATTTGTGCACATAATACATAAAAATTCTCACCTAAAAATAACGTGTAGGTGTCACTTTCATGTGAGTGTTTATGTACATGTAGAATTGCTCCTATCAATAATCTTTCACTGAACGAGTTAAGAAATTTCATTTTGTGTTATTCTTATTGGTTAGTTTTCTACCCTCTTAATGGCAGTGGATAATTTAGGCTTAGAAGTATGATTATGAATTTATGATAGGGTATTTGTGACTGACTTCAGCACGAAAAGTCTCTAGCCATGATGGGCCTATCTTTGATTGCCTATCGTGCTCACTGATGAGCAGTGGGGTGTTTCAAAAATAAAAATAAAAAATAAATTATACTTTTCACTTATTTTAATTTAATTTAAATTTTATTTTAATTCCTATATTTTAAATAGAACAAAAAAATAATAATAAAAATTTAGACAGAATCACTAAATTAATTGAAACTAAACTTTAATTATAGAAAGACTAAATTATTCAAATTGAAATAAAAGGGATTAAAGTATTGTTTGAGTAAGATGAAATGTGTAATTTACTCAAAAACTTAAATCCATGATAACACGTTGGGGGTGGCTAGGGGGAGCAAAGTTTTATATTCATTTATTTTGTTTTTAGTTTGGTTGTTGGAAGAATGTGCATGAAAATGAGATAAATTTGATGCAATTTGAAGAAAACTAAGGATACATCAAGTAAAATTAACTACAACTTTATAGCTAATTTGAGTTTGTTCTTTAAACAAATATGATTCGCGTTTGTTTAGCAATTTGAATTACGAAATGGATCGCCCTACAATGCATCATTCTAATTATAATCGCACATGGCAGCCCAGCACTACAAGAAATGTCACTTTTGGCTACCAAAATATTGGTCGCCAAAAGTCAAATATTTAGTCGCCGAAACGATTTAGCGACCATAATATTTTGTCGCTAAGCTCGTCGCCTTTACCCTGTCGGCGATAGTATTGGCGACTAAAAATTGTTTGGTCGCCGAAAGTGACTACATTTGGCTACTAATTTGTGTTTAGTCGGCAAAAGGTATGTCTCCGCCACTAAAGTATTAGTCCCCGAATGAGGCTTTTTGGCTACTAACTTGTTGTGGTCGGGGAAGGTATCACTTTTAGCTACTAAATAATTCGTCGCCGAAAGTACACATTTGGCTACTAATTTGTGTTTAGTCGGCAAAAGGTATGTTTCCGCCACTAAAGTATTAGTCGCCGAATGAGGCTTTTTGGCTACTAACTTGTTGTGGTCGGGGAAGGTATCACTTTTAGCTACTAAACAATTCGTCGCCGAAAGTACACATTTTGCTACTAATTTGTGTTTAGTCGGCAAAAGATATGTTTCCGCCACTAAAGTATTAGTCACTAAAAGTGCTACCATAATTTGAGAATAACTATTATAGACCAAAATATTTGGTGGTCAAATAATTTGAGAATAACTATTACGTATTTAGCTACCAAAATATTTGGTGGCCAAATACTTTAACGTGTTTTTTTTTTTTATAAATAAAATTTTCTAAACCACCTGTATCCATTATTAATACAACCTGTACCCTGTATAAACAATATAATCCATCAACGGTAAATATGTTATCAAGCATTCAACAACGTGCACACATTTCAGTTCCAACCATCCAAAAAATTAATATTGAACGTCCACTTATATATATATTACAAATTTCATAAGAACCATGTCTAATCCCACGTCAAGAATTTAATTCCATACATAATACTGGAATAACCAAATTAATTCTATACCTAGAACTTCTGTACCACAACAAAAATTATACTATGTACTGCCACAAAACTATTTTGTACCACATGCTATGTTAATTTCTACCAAATTAGCTGATATTTACTCTACCAAAAAAATATTTTGTACAAACCACTATATATACGGATAGAGATATAAAAACAATGTCCTCCCGTACTTGTCAACAAAAACATATCCACATTTGTATGTCCAAAAACATCTGCAAAAAAGGGGAAAAAAATCATTAGTTCGGTGCGTGTAGAGGCACTTTTGGATGACATATATATATCGTAATAATTTCAAACATTAAAAGACAAGGAGAGTAATATCTATTAACTAATGCAAGACATCCAAACATGGACCCATCATGAGTTCTTGTTTTAGCTTTTTAATCTCTAAATCTATCTAAGTAAATTTTAGTACTTAAATGTGAAAGTAAATTGTGTAGGTATTACGAAATTACAGAAATTTTGGGTGTACTTACCATTTCAGCCAAAAATTATTTGTTATAAAAATGTAAGAGAACCCATCATTAGAGTTTGTCTGGTATCCATAAAACTCACTATGCTTATGCTTTTGTGACCTCCATGAAGCTTCCAGTTACGTTAAAACAGTGCTTTTGTGACCTCCATGGATGGAAATTAATATGGTCTTTTTCTTCATAAAAGATTCTAATTTTCTCGATATAATCATTGAAATTTTGGAAACGCTTTCCTTAAAGAAGAAACTAATTAGTGGGTTTATAGATGTAGATATGCTTCTGTTTGTGAATGAGTAATGCCTTGGGTTCTTTATAGGCTTATGGGGACAAGAGCTATATAAGATTATGCTTACCTATTCTTCCATAACACCATCTAATTTTGATACGTATCTTCAATACTTAGCTTCTTTAGTCCTAAGTTCCCTGTTCTGTTGCTGAGGAATTATCCTCCCATCAGTCAAATCTTGAGGCCATGTTATATATATGAACTGTCTATTGTTCAACTGCTGTTGCACATTTTGTAGTGGTGATAGTTAAACTTATCAAATACACAATTGTGCCTAAACCTTAGCTGAACTTTACAAATCCATTGTTCGAATTTCCAAACGATTAGGTCAACAGGATATATCCTTCGTCACATTTAGTTCTTGCAAAATGGTGCCCCCCGAACCCCTTTTCTCGACTAAGTTTATGACATTTTCAACTCTAACTCCCAACGTACTTGTCCTACTTACGTATCGTTTGTCCCTACATGTCACATTTATCACCAGGAAGCTTCCCGTTACGAAAAAACAGTGGTTCGGGGGCTATTTTGCATTTTCGGCCCCCGAACCCCTTTTTTCGACTAAGTTTATGACATTTTCAACCCTAACTCCCAACGTACGTGTCCTATTTATGTACCGTCTATCCCTACATGACACATTTGTCACTGAGAAGCTTCCCATTGCGAAAAAATATTGGCTTGGGGGCTGTTTTGCATTTTCGCCACCTGAACCCCTTTTTTCGACTAAGTTTATGACATTTTCAACTCTAACTCCCAACATAGGTGTCCTATTTACATACCGTCCATCCCTACATGTCACATTTATCATCAGGAAGCTTCCCGTTATGTAAAAACATTGGTTCGGGGGCTGTTTTGCATTTTCGCCCCCCTAACCACTTTTTTCGACTAAGTTTGCGACATTTTCAACTCTAACTCCCAACGTAGGTGTCCTATTTACGTACCGTCCGTCCCTACATATCACATTTGTCACCGAGAAGCTTCCCGTTATGTAAAAATAGTGGTTCGGGAGCTATTTTGTATTTTCGCCCCCCAAACCCCTTTTTCCGACTAAGTTTGTGACATTTTCAACTCTAACTCCCAACGTAGGTGTCCTATTTAAGTACCGTCTGTCCCTACATGTCACATTTGTCACCGGGAAGCTTCCCGTTACGTAAAAATAGTGGTTCGGGGGCTGTTTTGCATTTTCGCCCCCCAAACCCCTTTTTCCGATTAAGTTTATGACATTTTCAACTCTAACTCCCACCGTTGGTGTCCTATTTACGTACCGTATGTATGATTGAAGGCACAAAGCTATATATGTCAAATCACTGTGTAATATTAATTTCATTTCGACATTATGCATGATTGAAGGCACAAAATTTATATGTTTCAAATAACTATATAATATTATCAGATTTCGACATTATGTATGCTTGAAGACAAAATCATCTAATTTAAGAACATAGTTTCATGTGCAAGATATTACTATCTAGTTACATGCCGATATGTATCCCTATAATGTCGCCCACATTTCTTCCTCTGAATACTCCAAAAAAGGCCAAAAGTAAAGTTGCATACAAGTATTAGTTATTATGTTCCCATTATTGAAGTTGGAAAATACTTATAGTTGAACTTCAGGCAAATACATACAGAATAAACATAGTGTTAGAACATTTTGTTGTCAAATTCCATGGATCAAAACCAAGGTTGTAACAAGAGTTCTTTAAGAAGTTGGTTTCCTTCAAAAACAGGATTACTTTGGAGTTCTGCAAGAAGTTGGTTTTCTACAAGAAGTTGGTTTTCTTTCCCAACTAGGATTGTTTTGGTTTTCTATAAATAGTTGGGTTTCTCCCAAATCTAGGCTATTCATTGATTCATTCATTGAATCTCTCCAGATCTTCTTTTTGGTTCTTAAAGGTTATATCTGGAGATATTTTGTTAAGTTTTCTTTGATGTTTTTATTGAGTATTCAACTCATGGTTTAAAGAGAGTACATCAAAGGTTTGTTTGTTATACACAAAAGAGAGAGTTGTTCTTCAATTGTGGATTCTGAAGAATTCGAGCCTGAAGCTTTGGTGGAATCCAGAGTGGCTCATCAGAAAGACAATTCCGTGGTGAAGATGGGGTTGGAAGAGGCACATAGAGGTTGGTTCAATTAGGCGTTGTGGATTCGCTAGATAATTGAGAGTATACCTGTGTAATTCCTTTTATTCTTCTTAGTGGATTGTCTTGTGGTAGTTGCCCGTGGTTTTTTTATCACAGTTGGAGGTGTCCAATTGTGGTTTTTCCACGTAAAAATCATTGTGTCTCTTTCTCTTGATTGTTTGATTGGGATTGTTATATTCTGTTTAAAATTGTTACATAATCACAAATCAACATCTAGGGGGGTTTCTAGATTTTTCACATAGACATACAGAGTCTATATAAACTAAAATTATAGAATATTTTTACTACCAATGAATAACATCACATAAAAAGAAAAAAAAATTACAATGTGTGCACAGACTGCAACTAAGCCCATACCTTTGTTTTTACATGATGGAAAGTTGTTTCAATATGTATTAATAAAGACTAGTGAATCTTAGGTGCTTAATTTATGATTTAATCCAATTAATAAATAAACCAAGCATGGCAAATATAAATAGATAAATGAACCAATTAACACACACAAATAAATAAATAAATAAATAAGGTTTTAAGTTGTTGGATAAGATGGCATTACAGCATGATTACAGGGTTGGCAATTAAGAAACAAGTTTATGACATTTTCAACTCTAACTCACAACGTAGGTGTCCTATTTTTGTACCGTATGTCCCTACATGTCACATTTATCACCAGGAAGCTTCCCGTTACGAAAAAATAGTGGCTTAGGGGCTGTTTTGCATTTTCGCCCCCCGAACCCCTTTTTTCGACTAAGTATTTGACATTTTCAACGCTAACTCCCAACGTACGTGTCCTATTTACGTACCGTCTGTCCCTACATGTCACATTTGTCACCGGGAAGCTTACCGTCTGTCCCTATTTACGTACGTGTCCTACTTACGTACCCCTTTGTATTTGTCTCCTCCCTTGACAGTTTCAACATATATCATGAACTTTAGGAAATAAAACTAGAGACTCATGAGCATGCAATTTTGTTTTTAATCAGGCAGTGCTATATTTAAGAGGCACAAACATACTACTAAAACAAATTCCAGTTGTGTCAAGAAAAAAAAAAAAAAAATGACCAATCCTATGAATTAAATCATGAAACATTAGCATACATCTATCTATATTTATATATTTTATTATAATTACAGATTGACCCAAGCAACAATATATGTAACAGTAGCCTATTAATACCAATGAACTGAAATGTTAATTAAACGTTTGAGGGAAGTATTATATATATATACACAAATATCTTAATCATGCATTCATTACCAACCAACTGTTTTTCAATTCTTATTTTATTGTTATTCTAAACATGAATAGCAGTGGCCTTAAGAACAATGTTATTATCTATTTATATATGCTGGAAGTCCTATCATGCCTCGGAAACAATGTAAATAGGTTTTTGTTTTTATTTTTTATTTTTTTTATTTTATAATTTATCATGAACTGAAGTCATAGAATTATAATTCACTAACATGAATGGAATTGCTTTCATGTAATAATACACATGGACATGAACTGTATAGGCATTAATGAAATTGTTCTTACCAAAAAGCAAACATCGGATGCCCAACTTAGATTCCCAAGAGTTGTGACAGTTTGGCGACTACGTTATTAAGATACTCGACCTTTGTATTTGTCTCCTCCCTTACCTTTTGTCCCTCCTCCCGCTCTTTCAACATCTCATTGGATAATTTAATACGCTCCTCTCGTTCTTTCAACAGCTCATTGTAACATCTCTCGCGCTCCTCTCGCTCTTTCATTAACTCGTCATGATCTTTTTGCCACTCCTCACGAAGTGCCTCCACCTCAGCTCGCATTGCCTCCATGTCCTTATCGTGTGCTTGTGATGCAAATATGGTAGAGGGTTGTGGGCCACTCCCAAATCCAAGAAAGTACCTTTTCTTATGTCCAAGCACTTGCATTGAAATCTCCTTATGAGTCAATGGCATCCCCGACTCGATGGCAGCCGCTTGTACATTGACCATCTCTTGCTATCATTGCAAATAAATAAGACGAAAAAATTTTTGGCAACATATATGTATTATTGGGTACTAAGTACACTAAAATATTGAATACATATATTTCCTTGTCTCATACTTACATGCAGCTCACGACATTTTGGATGGATCCAGTCATTCGTTTTCTTTGACGTGTGGCTGTCCTCACAGAACTTTGAGAAATCCAACTTTCCATTTTTTGCTACCTGTTAACACATCAACGTATAAATCAATGACACTTTAAGCATATTTTTTCAGACAGATTAGTTGCAGACAGATTTGTATGATAACAGAGTTTTTGCAGACAGATTAATAGTTTAGACACATTTCTTTGCAGACAGATTTGTATAGACAAATTTTCAGTAACAGAATTTTAAACAAATTTCTGGACAGATTTGGAGACAGATTTTTAGACAGATTTGCAGCCATATTTTCAGACAGATTTGCAGCCAGATTTGGAAATCTGTTGCAGACAGATTTGTAGTTTATACAGATTTTTAGAATTCAAAGACATTATCATTAACAAATTCATATTTTTCAGACAGATCTTTTGCAGATTTTTTCAAACACATTTGTACCAGAATTCAAACAGATTTAGAATTTTAAAAATCAGAGTATTTGCAGACAGAATTTCCCAGACAGATTTTCAAACAGATTTACCCAGACAGATTTTCAAACAGATTTTCCCAGACAGATTTTGCGAGACAGATTTCGAATGAAAAACAGAGTATAGTCGTTGGACAGATTTCGAATGCAAACATGTGGTAAGGATATCATTAACATATTTTTTCCACACAGTTTTTATTGCAGACAATGGATGTTTAGTAACAGAGTTCAACATATATATATGTATCACAGCATAACATTTTCATATCCAAACAAATATAATGGATTCAAGTTTAAAAAAAATCAAACTCACCATAGCAGCCATTGCGATAGGAAATGAGCGAGACCCATTGGTATGATTGTACGGCAATGGACTCCTATTACTCTTTCCAGCTTTTGACCGTTTCTAAAAATAAGACAAGCAGATAAACAATTTTTTGGTAAATATTAAGGCATATCACATTTTCACATAGATGTATGTACTCTATGTAGTCTATTATTTAACCTGGTGAGATGCATCTTGCCATGCCACATCGATCAAATGCTTCCAATCATCTAAACTCACCCCTACGGGCGAATGAGCATAGATCTCATCACGTGGAAGTCCCTCTAACAATTCGAATTCTTGCTTCAAGGTGTACCTCCAATCTTTGTACAACCCATAGGCCTTCTTATTCACAATCTCCTGTGCTTGTAAGTCATTGTGGAAATCGTCTCCAATTTGAAACTTGCCCTACAAGCATAACAAATTGAAATTGTAATCATTAAATAATAGTCTTTCTTATTATCATACATAATACAATTACATCTTGTGGACAAGTAATATTAGTTACAAGAATAGCTTGGATGACGGCAGCTTTTGTAGTCTCATCAAGATCCAGCCATGACCTCACATCTTTCAAAGGGCACAAGGTTCTAATTTGAATTCCTAACTCGTTAGTTGCTGGAGTGGCATACTTGCCATTCAACCCCCGATCGATGTGAACATAACATTTTTCGCCTTTCTTGGATCTAATTATTTTTTGTATGCCTTTGCCAAGTGTCGGTCCACTTACACGTAGGGGCTTCGAAGTCCCTGTTAACAAAATAACAACACGAAAATTGCTTATGAGTTTGGCTACAAAAAAACAATGGCAATGGCAAGTGATAATTGACAAATTTGATACACTTTAATCTTACCTACGCCACTCGGCTGCGTTTCGGATGGGGCTTGTGTCTCATCAGAATCAACCATTGGTTGGCTAGTGACATGATGAGATGGTCCCACATTTGATCGGACGGGGAGAACAGGAGACGGAGCAACGGGTGAACCTAAAGGAATAACAGCTGGCGAGTCTGTTTCTGGCTGCGTGAGTGTCTTCTTCCGAAGCCGACCAGTCTTTAAGCCAGGAACCATATTCCAATCTGCAATAACACAAGTAACACTATATACATGAACTAGACAAAAATAATGCTTGATTATTGCAGACAAAAATAATACATGAACTATACAATAACACAAGTAACACCATTTTCCATTTTCCAATCTACCATGATATGCCTGCTTTAAAATAAATTAGACAAAAATAATTTAGAAGGCATGAACTAACTCAACTAATACATGCTCAGTGGTCTGATTAACTACAAATTATGTCCATGCACAGAGGGTGCAATTACAGGTTCAACCACTTGAACTTGGACCACAACATAAGTCCCATAGCTAAATTGCACAATGATGAAAAATATGTGGCTGTTGAAAATAGTAGAAGCTGGAAAAGGATTCATTGGCATATAGCATTGCACAACAATATGGGTACTTCCAAATTAGTTCCATGTTCAAAATATATATATATCAACAAAATAATAGCAGATGGAGGAGAGAGAGAGAGTCATAAGCCCAAGTCTATGGTGTAATGCTAAAGTTGTTTATCAAAGCATATGGCATGCAAAGCAAGTTAGATACGAATTGATGCAATGAGATAAAGCTATAGAATTGTCTTCTGTTTATTTATACTAAGAGTGAGAGAAGAAAATCATGGCTCAAAGAAAAAAGGAAAAAGAAAATATTGAAGGGCATATAACATTCATGGGTACCTGATCTCAACTTTTTCGAACTATTCTACTGTTTTTAAATGCTAGTTCTGAAAGTTGTAATTGCTTTTCATATAAACATGTTCTATTTTTGTGGTGGGTTAAATTTCTGGTTACAGTCATCTGTCCCTACAATGTTTCATCATTTTGCAACAAAACCCCCACAAAAAAAAATAATAATAAAATAAAATAAATAAAAAGAAAAGAAAAGAAGAGGGTGAAGGACAAACTCAGAAATAAATAAATACTCTATTAACAGAGCACAACTTTGAGGGAATAACATGCTGAAGATGGTTCTGTTTAGAGTTACTACAGGCATACACATAGAGATATGTTAAAAGTCCTTTTTTTCTTTTTTAAACAATGCACCTCTAAAGGATAGAGGTCGTGACTTGGAACAACGACAAGTGCTATCCACTCCCAGCACTGTTGCACGGGTTTGAGTCACAACAATCAGCTATGGTGAATTGAAAATCAGTCAGTTAACAAAAGACTATCAAGCCAAGTTCATGGCCCTAATAACACGTACCAAACTGATCTAAAATAATTTGTTAACAAACTCAACATAAATCCCTAGTAACATGTAATGAACTGATCTCGAATAAATTTTCAAAAAACTAAATATAAATCGAACTTGAATAATTTAATTAATTTTATGGCCCCTAACAACACCTACTGAACTGATGTCAAATAATTTTTAACAAACTTAAACATGAAATTGAAGTAGAATAACTTGATTCATTCTACGGCCCTAGGTAACATATGCCTAATGTGGAAATCTGTAAAACCTAACAATGTGTAATTTATTTCAACTTACAAGATGCCACAAAGACACCATGCATCATTGTCTGTACTCCAACCTGAACTGATAGAACATAATTTAACTGTAAGCTAAAACAAATTAAGCAACCACTCAAAACATCTATTTAGCACTAGCAGCACAATAACTCCTTTGTCGAGCCTCCAACTCCGGTTAAATTTCAGCTCAAAATCATTTGAAACTAAACTCATTTATTCATGGTTAACTCTTCTATCCTCTTGAAGTTGGGATACCCCACACTTCATTGAACCCGTTAACATAAATGCAACACAGATTACAAATAAATGTTTTAATTAGTGAGATTGTTATGTATTACTATTACAATGATCCTCCCTGATCCTAGCACTTCCTATCAGTAACAAGGCAAATTACCACAATTTTTTCCTTAGCATTAGTAGGCACAAGTAGATACAGCTGTACAACTAGACAAGACCAGTATATATCCCCCATTTGGCACAAGTAGACACAATTGTACAACTAGACAAGTTTATATCCTCCCCTTGGCACAGGCAGACACAATTGTACAACTAGACATAAATACCAACTGATAGCTACCACTCCAGGGCAAATTGTGAAACATTAAAGCCCTTTTACCTATCCAGCTATTTATCAAACAAATTAGACAAATCAAACCCACAGCTAAGCTCTCGATATTCTTCCTATTTTCTTCAAATATTAAAGCCTGAACAAAATAAAAACAAAAAAATGTCACAATTAAACAATTACTTTTAATATGTGAAACCTTTTTTAATCATATTCCAGTTGGGGTAATATCTGTCAAAACACTTCCAGTATACAATACTACTAATAGAACTTATAAAAGGCGTGTCAATGATGCACAAGCATTTCAAAGCCCAAATGATGAACTAAAGGTTTACGATCTAACACGAGGCCTTTAAAGGACTGGGAACATCACTGTGACAAGACATAAAAATGCAATCAAGTACAGAACCAAACATGCAGAACTAAGCTTCTTATGGAGCTCATTCAATTCCGATTGATAGCATGAAAAAGCACATGTTTTAACAGCATTAAAATCCACAAGCAAAAATAAAGGTGAATAACTAGTAGCAACAATAATTCTTTGTTCTCACATGACAAAAAAATCTTATTCTAATCTCTATCTACAAAACCATGAAATACCAACAACAAAGCATAAACATAGTAGAGGCAGCCCCAAACTTGAACCCAACAACATCCACACAGTAGCATCACAACAAAAACCCATTGCAAAACAGAGCAGCAACCAGACAAAACCAGCTTTACAGCCATACCAGCCATACCAGCATAGCTGCAGCCAAACAAATGCAAACCAGCTCAGAGCTTCCTATATCAGATGCATTCCACCAAAAGGCACCCTTCAGTTACATTCCACCAGCACACCCCATAGTAACCCATTGCCCAAACTGCCATGCTGACCATTAAATACACCAACCATTCAGATCTTCAATCAATGCAGGTTTAACTGGGCTCAACTCACAATCTGACCAGCATAGCTGCAGCCAAACCAGATGCAGACCAGCACCCTTCCATTTGACAGCAGCCTAACAAAACACCACATTTACAGTAGGCCAACCATTTGACAGCAGCTCCAGAGAATGTACTCCAGGCCTCCTCAGAAAACATTCTACTTGACACAGTAAGCAGCAGATAGATACCAAAGCTACACCATAAACTTCACTACCAAAGATACACCAAAAATACCTCCCATTTCATTCTGGACAACAACCCTTCCAGGGCAGATCAGCAAAGCCAGGGCAGAGATAAACCAGAGAAAAAAAGCATAGAATGGCAGAGAAGAAAAACATGAGCCCAGGGCCTGCACTTCTGCACTGAGTGGGTACACCCACAGCAAAACTCCATCCATTTCAGTACAGCTCAACACCTCCAAAACACATTCTGATCTGCCCTAAATTACAGATGAAATCATTGGTTGAGAAATGGAACTCTTGAGGAATATGGAATCAACCACAGAGCCATCCTAGTTTTAACCAATTCACACAACTCCATCAAATTTGGATTAGCTGCCTTAAACACACATTCATTTCTGAGTTTATTGACATTTACGAAGATAGATTCCCCTTCATTATTTTGAGTTTCCTTTGCATTTGTGCACCAATTGAACATTCACATTGCTCAAATTATGGCATGAACTAAAGCATGATATACATCAAGATTCTACATCAACATCTGTATCAAAATCACTTTGTAGGTCATATTCTTCGTCTGTGTCATCACCCTCCCTCATTAATCCATCTTCATCATCACAGATGAAGGCATCATCTGTAACACGCTTGGCTTCTACCCCTCTGACAGATTGCAAAACTTCCATGGGAATAATTTCAGATTCAATGTCATCTCGACGCAAAACCACATCATCATCAATAGCCATAGCAGGTATGACCTCGGTGGTTTCTTCTTGTTGGAACACATCATCAGGTTGTACGACATCCATCTCTGGCACATCCCAAATTCCTCGATGTTAGAACTTTTCAACGACTCTCCAATTGGTACCTAATTTGGTGTCATTAACATAGAATACTTGTTCAACTTGACTTGGTTATACAAATGAGTCATCTTTGTACCATCAACTTGTTACATCAAGTGTTGTGAAATGTGGCTCTACACGCATAGTTCTACTACTACCGCTGTTAAACCATTCACATTGGAACAATACAATCCGACGTCTGAACAAATAGTTCAGTTCCCACACTTTGCACAAGTGTCCATAGAAGTGTATCAATTGCCCTTCATGCTTCCCTTCCATGACTAATCCACTATTCTGACTTTTCCGACGGCTGTCACGGTTGATAGTATGATAACGGACACCATTACAAATACATCCTGAATATGTGTTCACTAAGCCACTAGGACCATTGGCTAATGACCACATATCATCAGTTGCTTCGGGGGAAACTTGGCTCCGCAATTCATTCATCTACATGAAGAACATGTGTCATGTTACTAGCATGCGTGACATTTACGTAATGTACGATCTATGGTAGGATATGAGAATACTAGCTTACATGATCTTTGAACCATTTAGGAAATTCTTTCCGATGTCTGTTTTCGATGTCGAACGCACCGTCTCTTTGGTGTAACAAGTTCTTGTGCTCCCTAGTTACAAGAAATGCGATTCAAAAACTATTTACTAAGATAAAGACTAATCAATTTACAACAAAAACATTATAAATACGTTTGAAGGATTCATACTCTACGTGTTTATCCACTTCTGTGCTATTGTGTAGGACAAACCAATGAGCCAACTCGCGTTCAGCTACGGACACATCAGACGCCCTTGTCATTAGACCAAAGGGACGTACAGTTTGAGTGAATATCGCCAACCCTGGGCCACGGTCACCCATGTCATAATTCCTTTCTGGGCGGTTAAACAATGTTTCAACTCCATCCAAATACATTGAACAAAATGTTGTACATTCTTTGGAAATGTAAGCCTCGGCAATAGAACCTTCAGGATGAGCTTTGTTGGCCACAAACCCTTTTAGACGGCCAAGCAACCTAAAATTGCAAGCCAATGTCAATGTTATACAGCAATATTTATATCAGCAGTAAAGCGTTAACTTAAATTTGACAGTAATACGAGGGCTGAGTTAATACCTCTCAATTGGGTACATCCATCGATATTGCACTAGGCCTCCAAGCATAGCCTCTCGAGGCAAGTGAATTGCCAAGTGGACCATGACATCGAAAAAAGCCGGCAGGAAAATCATCTCAAGCTTACAAAGTATGAGTACGATTTGTTCATCCAATTTATGCAAATCTGAACGCCTCAATGTCTTTGAACACAATTGTTTGAAGAAATTTCTCAACTCAAAAAGTGTCGTTCTAATTTCCTTATTAAGATAGCCACGCATCCCAATTGGAAGAAGTCGTTGTATAAGGACATGACTGTCATGACTTTTGAGGCCAGATAATTTTCCAGCTTAAGCGGTCACGCAATTGGAGATATTTGCTGCATAGCCATCAGGGTACTTTATTGATTTCAAGAAATCACAAAAGCCTTCTCTATCTTTCACCGACAATGTGTACAATGCGGGAGGCTTCTCAAAGGACCCATTAAAACGCCTCTTCAAGTGTAACTCTTTACGTATTTTCATGTCCTCCAAATCAAAGCGTGCTTTGTCCGTGTCCTTGTTCTTTCCATCTACGCTCAAAAGTGTCCCAACGACATTGTCACATATGTTCTTCTCAATATGCATGACATCAAGGTTGTGTCGAAGCTTCAACGTTTTCCAATAGGGCAAGTCAAACATAATGCTTCTCTTGCTCCAATTCAAATTTTGATGTTCATTCCTTTGTCGTTTTCGATTTTGTGGGTGCTTTCCATATGGCTTGTAAGTCCCAGAATCAATTTTCTCTAGTATTTGGTCCCCCGATAAGTCCAAAGGTTTGGACCTATGCTCCGTTTGACCATTGAAGAGCTTACTTGTTCGCCAAGTGTGGTTCTCAGGCAAGTGGCGACGAGCACCCATATACCCTATTTTACTTCATAATCCCTGAGACGATGCATTATTGTTACAATTAGGGCAAGCCAAGTAACCCTTTGTACTCCACCCTGACATGTTACCGTACGCAGGGAAGTCATTTATGGTCCACATTACCACCGCATGCATTCTAAAAATTTGCCCATTCGATGCATCATATGTTTGCACACCATGCTCCCACAAATTCTTCAATTCTTCTATTAGTGGTTGCAAGTAAACATCAATGTCTCTTCCAAGTGCCGAACGTCTGGGAATAAGCAATGACATCATGCAATATGGCTCTTTCATGCACTTCCACGGTGGGAGACTGTAAGGCATTAAGATTACGGGCCACATGCTATATGATGTGCTCATATTCCCAAATGGATTGAAGCCATCTGTTGCCAGCCCTAGCCTTACATTTCGAGAGTCATCAGAAAACGTCGGATGTTGCTTATCAAAGTCCTTCCATGCTTCACCATCGGCCGGGTGCCTTAATATGTCATCATCCACACGCTTCTCATTGTGCCATCTCATATCTACGGCTGTTTTTTTGGACATATACAGTCTTTTCAACCTCGGTGTCAAAGGAAAGTACCGTAATACCTTGTGTGGAATCTTTTTACCACCATCATCGTTCAACTTGTATCTACACGCGTCACATGTAGGGCATTTCTCCAAATTAGCACTCTCCTTCCAAAATAGTGCACAATCATTCTTGCACGAATGAATTGTTTCATATCCCAAACCCAAGTCACGTAAGAACTTTTTAGCATCATAGAGTGTCCATGGAACTGTTGGATCACATTCTGGTAGAATGTCCTTGAATACCTGCATAACCATATCGAATGACTTGTTGCTCCATTTGTTGTACACCTTCACATGAAGCATCTTAGTGACGAATGATAACACAAAAAACTTTTCACATGTCGGGTGAACTTTGTGTTGTGCATCTTCGAATAACCTAGTGAACTTATACAAATCCTTCCTCTCCAAACCATTAGGTTCCTCGTCGGTATGATCATCCATAAGACCACTCACGTAAATTTCTTCCAACATAATAGGCAATTCATCCATGGGCGGATCATCGATATCTGTCATACATTCGCCACTACCTCCACATTGGTCATTTGATACACTAGGACGAGACACGGGAACATGTTCCCCGTGATGCACCCAAGTTAGATACGAAGATGCCATGCCTCTTCGGATCAAGTGCATCCACACAACTTGTCTGCTATATTTTGTGCCATTAATGCAATCGACACACGGACACCTAATTTCATCCTCTACGCCTAAATTTGCCGTAGCAAAATCAAGGAATGACTTCACCCCTTGTTGATACTCTTTACTTGTCAGCCTATTATTTATCGTCATCCAACTCTTGTCCATTTTGTCACCTACAACTCACACAAAGATTAACTGAGGAACAAATGAGAACATGCATTTCAAGTTGAGATAGATTGTGTTGTTTTTCATTCACTGTTTGGCTTGTCACATAAATCTCTTTTAGGGTGGAACTTTATGACACGATTTGTTCTAAAACAATGCGTAATTATGGAAGTTAATTTAAGAAATGACCCGTAATTTTGGACCACTAGATAGCATAACTAGTAGAGCACTAGTACTAGTGAAACCATATGGTCAATAATAGAATGATATATCAAAATAATCAAAACCATTTTATTATGAATACTACTTTTATATAAAATGATATAGTTTATTATGATTTCTTCATTTACTATTATTCTATAATTTATAAAATAAAATAAAAGAAAACTATTCACACATCAGTCTCGATATATTTTATAAATTATATATATTTACAAATCATTTTCTTTTAGCCAAACAAAAAAAAAGTGTATAATGAATTTTTAGTATGAAGCAATGCTTCAAAAACACCAAATAACTTTTTATTGGAGGCCCTTTGAAATTGTGGAATACCACAATTATAACCAATAAATCTGCAAATATAGCTGCTTCGATGAGTTGCTCTCCTTGCCTCTCATTACGTATTTGTTTGGTGAATCCTCAGTTACAGATGCATTTCAAAAAAGAAATGCATAGCTCATGTGAGAGTGATTTATCATTATAACTTGGCAGCCTTGCATTGTTCATACACACAAATCAGCAAAAAGTGTCCTAGTACCCAATCATCTCTTACTTAGAGCATAACATGACTCATAGACAGATCAGTTCATATATACACACACATTTTAATATATACAGTCATACATGAACACATACAGTCACACACACACGCTTCTTCAGTCACACATGATCCGAACCGTTCATTATATATTAGTTTAACTGGTAAAATGAATGATTGAGAGTTGAAGTGGAAAGGGAGCTGGAGATGAGCTTTACGCCGAGAGTACCAAGTTGTTAGGTGTAATAACAATTAGTGGTGAGTTAGGACTTGAGATGCACAACAGTAACTGTTGTGCGGTTTTTTGAGTTCATTTTAGATCCTATTTTGATAATTCAAATTAATTACTTTTTAGAATATATCAGTACAACATTGATATAAAAAAATCAAATTGATCGGATATTAATAATAGTTCTTTAATCAAATCACATATGTATTAAGTTTTATTCTTAAAATCGAACTTATCATTCAGTTTCTCGTTAGTCAATTAAATTTTATATAAATATATTGTACTTGATGTAATTTAAAAAATAAACAATTGAAATTATCAAAATAAGATCTAAAGTGAACCTAAAAGGCTACACAATGGCAGCCACCCTGACTCCACTGAGTGAAAACTTAAATTTGAGTAAGTTAAAATTCTGAGTCAAAACATTTTAAACCTTACTTAAATCTTGAATGAAAACTTAAATTTGAGTAAGTTAAAATTCCACCCACTCATTTATTGACATCTATACAAAATTTAGTTGTACTCTAATTTTGACTCAATTCAAGGGAGATACATCCCTTTTTACTCAAATTTCTATGCAATCAGAGCTTGACACAGTTGCTTTTATCCAAAATTTTAAAATTATCGTTCACTCCAATTCCTAGCTACAACCACTCAAAACTTGACAATTTGGACTTAAATTTGAAATTTTCCATTGACATATAAAACCTCATAATATTATAATTTTTTACTCAAACTCATACCTCATTTTCAGTAAAACTACAAAGGGTTGGAAATAGATTTAGAAAAATAGGTGGTATGGATAGGGTTAGTGATGGGCTACTGAAGATGGGGAACAAATGCAAAGGAATAAGAGAGAGAACAAATAGAGCAATTCCATCTTAGAAAATAAAATAGTGAAAAAAAAAATTTATATATATAAGATCATCGCATATGGTAAATGGTTGGCCTAATTTCAGCATTTCTGTAAATAGTACACCCAAATTGAATAACATTGGCCTAATTTCGAAAACATCTCAACCCAAGCATTGCCCTAAATTTTAATTTCAATCACAATGCCCTAATTTCTAGCATTCACATTCTGATTTCTGTGTGTGTGTATATATATATATGTATGTATGTGTGTGTGTGTAAACAAAGAGAGACCGAAAGAGAGAGGGAGATATAGAGAGAGGGAGAGACAGATGCGAAATGGAGGACATATCTGGGAGGGAGACTATGCAATGATCCTAATGAACTTGCGGTGATGACGATTTTTGTACAAAGCTATAGAGAAGAGGGCAGAGGCGTGAGTGAGACCCAATCAAAAATTAATATAAACAACGAGTGAGAGAAAAATGGAAACCGAGAGGCCATACAGAGAAGGGGAAACAAATCGAGAGGGAGATAGGGAGAGAGAGAGAGAGGCGAAATAGAGGACATACCTAGAGGGAGGCGAAATGGAGATGGAAACAACTCAAGTGACAGAGGCGGGAGTGAGAGAGGGAGGGAAATAAAACCACGAAATGTTTATTCCCGACCAAACTTTATTTTGGTGGGTAATATATTTATGAAAATTAAATATTCCCTCCAAAATCGATTTTGGCCCTTTTGGCTACTGAATTATAGTCGGTAAAGCAAACAGATTTAGTGACCAAATTTTAAATAGTCGCCCAAACCCTATTTTGCACGACTAGCACACATTTGTAGCCAAAAAGTCATTAATAATATCTCTGAAAAGGTTCTTTTCCACGACTAACACAGAATTAGTAGCGAAAAATTAAATGAAAACCAATAAAAAAAATTTATAATTTATAATGACAGTGCAATTAGCCACCAACATCATCTTTAGTCGCCAAAAGTGAAGACAATTCCGACAACATGTATATTAGTAGCAAAAAAGTGGTCTTTTACCGACCAAAAAGGTTTGGTAGCTGATGCATGTACCTTTGGCGACCAAATGTTGTTTGGTAGCTAATCTGTCCACCATTGGCGACCAACTTTATTTTAGTAGCTAATTGGTAGACATTTGGCGACTAAATTTACTTTAGTCGGCAAAAGTAGTCGCCGAATGTGTTCTTTGTTGTAGTGCAATGATTACACTAGGCATGTTTGTTTTGATGGAAATGACTTTGGAATTGGAATAATAATCTAACAAAATATGTAATTTTATATTTTATTAAGAAAATTAAGGTTGAGATCAGTAGTCTATTCAGATATAGTTATCCCTCATACGAGAGACTACTGAACCACAAGAAGAGAGTGAGATACAAAATAAAAGACTAAAAGGAGGTTCAAATTAATTAGTTAAAAAATTAAGAATTTTGTTAATCCCTACTCATAATCCTAAGCCAATTCAAACATGAGATAAGATATATAATCCAAATAGATTGATAATCCCAAAATTAATAGTGCTAAGAGTGCTAAACTTATCTAATCATGTCGATCCAAATAAACATATATTTCCTGGTATGAGATAACGGATTCAATTCCTATGGAGAGCAGCTTATATTATGGCAATTGCATGTAGTTGTTTCGCTAGTGGTGATTATTGGGCTTGGCAACTGTTTATCTAATTTTAATTATCCTTCATGTAGTACTTTTTATATTTGTAATGACTCCCTTACAAAAACACAATATAATGATTACCATCTTGATTAAAATTTGTAATAACCTTTGTTATTAATTACAAGTATACAACATTAAAAATACTTTTCTACCCCCCTTTCCCTTCCCTTATCCAAAACAACGTAGTTTTGGTGAACACCAAAATATACGGATTGATATTGAAATGTGCTATTGCCCATCTACCAGTAAAGTGTATCACTTTAAGCATGGAACTTTCTCTTCCACTGACTACATTACTTTCCCATTGATTACAAAATACACAACAATTACAAATTTACAATGGATAGTAAGCAATTGCCTAATTGACCTTTGATATTCTCATGGTTTTTGCAACAAACTCAGATATTTTTCCTTCACTAAAGAAAAAACAAAAATATTGGGACCATAGTTCTAAAAATCGTCTGATACGCTACGTATCGGCCGATATGTATCGAAAAAATAAGGTACTTGTAGACAGCCCGAAACTCTGCTCCGCGCACAAGGGCGCGAATCATTTGTTCTTAACTACTACAGTTCAGACTCGTGTCACGGTTCTGAATCTAATCTCACAAAGTGCAATGGAGACTGATAAATCACCAAAGAGTCCAAATCCGGCAAATCGTTTTGAAAAACTGATTTTTATCAAAAAACGCCAAACATGGACTGCTTTGCCAGATACAGAGTCGCCACCTAAATATTTTATTTTTGGAAAATTTAGGAAACCCTGACTCATGCCTAAGGCCATGTGTCCGTCATTACCAAAGTTGCCTTGGCTCGGGAACTTGTGTACGAGAGGGGAAGGTCATGAAATGAGCACCCCCGCTCGCCCGATCAAAGATCGGCCTTTACTAACATGATATGTTGTTTTTGAAAACACATGTGTTCTTATTCCGGTTATTAATCTATCATTACTACGTGATGCGCACAGCACACAAGTATAGACTAAATCACTCAATTTGGAACAAAACATCTCATGTTTGTTTGTTGGAAAATGGTTTGAAAGTACTACTCACAAGTAGGCTAAATCGTGGATTTTGCCACCCTCAAGTGGGCTTAAAAAACATGATTTGCCATTCTCAAGTGGGCTTAAAACACACAGTTTGATGAATTATCCCAATTCAAACAATCCAACTTTCATCCACAGGCATTCATGCAGTTATACACTTAAACAGTTAGCCTCATGGCAAGCATGCTATACATGGCAACATACACATCTCATGCAGTATGCTAAAGCGTAAACACTCACAGTGTACTCCGAGCCAAAATAGAGAACTAGTTAGAAATCATGCATGATCCTAGTTCATGTTGAGATGGCTAATGCAACACATGCAAAAATGCAACTAAGATAGGCTCGGCCATTCTAAGATGTCATGTGAAATGTGACTTGATACATGTATTCAAATTGGAATTGAAATACAATGCAGTTTGTATGATGCGCCGAGCTCGGTGCATGCAATACAAATGAATGGGTGCATGCATGCGAAACATAAGGATGCTAATCGAAACATGCCCTAAAACTAGCCATCGTAAGCAGTTAAGTAAAAATGAGAAAGAAATAAGGGTTGGAAGACATGCATCACACACATGTACGCTTATTACAACAATGTGCCCTATCGACGGAGAGTCCAAATAATAAGCTAACTAGCTGATCTAAGCTAATTAAACTAATTATTACAAAACAGAACTAAATAGCTAAACGCATTAACTAATTAAGTACAAAACCAAAGCATAAGCTAGCTAAAGAAAGCATTTAAGTGAAGCAAATAGAAGGGGCCTCGGAGCGAGAAGCACATGCATGCTCGGTCGCCTCGTTCGAAAATCCATCGCGATGCCCCAACTTGCCTCTGTTTTCAATTGTTCTCAAAACACTGTACAAAGCTCCAGATAGCTTTTGCTCCACCATGGGAACTTGTAGGAAGGCTGCTGACCACTTGTTGGTGTTGTCAACCATTTGCCGACCACCTATGTTTGCTGCAGACCAGAAAAAGTGGTCGGCCAGCCACTTTTACTTGTCTGCCAACCACTTGTTGCTGCACTTCTCCAGTTTGCTGCAACAGAGAACAAGAAGGGGCATGGCAATGTATTTGCAAGATATGTGTGCACAACCACCCTCCCTATCATTTCATGATCTCAAGAGAGTGCGGTTCTTGACTCTCGGGCCACCAATCGCGCATCTCGATGCATGATGGCTAAAGAGGCAAGATTGCACAATCAATGTGAATGAATGCACACATAACACATAAATGCCTTAACCTCTATCATGCTTGATCAAGAGGGTCGGCGACCGAGAAATGAGGCACGTTTCATCACTTCAAGTATGAAACGTCCCTCGTTTCTCGTGTTTGGACTAACACCCAATCCAAACAAATGCAATGAAACTCAAGCATACTTAACACAATGTAATGCATGCATACACAATGCAATGCAACACGAGCAACCTATCAATGCTATTGACATGCAAACACAATGCAATGCAACATAAGCATGCAAACAACATGAAAACAAACATGCTCAATGGACTTAAACCGAATATGGACGGACCTTAGTCATGCCAAAACAGTGGCCATGATGTTGAAATAAAGGCATGAAAGCAAGAGAAATGCATGCACATGTATTGGCTCACCAATTAGGCATAAGAACACAACTCTCAAAAGTGCTCAAAGAGTGACAAATGTGTAACAACACTATAAGCACTGCAATTAGGTATGAAATGATGCCAAATCATCCAATCAACACAAATATAGCATGCTAGGGTCCTTAAGCATTAAAGCTAGCAAAGAGGACTACTCTAGAGATATGCAATACATGGCACAAACGCATGAACCAACCATGGACAGAGTTCAAATAGGTCAAAACAAGGACCAAAACATGCTAAGATGGGGGCTCAAATGTCTAAGCATGCATGCATACACACTAGGCCATAAACAAGGTAACAATGCACAACCCTTAGAGGCACTCAAAGGGTGAAAGAAGTGGGAACATAGCAATGCTACATGCTCTGAAATACCATGTTAAATGATGCCAAATCATGTACATGTCACAAATGAAGCATGCTAGGAGGCTCATAGCTTGAAACTAGCATAAGCATTTGCACTATAGCTATGTAATACATGAAGCATATGGTCAATATAACCCAAAACAATCCTAGAGCATGCCAAAACAATGACAAAACATGCATGGACTAAAGCCAAAACAAGCTAGCATGAAGGGTCAAAACAACAAGTATGCAAGGCCAACAAGGAGGATTACACTACACCTACCAAAGCCAAGCATGGAATGACTTAACCAATAAAAATCAGAGTTATGGCATGTCAAATTAACACCAAAAATGGGCTAATACCAAGTCAACACATGCTAGAATAACAAGCTCACTCATTAGGCATGCAAAGCTAGCAAAGGGAATTGCACTACAAGTGCAAAGAGCATGTAAAGGGCTATCAAACCAACCCAAAACAGATCCAAGGCATGTTAAAACAACACTAAAAACCCGCTGAGATGGACTCAAAACCTGCTAGGAAGACATGATACTTCATGAAGCACACAAAGCTAGTTTGCAAAATTTACACTGCAAGTGTAAATAGCATGCATGTGGTGACAAAACCAAGTCAACATAGTGGTATGCCATGTCAAAATAACCCTAAATACATGCTGAGATGGAGTCAACATAAGCTTAACAAACATGCTCAAACATGAGGTAAATGAAGCAAGCATTCAAGACACAAGGAGAGGGGATGACCCTCTCCTATTTGGGACCTCAAAACACAAGTTTTACCACTAAAAATCCATTGGATTTTAGTGGTTAAAAGGCCAACAGAAAGTGATCTCAAGGGCCTAAAGTGATGGTGTAAAACAAGGCCAAACAAGGCACAAGAGGGGGTAGACCACCCCCAACACAAAAGAGACCTTAAACAAACATTACAAGCATGCAAAATCAGAACTTTTTGTAGTAGAAAGTTAGGCCTAAAACAACATGCAAGTAAGGCCAAAAGCTTAATCAAAAACAAGGGATTAAGGGGTTAGAAGCTCACCCTTGTAGAACCACTTTAGAGCAACAACTCCAGTAGCTTTCTTCGATCAAAACCAGTCCAAAAACTCCAAAACCAACCTCAAAATGCCTCAGCTCCAAGAGTGTGGTGTTTGAGTGTGTGTTTGTGTGCAAAAGTGTGAAGCATAGTCACTTTTGAGCACAAAAATGAAGTGAAATGAAGAAGTATAGATATAGATGATATGTATAGCTCAAGCACAAAATTCTGAACCTAAGGCAAGAGGGGGAGGTTCTCTTTTATAGAGAACCAAAGTTCAAGCTTGTTGAACAAGCTTAAGGCCTTCAAGCCATCCGTCCGTACACGTGTATGGAGGATGGTTTATGTGCCCTCCAGCTGTTTCAGCTGGCACCAAAAGATCTCCAAAAAGGTGCTGGAAAGCTGCCGATCACTTGAAGTGGTTGACCAACTACTTCCACTGGTCGGCCGACCACCACAAGTGGTCTGCTAGGAAAGAAAGTGGTCGACAGGTGAGGGGAGGTGGTCTGCACACTGAAAGCAAGCCAATGGTGTGGTGGCCGACCACTTTTGGTGGTGCAAAGGCCAAGAAGACCAGTTGGCCGACTAGAAAACTGGCTGGCGGGGAAGAAAAGTGGTTTACAGGGAGAGAAACTAGTCTCCCACCCTCCAAACAAGGAAAACAATGTTTGTGCTAAAAACAAACCAAAAAGGATGCAAGACAAAAGTCCGGGGGGTCGAGGTGCGTAGCCGGAAGCCTCGAAAACTAATTGATGGGCACCAAAAGTGGTCTACTAGGGAAAAGTAGTCTATGACCACAAAAAGTGGTCTCCCAAACCTCAGTGTCCCCCTAGACCAAGGCAACAAGGCATGGTTCGAAAACCAGGCCAAAAGGAGAACGTTAAGCGGTCCCGAGACAAGGCGCGTAGCCGAAGACTCTGAAAACCGGAAACTAGTCTCCAAAAGGGAAAAGTGGTCTACGACCTCAAAAAGGTGGTCTACGAGATCTCTCCCTCCCTCCAGGCAAGGGAACACAAGGCATGGTCCACAAACCGAGCCAAAACACACAGAGTTCAGAGGCCCGGAGGTAAGGCACTCAGCCAAAAACTTTGGAAACTCGAAATGAGCACAAACACGCGCAATCACCGAGCACTCAATCGATGACGTCTGAGTCTTAAGGTCGGTCAAAAATGGGGTATCTACAGTACCGCGACGGATACAAGCTGGTATACCACTGAGATTGAAAATTGCAGGCGTATCGGCCGAGTCCCGGTACGTATAGGTCGGTAACCGTTACACAAGCCGTTAGACAAGCTGCGATGGGTCGATACTCAGCGGTTCAGACCGGTACAGGAAAGAAATAGCTAAAAAAGTTGTGAAATGATTTTTAAAATTTCACCGCCGTAACACCCGATTCTCTAAAAAATTTCAATACTGCAAATACCAATACTCCGCGATCGATACCGTTACTGAGAGGGTAATTTATGTGTGAACTTGGGCTGAGCTAAGCCCAGATGTTAAATGGACCGAGCTATAGGCCAAGGTAATGGCCTGCATAGCTCTGTCCTTAATCCCGTCCGTTCGGTCAGAGATATCTGCTAATAGCTCGGTCTGGGTGCTCTGGACCGAGATATAAATGGAAGTAAAACCGACCTAGATGCGAGGTATCACCGAGCTAAGTGAGCGCGGTTAAAACTAGTGCAAGGCAAGGCAGTGCTAGCTCGGTTATGCTGCTACCAGACCATGGTTGAACCATCTCACTTGGTTAAACAGTGAGGAGGGTGTAAAAAGATAAGCATTATCTTAGTGATTCCAAGGAGGACTCTACTAAAAAGAGTTGAAGTCCTACTAGAATTATGTCAAGCGGAATCTATAAAAAGCTCATGACAAGATCTATGTAGAGGTATCACAATTTTTACTCTAAAAAACACAGAGCTTTTTGTCTATTGTCTATTTGCTGACTTAGGCATTGGAGAGGTATCCGGCACACACCTGCCGGCTAGCTCACGTTTGTGTTTTTAGGAAGTAAAGCAACGACATTTGGAGGAGTGCAAACTTGACCAACAGGATTATACGAGAAGATTATTTCGTGCTCGTACAATTGGCACCGTCTGTGGGAAGAACAAAGAACAAGACCTTTTGATCAAGTTTTCCTCATTAGTTGAAATCAATGGCGCAAAATGAAGATTTGTTGCAATCTGCTATTAATGGGCAAACCCCGAAGGGGGCGGGAGGCGCGAAGGTTTACCTTCTATCCTACCCATAGCAGAATTAGATCCCCAGCGACGGAACTCCCGGAGGGACACACGGGAGAGACAGGGCACCAGTCCTCGTCGCTCTCAAAGTTCTGAAAGGCAGGGGCGGAAGTTAGATCCTTAGGTTCTGGAGGATCGCGTGAGGGAGCAAGAGGAATTAATAAGGAGGATGGCGGCAGACACGGAGACTATGAAGCACTAGATAAAGGGTAAAGGGGTGACGACGGAAAAGGGGCGCAAAGGCAACACGCTCTCTTACCACTCAGAAGATGATGACAGACAAGTCACACCATCACAAGCTAAAAGTAGGAGCCTCAGAATAGGCGACACTTAACCAAGGACTTCTAGGACTCATTACTCCAGGTCTGAGAGAACGAGGACTGAAAGGTCATATACGGAAGGAAGCAGCTATCGACCCTCGCACACACACCAAACAACATCTAGGCACACGGAGTTGCCTAGGTCATCAGACATGCAAACAGTGCTAGCAGAGAGGGCCCAATGGAAGTACACCAGGGCTCGCGACCCTCGTAGGGTTTTAGCCCTACAGCGATTGGCCCCTAGGACACATGGAAGTGTCGAGGTAGGGATGCCAATGCCGCGCCTTGCGTACGAACTAGCAAATAAAGTGTTAGCAAGGTTACAGAGCTCGCCATTCGTTCCGGCAATTGAAAACACACTGTTACCCTTAGGCTTCCACCAGCCTAAATTCACTACTTATGAGAGGAAGTCAGACCCCTACATGCACTTAAGCCACTTTCGCCAAGTTATGGCACTATACCATCGAAACGAGACTCGAATGTGTATCTTGTTTCCTTCCAACCTTGGTGACCTGGGTCTAACATGGTTCGAAAGGCTTCCAAAAGGCAACATAGCCTCATAGGCAGAATTGGTAGAGGTGTTTGTGACTAGATTCAGAACGAATACCAAGACACTAGTGGAGATTGACTAGGTACTCTCCATTGACATGAGCGAGAATGAAATATTGAGGTCTTACAACAGTCGATATTGGGAGACTTTCAACCAAATTGGGGATTGTCCTACAAACCTCACCATCGCACAGTACAAACGAGGTTTACCAGTCAGTAACAAGTTGAGGGATTCAATGACGATGATGCCACATTTCACGATGGAGGCCCTAATGGAGAGAGTACATCAACATATCCAGGTAGAAGAAGATAGCGCCCGCGTTAAAGCAAAATCTGGCACAATAGCGATGCCGGATAAAAAGACTGCAGCAAAAGTTAACACAGTAGAACAACCAAGCAAGAATGGGCAAGGCAGATGAGCCAACAGAGAGGACCCCCAAACAAGGAAGTTGAGAGTCCGTACTGCCATTACCACAGTATTCAACAAACCTATCTACCGGATTCTTAGCGAGATACGCGATGAACCCTTCATTCGGCGGCCACCAAGTTAGGAGAAGCACAAAGAGGTTACGATGAGAGGTACCGTTGCACCTTCCATGATGAAAAGGGGCACCGAACTGAAAATTGTACACCATTGAGGCAACATCTGGAGGAGTTAGTGGCCGTTGGTCACCTAGACCAATATATAGAAGGGGGAACACAGCCAGCCCCCAAAGACCACAACAGGCCGAGCGGGATGCCGGTCGACAGCCTACCTCAAGGCATAATCAACATTATACATGGGATCATCGAACCTGAACGGGTATGTGAGCTTAGAGGGATGATCAAAAAGGCTGAGCACTTGAGAGAGGTACTAAGTGCACAACCTACCGTCAAAAAGGAAAAAACGAAGGCAATGAACGTCATATCCTTCTCAGATAAGGATCTAACAAGGCTACATTGCCCTCAAAATGACGCACCGGTGGTCACTTTATGCGTCAAGAATTTCAACATCAAACGGATTCTGATTGACCAAGGAAGCTCATGCGAGATATTGTACTACAAGACCTTCCAGCAACTAAAACTAAAGGACAAAGAGTTGGCACCTGCAACATCTCCCCTCGTCAGTTTCAACTCAATGCCAGAATGGCCAGTAGGCAAGATAATTCTACCAATCAAGGCAGGAACAATGACAAAACAGGTGGAATTTTGGGTATCAAAAGTCCCTTCCACTTACAACATAATCTTGGGAAGGGCGTGGTTGTATGACGCGTTCGGCGGCATCAACCTACCATCAGGCATTACGGTTCCCCAACAAAACTGGAGTGATTAAAGAAGTCTTAGGAGACCAAATCATGTCGAAGTAGTGCTTCGTCACGGTAAATGGTAGCCGTGCTGCAAAAGGGTTTGTACAGATAGTAAAGGAGCCAGAAAGCAACGAACTATTTGCAGATGTCGGCAAAGTAACCGAACAGAAGACAGTGGAAGATTTGGTAGAGGTAAGGATAGATGAAAAGAACCCAGAAAAGTTCTTTTTGCTTGGCTCGTCCTTGTCCAGCACTGAGAGAATAGAGGTCATGGAATTTTTAACCTCTAACATCGAAGTGTTTGCCTAGACACCGTATAACATGCCTGGCATTGACCGTAATTTCATCTGCCATCAACTTAATGTCCATCCAACTGCCAAACCAATTATACAGTGCACTCACCGATCGGCACTCCACCACGCAGAGATAGTGGCGGAGGAAGTGGGAAACTTGCTAGAGGCAGGAGCAATCAAAGAAGTACACTATTCCAGATGGATCTCCAACACTGTAGTAGTGCCAAAAAAGAACGGCAAATGGCGCGTTTGCGTGGACTACAAAACAGTTAACAAAGCATGCCCAAAAGACAGTTTTTCCCTACCACGAATAGACCAACTGGTGGACCTGACAGCAGGGCATAACCGACTTAGCTTCCTTGATGAGTATCACGGTTACCATCAGATCGCTATGTATGAACCGGATTAGGAGGTCACGTCATTTGCAACACCCAGAGGACTATGCTGCTACAAGGTCATGCCCTTTGGCCTAAAAAACGCAGGGGCTACATTCCAACAGATGATCACCAAAATGTATGAACCATTGTTAGGTGGAACAATGGAGGCTTACATAGATGACATGGTAGTCAAAAGCAGAGATGAGAAGGACCATCTCCGGGACCTAGATGAAATGTTTCAAGTCTTGAAAACCCACAAGCTACGTCTAAACGCATCTAAATGCGCATTCGGCGTAGGGTCAGGCAAATTCCTAAGTTTTCTAGTGACCAACCGGGGTATAGAAGTTGATCCCTCTCAGATCAAAGCCATCCAAGATTTTGAGAGGCCCAACATAGTCAAAGAAGTATAGCATCTCAACGGCCTAGCAGCCGTGCTCAACTGGTTCATAAGTCCATCGTCGAACAGGTGTCGACCATTCTTCCAAGCACTGAAGACCAAATTTGAGTGGGATGATGAGTGTGACCGGGCCCTGGAAAGCTTGAAAGACTACATGACCTCTCCTCCGTTGTTAGTAACCCCAGTACCAGGAGCAGAGCTCTATTTGTACCTAGCTGTTTCACAACATATAGTTAGCGCAGTGTTGGTCAAAGCAGAGGGAATGCAACACCTGCCATCTTTTATGTTAGCAAGACCTTGCTGGGCACTGAAACAAGGTACCTACCACTGGAAAAGCTGGCCTTAGCTTTGATGATGGCTTCAAGAAAGTTGTCACACTATTTCCATGCCCACACCGTGATTGTCCTAACGGCTTTCCCTTTAAAAGCATTGTTTGAGAGGGCAGATTTCTCTAGACGAATCTTGAAATGGATAGTGGAATTGGGGCAGTTTGACATTAAGTTTCAACTAAGAACTGCAATAAAGGCCCAAGCTTTGGCAGACTTCGTAACCAAGTTCACACCGGGAAGTCATCATGTTTGCCTGATTGACTTGACTAGGGAAACCAAAAGAATAGGGGGAAAGTGCCACAGGAATAGCGCAGCCCCCAAAGCAGGACGCCCAACGGCATAGCAAGCTATTCAGGCCTGAAGAGAGGGAAGAAAGAACAGACCACAACACTGCCAGCAAGGACTCACCAGAAAGTAAAAACTTGAGACAGTCAGATAGTGAAGATCAAAGCCCAACGGCAAACATTAACCTGGAAGAAGACATCAGCAGCACCCCTGATCCCAAGACATCATCCGATCCCTCCACTTGCTAGAAGCTATTCGTCGAAGATATGTGGAAACTCTTCGTGGATGGAGCATCCAACAAGCATGGTGCAGGACTTGACTTAGTCCTCATCTCATCGGATGGCCTGACGATTGAACAAACAGTTAACCTTGGCTTCCCAGCATCCAACAATGAGGCGGAGTATGAAGCATTACTAGCAGGATTAAAATTAGCACTTCACATGAAGGCCGCTGAGCTGATGGTGTACAATGACTCCCAGCTGGTAGTCAACCAGATTTCAGGCGACTACGAGGCAAAAGATGATAGGATAATTAAGTACCAAGAGTTGGTCAGAAAGGAGATCATGAAGTTTGAAGTAGTCCGGATAGAGCAAATCGGCGGAAAGGAAAATAGTAGAGCTGACGAGCTGGCCGGTTTTGTATCAATGGCAAATACATCTATCCCACACCCATTACTGATCGACTTCCTACCCAGACCAAGTATTGAAGAACCCGAAGCAGTTGAGGCATGTTTTGCCGAACTGGGCCCTTCCTGGATGGACCCCATCATAGTATTTTTAAAAGATGGCATATTGCCTGAAGAAAAGAAAGAAGCTAACAAAATTAGAGCAAAATCACAACGATTTTGGCTCTCTCCATCACTAGCACTGTACAAAAAATCCTTCACAAGACCCTACCTGAAATGTGTCCATCCCAGTAAGGTCGAGGCATTTTTATTCGAAATACACGAAGGCGTCTGCAGAAGCCACCAAGGGGGAAGATCATTGGCCTACAGAGCAATTTCACAAGGATATTGGTAGCCGTACATGCAAGCACATTCAGAAAAATATGTCAAGTGCGAGAAATGTCAAAAGTTTGCATACCAAATATATCAACCAGCCAGAGAGCTTCTACCATTGACTAGCCCGTGGCCCTTTGCAATGTGGGGCCTGCACATAGTAGAACCACTTCCAACTGCATCCAGCAATAGAAAGTTCTTTCTCGCAGCAACAGACTACTTCACAAAGGAGGTGGAGATAGAAGCACTCGCATCTATAAAAGAGAAAGACGTTAAGAAGTTCGTCTGGCAGAACATCATAACTCGATTCGGTATACCCAAGGCTCTAATATCCAACAACGACACTCAGTTCGATGGCAAAATCTTCAGGGGCTTTTGCAAAGAATACAAGATAGAATTTTACAACTCTACACCGGCTTACCCTTAAGGGATTGGCCAGGCTGAAGCTTTCAACAAAGTCGACTTAGACGGTCTGAAGAAGAGGTTGGAGAGAGCAAAAGAAAAATGGGCTGAGGAGCTTTCTCATGTTTCATGGGCTTACCGTACCACACCTCGACGATCAATTGGAGAAACACCCTTTTCCTTGACCTATGGCATGGAGGTGGTAATCCCACTGGAAGTAGGCCTCCCCACTATTAGAAGCAAAAATTTTGACCCAAACTTGAATGGTGAAGCCATAACTTTGGAACTCGACCTTGCGAAAGAAAGAAGGGAAATAGCACTAGTTCACATTGCCTCATACCAGCAAGAGTTATCCAGAAAATATAACAAAACAGTGCACCCGAGGCAATTTAAGATCGGAGACTAGGTACTGCGCAAAGTAATAGGCAACACTTTGGTACATGGAGATCACAAGCTAGGACCTAACTGGGAAGGACCATATAAAGTGATTGGTTTAGTAGGAAAATGGGCATATTACTTGGAAGATATAAACAATAAAGCTATTCCCAGGCCATGGAACACGGCCAATCTCAAGCTATTTTATTTTTAGCTTTTCTATAAAACACTTGTAAATTTTTCTTTTTTAAATAAAACAAGTAGTTTTCTCCAGCACAAATTCTTTCAGCTATAAAATTTGTTCATAATTATAGCCAACTAGGGGCAATGAACAAGTTTGGTAGGTTTGACCAAACATCTTTTGTTCTTCAACCGAGATAAGGATCTAGGCTGAAAAAGGTTGGCAGGTTTGACCAACACTTTTTCTTTCTTCAACCGAGATAAGGATCTAGGTTGAAGGAAGTTTGGCAGGTTTGACCAAACATCTTTTTCTTCAGCCGAGATAAGGATCTAGGCTGAAGAAGGTTGGCAGATTTGACCAACAATTTTTTCTTTCCTCAGCCGAGATAAGGATCTAAGCTGAAGGAAGTTTGGTAGGTTTGACCAAACATCTTTTGTTCTTCAACCGAGATAAGGATCTAGGTTGAAGAAGGTTAGCAGGTTTGACCAACACTTTTTCTTTCTTCAGCCAAGATAAGGATCTAGGCTGGAGGAAGTTTGGCAAGTTTGACCAAACATCTTTTATTCTTCAGCCGAGATAAAGATCTAGGCTGAAGAAGGTTGGCAGGTTTGACCAACACTTTTTCTTTTTTTAGCCAAGATAAGGATCTGGGCTGAAGGAAGTTTGGCAGGTTTGACCAAACATCTTTTCTTTTTCAGCCGAGATAAAGATCTAGGTTAAAGAAGGTTAGCAGGTTTGACCAACACTTTTTATTTCTTCAGCCGAGATAACGACCTAGGCTGAAGGAAGTTTGGAAGGTTTCAGCCGAGACAAGGATCTAGGCTGAAAGTTTGCAGGTCTGACCAACACTTACTTAAAATACCTAAAGTTGCTGTCTGGCCGAGATAAGTATCTTGGCCAAACAAGGTGGGCAGGATAAGGGAAAGCTGAGCTAGGTTAGGCCGGCTAGGCTTATAAAAAGTTGGTACAATTAAACGAAAAAATGTATTAATCGAACAAAAAGACGAGCAAAATAGAGATTTCATTAATTTTGAAACATTCAGTACAAGAGAAGGGACTGGTAGCCTGGTTACAATTTCGTTGATAACATGAATCAAAAGAAAAAACAAAATCAGGCAAAAAGATCGTCTAAATCAACATCCAAATCAACCCGAGCTTCGCTACTCGGTAGGCCAATTTCAGCGGGGTCTTCCTGGGGTAGGTCGGTCATCGATGCCCCCTCAACCGTACTTGACATTGGTGGCTCCACCTGAGCTATATGAATAGTCTGGAGACCGTGATCACTGATTGCTGGTGGGGCATTGTTTGTATCAGAGGATTCTTGCTCCTCCTCCCCCTCTTGGAGAAGCTTCTGTTGAATGGCGTTGGCGTAGTCCGCTATGTAACTTGGAATGAAATGAAGGAGAGGGGTCTTGAACATCTCGGTTTCTTGCCCCTGATCGAGCTTCATAACAGCTGCCTTCCATCCACATTTGAAAAAGATGTCTTTCACAGCTTCACACTGCAAGACATAGGTGGCCTCCCCTTCTTTGTAGCCACGGTCTTCAGCGTCTTCCATTTTCTTTTTCACCTCGACGAGCTCAAAATCTTTCTTCTTTTCCATCTTGCCCAGTTCGTGCAGGTAGTGGTCGTTTCTTTCAACCAGCGCCTTTTGCTTGTTGGCTTCTGCCGCGTTGACCAACTCGGTAAGCCGTGCATTTTCGGATTCAAGCTCCGTCATTCTTTGCTTAGCCTCATTCAGCTCAGCCGATTTAGCGTTGGCATTCGCCACGATCGACCGCGCTGCCTTATGAAGCTCCAGCACGTGCTTACAGACAATGTGGTTTTTTTGCAAGGCCTACAGAAAGAGAGGTAGTGGTTATGTCAAAATCGACCAGACATATAGTTAAAAATGGAAACAGAAATAGGGGAGCACTTAAAAGCACCATTGACTTGGTTACAGAGCGGATTGCCTTAAGCTTGGTTAAGTGCTCATGGTGCTCCATGTCTGGTGGTAGGCAGACACTTTTGAAGAGGTTGAAGGCAAGGGTATGGTCCTTGTCAGCAACCACCGAATCCGTGGTGGTTATAGCACGGTTCTTGGAAGATATTGATGGCGCCCATTCTGAAAGGCTTGCTCGGTGGGAGAGCACAGTCTCTGGGCTTGGCAGCGTAGCCTCAAGAAGCACGGTGTCCTCCTCATCAACCAGACGTTGCAGTTCGATCGTTGCAGTACGTACACGCTTGCTCAGTCGAGATGTGGAGGCCCTCGTAGTGGGAAGGGTGACCACGGTTTCACGTTGTTGGCTAGATGACTCTAGACCGGTTGGCACTTCACCAGAGGTCTACTCGGTGATGAGTGCTCGGACGGCCCTCTTCTTTGCCATTTATTGTTCTTCAGTTAGAGGGATCAGATTAATTTGGGGAAGAGTGGGATCTGGCTTAGGGAAAGGCTCTAGAAGGCAGTCGGTGACTCTAGTTTTCCTCCTTCCACAGTATCGGTAGGTCGGTTCGAAGTCTAATAGCTCCGCCCAATCGCGGTGTCGGTACCGGAGTGCGGCTCGAAGCGCGTCCCAGTTGACGTAAGTATAGTGTGATTTGAGCTAGTTCAAATCTACAAGAAAGAAGGACAAGGGTTAGCTTGGTGGATTTGTTGAAACAGTAAAAAAAAAAAAATTGAACCGGGGTGTTCTTACCAGCAGTTCCTTTATTCCAGTTTATATTGTAACCCGGTATCTGGGCTTCCTGGTCTTCAAAATTACCACAAACCCAAAAGAAGTCGTCATCATTCAGATCTTTATCCGGTGTGTTTTTTACAATTTTTTCTCGGCCTTTTCTTACTCTAAGGTAGTATACCCAACCATCATCATTTTGGCCAAGCAAATATTGATGAAATAACTCAGCCAATCCGACGTTGAGGCTAAGCCGACAATTTAGTTTAGCGATTCTGTTTATTATTCTATAAGTGTTTGTGGAAAGTTGGGTGGGGCACAATCTTGTTTGGCGAAGGAATTCGCATACAAGGGGTTATATGGGGAACCGAAGCCCAGCTTCTACAATTGATACCAAGGTGTGGTGTCTAGCTCAGCTAGAGAGAGGTGGATGTCATCAGGAATTTAGTAGTCTCGGCGAAATTCAGCCATGGCTCCAGGCGAATTCACTAAGAGCCGTTATTTACCCATTAAACTTAAACGAGAGGTTTTTGTTAAAAAAGGATGCAACAGTTCAGCTTGGCGCTGTTGTGACTTCTGGTAGCTTAATTGAGCAAAAAACGCCCGGGGCAAAGTGCAAAAGGTGTGTCTGGCCAACCTAGTCAAGTCTGTAAATGTGAAAATAAAATGTTATGTCCAGATTACTAGACCGAGATAAGTAAATGGGCAATATAAAAGTAAGCCTAGCCCAGCTACGAATGGTTACAGACCATTGCATAGTTCGGCCAAGTTGCAAAAGCTAACTCAATGTTTTTTAGTACGGTTGGTGATCAGTGCATCCTAGTTCGGTCAAATACAACCTTGAAGGTTGCAAACAAGTTACTGGCTTGGTCATAGCACGATTTTGGATCAAAAATCATGTTTGATATTGATTCAAAATCTGGTTTGTGAGTTTTTGGGTACAAGAGTGAGGTTTTTTGGTTAGTGGTATTTGCTCAAATGTTTAGTTATGGATACACATGCATATATATAATGAATGAAAAATGAAAGTACAGAAATTGGTAACAGAGGAACTCACAGATTCAGGGTGTAACCAAACGACTTTCAATCTACAAACAGACGCACCATGAGGTAGAAAAAGCAGGTGGTATAAGAAGAATAGGGTTAAGAGCTCAGGAGGTAAGGATTTGCAGGAGAGAATGTGAGTAAGTGAAAGTGTTTGATTCAAGGGATAGGTTTTGTGGAGGCACGAAAACAGTGGGACTTTTCAAATATTTTTTGGTAAATGTGTGACGACTATCAAAGTACAGAGACACAATGGATAGGTGCCACGTGTCCCAGTAAGGACGTAATGGCAGGTACGTGAAACGACGGGCTATGCAACCGGCGTGTTTTCTAGACACCAAGCTACCTACTCATAATAGTGTCGCCTAGCTCGGTAGAGTTGAATATTTTAATCTCGATGGTGTTGCTTATTTTAGTTCGGTTGGCGTAAATGTTTTAGCTCAGCTGGAGAAAAATAATCCCAAATCATGAGTTGCAGATGGAATTAAGGGGCAATTGAGAGGGTAATTTATGTGTGAACTTGGGCCGAGCTAAGCCCAGATGTTAAATGGACCGAGCTATGGGCTGAGGTAATAGCCTGCATGGCTCTGTCCTTGAACCCGTCCGTTCGGTCAAAGATATCTGCTAATAGCTCGGTCTGGGTGCTCTGGACCAAGATATAGATGGAAGTAGAACCGAGCTAGATGCGAGGTATCACCGAGCTAAGTGAGCGCTGTTAAAACTAGTGTAAGGCAAGGCAGTGCTAGCTCGATTGTGCTTCTACCAAACCATGGTTGAACCATCCCACTTAGTTAAGTAGTGAGGAGGGTGTAAAAAGATAAGCATTCTCTTAGTGATTCCTAGGAGGACTTTACTAAAAAGAGTTGAAGTCCTACTAGAACTGTGCCAGGCAGAATCCATGAAAAGCACATGACAGGACCTATGTAGAGGTATCACAATTTTTATTCTAAAAAATATAGAGTTTTTTGTCTATTATCTCTTTGCTGACTTAGGTATTGAAGAGGTATCCGACACACACCCGCCGGCTAGCTCATATTTGTGTTTTCAGGAAGTAAAGCGACGACGTTTGGAGGAGTGCAAACTTGATCAACATGATTATATGAGAAGATTATTTCATGCTCGTACAATTACATTACCCGATACCACGATTTAGAACCATAATTGAGACCTTTTAATTGGCTAATGGCTCTGGATTGTTGTTTTCCTTGCTGTGAAATATCCTGCGGTAGATTTCCATCTCATGGATGATCAAAACACAGGTCTATATGTACTTTTAGGCCAGGGACATTTGGTTGTGCTTTATTTCAACTTTTAATTTCATTTTCTCGAACACAAAAAAGATATATTGTTTGCAAACTGTTTCCCAAAATTAAGTTTAGAAAACACCAAAACCGTTGATTTCAAATTTTCAAAAACAGTTTTTGCACCATAAAAAAATAAAAAACAATAATAAAAAAAAAAAGACAAACTTTTAAATGTTATTTAAATTTTAATTATTTTGTTTCCGAAGATAGGCAATCAAAATGCTTCCTTAATTTCTACTTTATGTCATCTTCAATGTGTGATGTAGCCTTATATTCTTCTCCCCATATATCCTCCCCTGTGGATCAATCATCACAGATGCTTCAAAGACCATCCAATGATGCTTTGTCTTCCACCTAAACACCTTATACTTAACTTCAGTCTCCACAAACAACCTCAATCCAAAAACCCGATCGACAATTCCTCTCCAAAACACTCTATCACCATTGATCAACACATCCAATAGAAGATTCTTCTTGTGGCCTTGATAGAAACCCGGAATTGTTTTGGTGCCAATCGTATCATCAACATGAAATAAAGTAATTAAGATGTCATCGTAGAAGATGCCCATACCTTTGTTAGGATTTGAGATTTGAAGATTGAAAATGAGAGAAGTGTTTCTGATAAATTCATGTTGATGGACTGTTGAATTGCTGAATGTAGATGTCTGCGACGGTGAAGACCGGGTTTTTGGGGATTAGACTTAGCCATACTACTACTGAGGCTAACCCTAACACTACTATGACTTGGAAGAACCACCAGTAGATGGAGAATGGAGTTTTTGATATCTCTTTCTGAACCATTTTTTGTGAAATAAAAGGTAAAGTGGAGGTGAAAAGGAATATTCTGGATTGATTTTATAGGGAGAGAAAGAAGCTGCATGTTGTGCCTTTCGGTGTCCCAAAAAACTGTTTTTGTACAATTGATTAGCGAGTTATATTAGGGGTTCCAAATAAATTATTAAATTTTTTTATCAAACCTCTCACATAGAAGTAGGACTTACATAAATATGGTTTGTGTGGATACCACACTTATCTGACATGGAAGTAGGACTTACATGAATATGGTTTGTGTGGGTACCACACTTATCTGAAAGGTTTGATAAAAAATTGGGAGCTTTTTTAATAAGTCCATTCTCTAAGAATCCTATTCCATAAACCCCATAGTGTTTTCTACTATTCCATCAGGTCCTATTTTATATTAGAAGACCAAAACACCCTTCTCCTCTTCTCCTCTCGTTTTGAATCAAATAACTGTCCCTCTTCCCCTCTCTTTTTTTTGCAGAAAATCACACACAATATCTCCACCCTTCCAAAAACCCAAAATCGTATTCCATATCGTCTCACATCCATATGTATTTCATTGTTCCATCGTCGCAACGTCTCATCGTCGGCTTCGTCATACCTCCACCATCTGTCTACGGAAACGTGGAAATCACCATTGGTGAACATCCTGAAGTTCCATCTTCGTCAAAATCATCACCGATGACCATTTGTGACAACCAAACCGTCAATATGGAAAAAGAGTAAGTAATCTCATCAATCTTGTATGTAAACCCTAAATCTCTTGTTCAAATTACGCCATTGTGAACTTCCAATATCCCCTGTTTCTATTCATACAATATGTGGAATTTCATATTTTTATTGTTCATGCCCTAATTGTTAATGTGAACCCCTCAATCCCAATCTCCAGGTATATGGTTTTGTTCACCCAAAAATAATGCAGTGGCAATTATGTTGTGTTGTCAAAAGCTGTGAACATTTACATGGGAATGAAAAATGTTGGGCCAAGCCAATTATTTCAGATGTTGTTGTTGTTGTTGTATGTTTTAATCATGTGAATCTCCTATACCCATTTCATCAAAATGAACTTCTACAGTAGTGAGTTTCATAGTATATGATCTTATTCATTCAATGTGTGAACTTCATATTATATCTGTTATTGCAAACATAGATGATGTAAACATTCACATTACTGTTTATTACTGGATAAACTTACATTAGTAGATACTGATGTGAACATTCACATCAGTGTATAATGATGTGAATGTTCACATTACTATCACTGTTGATATTGTTGATTGTTGATGTTCATAGAATCTCCAATCTTCACTCAACAATGTAATGGAATATGATGTAAACATTCACATTGTGACATCAATGTCAGACTTATTGGTGTTGTTAGGTGTTGTTTGGTGCTGTTGGTTCCACCCTTTGTTTTTCAGCCAATTATAACATAATGTGATCACCCATGTAAACATTTACATTGCCCTCTAACTGTTGTTTTTTTCGGAATTGATTTTGCAAACATAGATGATGTGAACATTCACATTACTGTTCATTACTGGATAAACATACATTAGTAGACACTGATGTGAACATTCACATCAGTGTATAATGATGTAAATGTTCACATTACTGTCACTGTTGATATTGTTGATTGTTGATGTCCATAGAACTCCCAATTTTCATTCAACAATGTGATGGAATATGATGTAAACATTCATATTGTGACATCAATGTCAGACTTGTTGGTGTTGTTGGGTGTTGTTTGGTGTTCCACCCTTTGTTTTTCAGCCAATTATAACATAATGTGATCACCCATATAAATATTTACATTGCCCTATAACTGTTGTTGTTTTCGGAATTGATTTTGCAAACATAGATGATGTGAACATTCACATTACTGTTCATCACTGGATAAACTTACATTGTTTTTGTTGGTGTTGATGCCCAATTTTTTATGGTTGCCAACCCTATTTTAGTTCAATGTGAATTCTTGTAGGTTTGTTATAAATAATAACATCTTATTGTTTCTCTTATTATTGAGCAACAACCAATGTGAACATTCACATTCTGAGGGTAGCCATTTTATGAATTTACATTATGGTGTATGTTGTATCTCCCTCCTTATGTCAATGTCGGACTTGTGGGTGCTGTTGGTTATTCATGGTGATCAAATAATTACAACCTTAATTTTGGATGGTTGTCAACGTTATTTTAGTTCAATGTGAATTCTTGTAGGCATGTTGTAAATAATAACATCTTATTGTTTCTCTTGTTATTGAGTAACAATCAATGTGAACATTCACATTCTGAGGCTAGCCATTTTACAAATTTACATTATGATGTTTGTTGTGTTGTTTGTTGATTATCTGCTTTATTCTCAGTTTCATAGTCTCAAATGTTTGTGTAACAATCAATGTAAACATTCACATTCTGAGGCTAGCCATTTCACATGTGTTATTTTCTTTATGTTGTGAAATTTTGTTCGTGTCAATATGAAAAATTAACATATATTGGTGTTGTCTCACTCCTATTTGTACCCTAGCAGTAATGTGAGTAACAATCAATATTTGTGTTGTTTGTTGATTATCTGTTATTGAGTAACAATCAATGTGAACATTCACATTCTAAGGCTAGCTATTTCACATGTGTTGTTTCCTTTATGTTGTGAAATTTTGTTTGTGTCAATATGAAAAATCAACATATATTGGTGTTGTCTCACTCCTATTTGTACCCTAGCAGTAATGTGAATATTCACATCTCTAATTTCAATGTCAATATTCACATTATGAATATAATGTAGATATTCAACTTCTAACATCAATGGAATATGACAGAGCTGTTGGTATTGTTGCGTATTGATAGTTATAAACCAATTAGAGCTCCTAATCTTGGATGATTGTCAACTCTCTTTTGGTTCAATATCTATTCCATTATACATAATCTATACAATACTTAAAGGGTGATCAAATATGATGTGAATATGGTATAAATATTGACATTGATGTAAATATTTACTTCAATGTCAATATTCACATTATGAATATAATGTAGATATTCAACTTCTTACATCAATGGAATATGATATAAATATTTACAGAGTTGTTGGTATTGTTGCGTATTGATGGTTATAAACCAATTAGAGCTCCTAATCTTGGATGATTGTCAACTCTCTTTTGGTTCAATGTCTATTCCATTATGCATAATCTATACAATATTTAAAGAATGATCAAATATGATGTGAATATGGTGTAAATATTGACATTGATGTAAATATTTACTTCAATGTCAATATTCACATTATGAATATAATGTAGATATTCAATTTCTAACATTAATGGAATATGATGTAAATATTTACAGAATTGTTAGTATTGTTGCGTGTTGATGGTTATAAACCAATTAGAGCCCCTAATCTTGAATGGTTATCAACTTTTTTTTGGTTCAATGTGTATTTCATTATACATAATCTGTATAATATTTAAAAGGTGATCAAATATGATGTGAATATGGTGTAAATATTGACATTGATGTGAATATCTACTTCAATGTCAATATTCACATTATCAATATAATGTAGATATTCAACTTCTAACATCAATGGAATATGATGTAAATATTACAGAGTTGTTGGTATTATTGTGTGTTAATGGTTATAAAGCAATTAGAGCTCCTAATCTTGGATGGTTGTCAACTCTCTTTTGGTTCAATGTGTATCTCATTATACATAATGTCAATATTTACATCAGACTGCTATAGGTAATGACTTGTTTGTCTTAAATTGTCATGTGTAATACACTCTTTTGTAATACACTCCCTATCTCCTCCCTTGTGTCAATGTCAGATTTGTTAATGTTGTTGGTTGTTGATGGTGATGAAATAATTACATTCTGAACATAATGCCAATATTCATATTCTAACATCAATGTCAATATTCACCTCCTGTTATCAATGGAATATGATGTAGATATTAACAAAGTTGTTAGTATTGTTGCTTGTTGATGAAAAGCCCCTAATCTTGAATAGTTGTCAACCCTTTTTTGGTTCAATCTGAATTTTATTGTACACATTGTCAATATTTACATCAGATTGTTAGATATTGATAATGACTACAAACCAATGGTAAGCCTTACATCAATTTGTACACATCTTCCATAACCATTATACACACCTAAATTTCAAATTCTAACAATAACAACTTTGCATTTTCAGGGTGGATTGCGGGCCCGCAGTGTGTTACATCATTAGGGTGCATGTATATCGGGAGGAACTTGTTGACAGCTTTAATCGCTTTGAATGGTGTCAAATAAGAGACTCATTGTACACATTTTTCTAAATCACACAAAAACAGTGCAATATGAAAACCTATAGGTGGGGGGTGTCCACCTGTAATTGTTATCTATAATTGTTATCCACATTGTAGACAATTTAGTATCAATAGTTTTGACATATTTGAGCAGACTAGCTTAAGTGTAAATCAATTCTGTATCAATGCTTGTACTCCAATTTTTCATTCAATATATGTATATGTATTTTGAGGCCTATTTCGTGTTGATCATTCACATGGATGTGAATATTACTTAAAATATTATTGTAACACAATGTAACTGGTGTGAATTTCATATTTCTTAACACATAAGTGAATATTCGCAACAAATAATTTGATGATGTTAATAGTTACAGATGATATGAATATTCACATCATATGCTTTTATGTTGTAAATGGTAACAGGTATGTCAACATTCACACTGCGCCCATGCATACATCATAATATACATAACAACATCTCGTTTTGCTATCAGAAAACGCTCACAATGACAATTTGTAATACAAATCTGAATATTCACATCAAATGATTTAGTAATGTGAATCGTTACAATGATATAAATATTCATGTTAACTACTTTGATGTTGTCAGTGGTAACAAGAATGTGAATATTCACATCAAATAGCATATTGCAGATGATGTGAATATTCACATCATATGTTTTCATGTTGTAAATGGTAACAGACATGTCAATATTCACACTGCGCCCATGCATAATATACACAACAACATCCCATTTTGCTAGCAAAAAACACTCACAATGACAATTCATAATACAAATCTGAATATTCACATAAATGATTTGGTAATGTGTTGGTAATGTGAATGGTTACAGTGATATAAATATTCATGTTAACTACTTTGATACTATCAATGGTAACAAGAATGTAAATATTCACATCACACACATGCATGCCTCACAATATACATGACCAGGAAAAACCCATATCCTCATATAACCAACCAAAATTTAATTTAGATAATGATGTTGAAAGCAAGAAATAAATCATACAATCATTCATATACATTCACATTCTTAATGCGATGTGAATATTCACCACATTCAAAAAAACAGAGCCATAACTCAACCACATAACCAGCCAAAATCCATAACCCCATACAACCAAAAAAAACTTGCATGTCCATCAATTCTAGAAAATGAAATTGGAAGCAAAAAACAGAGCATACAACACTTTATATAAATCCAATCACAAATGACATGCATCCATTACATACTAACCTTAAGACAATATAATCAAATAGAGCACAGTATTTATCTTCTCTAAATTCAAAAATCTCGATCTCTCAAAAAATAAAAAAAAACCATCACACAAATCCTCCTCTGTATCTTCATAATTTTCGTCTCCATCTTCATCATTATCACTATTATTAACACCTCTTACAATTCCACCATACAGTAATCCAAATCAAACCAAACACTCCTCATCTCTTTATAAAGAAAGCTACATTACTGTATCAGAAACCTCATTCTTCACAATTCTAACACTTATTTCTTAAGCTTCCAAACAATATGAAATGTGAACATTCACATTGATTGACAGAAAAATCAAAAATAATGGCAGCAATAGAACTATAAATCCAAAAAAAAAAAAAAACTCAATCTCTCTGAAAACAAAAAATTATCACCCACACTTCAGCTTCATCATATCACTATCATTAATAACCCGTGTAATTTCACCATTCCACCAATCCAAATCAAATTAAACCCACCTTCGAAGAACAAGTATTCAAAACTATCTCATCTTTCCCTTTGATTCAATCTAGTTGAATGTGGGTTTTAGTCAATCTACTGAACAAGTTTGTAAGCCATTACCCCTGTTTCTTTGATTCAAATCCTTTTCTCTTCCTTTGATTTCTGGCTGAAATCATAACTATGGCAAAAAAAAAAAAAAAAAAAAAAAAAAAACAGAGCATAAACTCTAAATCGTCATCTTCTCTTCTACAGGAATGAAACCATATCGCAATGAAACACTACTGTGAACTATGTGCCATCGTCTTCTCTCTTATAAGAACGAAATCCTACCACAACAAAAATAGAGGGAAACATGTATGTTATTTTGTATATAATATATATCAACAAATAGACATAAGGGTATAATAGTCCAACAAATAATATAAATTAGGAAAAAAGGACCTCATGGAATAAAAGTATAAATACATGGGACTAATTAGGTTATAATTTTCCTTGGTGGACTTATTGGGTTAAAACACCTCTAAATGAGATTTATCAATAAAAACTCCTAAAAAATTTGATAATTTATTTGCGACCCATAACATTTTTCTTAATTAGCCTCTAAGTGAACCAAAACCTATATTAAGAGGGGCACACAGTCACATGGTCTTTGTGATAGCTCCTTAAGTGAAAAAGTTTAGGGTAAATTACACACACACACAAAAAAAAAAAAAAAAAAAAATCACATGGCTTAAAGTCCTGTAATAAAATAATAAATTCTTAATTTTTAATTTTATCAATTTAAACTTTATACTTTGGATTTGTTTTTCAATGTAAATCATTTATCGGTTTTTTTTTATATAGTTAAAATCGATAAAATAATGTACATTTTAGTCCTCATAAACTCATAAAAAAAAGTATTTTAGACATTTTATATATACTTACATTGAATTTAATAATTACAATGCTCTTTTTTATCGGTTTTCCTTAACAAAAATAGACAAATGATTTAAATTGAAAACAAATTAAATAATTAGAGTTTAAATTGATAGAATTAAAAATTAAAAATTTATTTTGTTATAAAGCTCAAAGTTTAAGGTTTTTTTTGTAACTGTACCAAAAGTTTATAATATATGCAAGATATGCATTAGGACTATGGTATTGTCACCTTTTTATCAAAAGAGTAGTGATGCATAAGTAGAAAAATAATACGAAAATATTGTACAGCATTATGTAACGTATATGAATTTTTTTTCATTTCACATCTAAATATATATATATATATATTAGTTGCTCTGTATTACCAGATGAGTTTTTTTAATTTGTATTTTTACCTCTTACGTAAATTCACACAGCTAAAACTATGTGTGCAAGGTTTCACAATATTTAGAAAATAATAGCTGAAGGCTTACTGACATGGAGGCAACATTTAATTGTTTGTAAAGGAGAGGTCGATGGTTCAACTTTCTCTCATGATGTTAATTTAATAATTAACAATTAATTTTAGCTAATTTTAAAAAAAAAATTATTTGGAAAATAAATAATACTATGTGTTCATTTGTTTTGTGAAACTATGTGAAAAAGAAAATTGGTAATATTCATCTTGTGACAACCTTTTAACCAAAAGAACCAACAAAATTGGTGTACTTTTTGAAATGCTTGTTTGTTGGCCTTAGGCGTAAATTGACTTCTTTTTCTTTTGAATCTGTGCTTGGCCGCTTTAATTGTTAATCAGTGACAATGACTTTGTTTAATAATAATGTTAAAATCATCGTAATTACATTTTATTTATTATTTTACGCATAATTTGTTTTGACAAATTTTTCTCACATATTTAGTTATGCTCTTAAAATTAATATATTAATGATCGCATTAATGGTGATAGTACTAGTGGTGGCAATGAAATGGAGGTAGAGGTGAAGATGGAGGAGGAGGCGGCGGCGGCGCCAATAGTAGTGTAGCAGTGGCAATGGTGGTGGTGTGGTGTGGTGTGGTGTGGTGTCGTGTTGGTGGTGATGGCAATAATAAAATGAAGGTGGCGGTAGCGACATTGGTAATGATGGTTGTGGATATGATGGTTCTGGTGTAGTGGTGAAGGTTATAGTAGTGGTGGTAATGTGGTGACATTAATAAAATTTTGATTTGAAAAACATTTTTTACTTTTTAAAAATAAAAATATTTTTTTTTATCTAAATAGTCTTATTTTCTAGGACAAATTACACAAATAGTCCCTATAGTTTGGGGCTTGTGTCACTTTGGTCCCTGACTTTTCAATTGCGACACATTTGACCTTGAATTTTGAATCTTGTTCCAAATAAGGACAATTGAATATATAATTAGATTTTTCAAGGGTAAAATTGTCAATTTGATAAAATATAAACTAATTTGACAAAAATAAATGTCAAACAATTATTTTTGAATTTTTAAAAATTATTTCTACCTACTAAAAATAAAATTATGTAAAATTGATAAATCCTTTAGACATTTATTTTATTTTTTTACCAAATTAATTTTTATTATATGTTTGGATGATGATCATGTAAAATTAATTTTAAAAAATTAATCATGTAATTTTTATTAATTTTACATAATTTTATCATTGGTGGATAAAAATAATTTTAAAAAAATTTAAAATATTTTTTTGACATTTATTTTTGTCAAAGTAGTTTATATTTTATCAAATTGACGATTTTACCCTTGAAAAATCTAATAATATTTTCAATTGTCCTTATTTGGAACAAGATTCAAAATTCAGGGTCATATGTGTCACAATTGAAAAGTTAGGAATCAAAGTGACTATTAGTGTAATTAAAGTCCCAAACTATAGGGACTATTAGTGTAATTAACCCTATTTTCTATTAGGTATAAAATATTTTATGTTGATTTTTATTTTGCGTTACAATTATGCTAAAAAGTATAAATGGAGCATTAATGGTATCTTGAAAGATTGGGCTTCTTTCATGCTTACATCTTAACAAGACTCGTAGCCAACCTCACGAGCCTATCAAATTCTCTCATGTTAAAATGTGAATATCAGATAAACCAAACTCTATATTGAATTAGGGGCAAACCGGCAAACCAACAGTTGAGCAAAAAGTGAATATTATGCTATCAAAAGTCTTTTAAATATCTTCTGTATAATAGTCCCTTTTGGAGAATTGACTATTTTTTTTATAAAAAGATATACAAAAAAAAATAAAGAGAGTAATATAATAATTTATAATGATTTTTTATTTTTTATTTTTATTTTTGACTAAAATCTTTACTCACCAAACGGGGTCTAATACATGTAACATCCTTTTCCTTTTTTATTAGGCAAAGCCTGGGAAATCTGGAAAGCAAATTGTAATAACAAAAAATAAAATAAAAAATAAGGTTTCAATTTGCTTTATTTCCATTGTCCACACTCTGTAAAGTTGTTCAGTGATTAGGAAAAGCATTATGATGAATCAGTTTTGAATAAGAGATTGGTTGGACCTTTATATGTTGCTTCTGGCCCAAGTACCTCTAGCTTATCTACAAACTCGCTTGGGGATATGATACAAAAAATGGGGGTTCCGTATGCAGATGGTGTTGAAGACCAATATTAAGAAGGCATAAACAAAATATAGAATAAAATACAGAGCAAAATATAGAATGAGACAGATTTTTTTTATAAAGAGTATCTTACATATAAGTCTTATATTATGTGAGTCCTATCTTTTATAAAATATTTGTATTTTATTTTGTGTTTGGTATTAGACTTATTGAGTGCTTAAATAGAAAGAAAAAAATATTACACATTAATAAAAAAAAATTATAGTTATAATTGTTAATATTTATTACTTTTCGGTCAATTTTTTTCATAACCTTCACTGACAAATTATTTTCCCCAAATAGAAAGAGGCATACCTTGGATCTATTAAAGGCCGCTTGGATGATAAATCTATTTTTGAATTTTCTTTGTTCAAAAGTCCAGGCATTTGAACACTTTGTCCAAAAAGACAAACTTATACAAAATGACCAAAACATCCCTATACATGTCATATACACGACAAAACCACACATTTCCAAACAACTACATATTCTCTCTCTTTCTCTCTCTTATTCATCGTCACCATTGATCTCCTTGGTCGTAGCTAATCTGGACTCTCTCTTCCTCCTCGCTGTCGATCTCTCTCTCGCCACTGTCGTACTTCGCCGCCATTCGAAGCCTCTCTCTCAATCTCACGCCGCCAATCCGGCCACCGCCACTGCCTCGCTCCATCGGCCAACAACTCTACTGTCAGCGTGAGGTCTAACCCTAGCTTGGACTCCAAATGGTGAATGATGCTGTTAATAGAGGTGGGGCTAGGGTTTGTTTAGCGAAGAAGAAACTCTAAGGCTTGAGATATATCCTCCGAGTCTAAAGCTTCGTCCTCACTGTTCGGCCTTTCTTTGTCCTAAAATCTCACGTCCTCTACTCTCAATCGCCTCAATGTCATCGATGACGTCAGTTTTCAGTCGGCGGAGCTCGAAAAAGACCAAGCTTTGTCCATGTTTAAAGACTATATGACTACGATCACCGATGAACTTAAAGGTATTGATTGACTTCAGTCCATAACAAATTAGGCCTCTTTTGGACAAATAGTAAAAATCCACTTTTTGGCTTTTAACCTATTTTGAGTCACATCACCTCTCTACTTTTTATACATTTTTTAAAAAAAAGTCAAAAAGTTATCTTTTAACCAACTTCTCAAAACAAGCCTTAATATATGTATAGATGATTGAATATAGTGTTGGATGATCCAATTCTAAATGTTGTTTTATGCATGTGTTTTTGTTTGATCCGATTGGTTCGTAGTTTGGAAATTGAGTCCATTATTGGAGTTCCCAAATACAGCATTGTTGGTGTTGGGTCTGAGATGGTGAGAGACATAGGCACACCAAGAAGATCAAATATGTCTTGCAGATGGGTCAACAACAAAGTCTGCCCAAGACATGGTTGTTTGTTGAAGTGATTTTGTTTTGCTTGTATTTTTGCACATCTATTTTAGCAAATCTGTTTTCTACTTTTTTTTCTTTTTTTTTTTTTTTGTTGAAGATCTTCAATGGAAAAAATTGAATTTTTCCTTATATTTTTGCAGATTTGTTCAAAAAATTGAACAAATAAATTGAAGATTTTCACTTTTTTTTTTTTTTTTTTTTTTTTTTTTTTTTTTTTTTACAAATCTGTTCAAAAAAATTGAATAGATAAAAAAGCAGATATGTTCTCAAAATTGAATAAAAATTCAACAAATAAAGAAATAAAATTTGGACCGATAAAAAAATGAACAGATAAAAATTAGAATAAGAATTAACACATATTTCAATAGATAAGAAGAAAAATTAAACAGATATGGGAAATTTTTTTGGATAGATAATAAAAAAATTAACACATATTTCAATAGATTTTGTTTCGACATATGAGAATAAAGAGAAACCCATAGAATTTAAATAGATAAAGAGAAAAACCCACAGAATTTGAACAGATAGGAATTGCAACAGATAGATTTTTTGAACAAATAATTTTAACAGATAAGGGAAAAAATTGAACAAGTAGTCAAAAAAATTAAACAGATAGGGTAAAAAAAATTAAACAGATGGGAAAAATTTTGAACAAATAGGGATAAATTTTGAACAGATAGTCAATGAAAGTCAACAGATAAAAAGAAGTCAATAGATAAATTAAAGGGTTAAATTGTAAACAAAATGTCCTTCAAAACAAATAAAAAGACTTTTCACTGTAGACACCCCATTTTTTATCGTCCTAAAGACTTGGACGTCATCGTTTGTGCACACGATGATTGTGATTGCATGTGTTTGTTTTGAGTGCTCGAAGTCCTCGGCAAAGTGCTCTGCCTTTGAGCCCTAAAACCGTGTCCGTTTTGTGCCTTATTTTGGACCAAAACCTTAGTTTTTCACACCTAAAACTCCAGTTCCTCAAACCTCAACACCTTGGGACCAGCAGGCCACCTCTGGTGCCTTTGCTGGCCTCTTTTTGTGCCTTGCCGGCCACTACTGTGCCTTGTCGGCCAGTGATGTGGCTTACTGGCCATCATTGGTGGCCTGCCGGCCACTAATGTCTTTTTGTAGATATTTTCTTGACAGCTGTTCCAGCTGTTGGCATAATGAGCTTTTATCACCATACACGTGTATGGACTGATTTAACTAAGCCAAATGCATGTTTTTCTACATATATGGGGTGTCTTCCCCCATTTTTTAGGGTTAGAAAATTTGGGACCAAAATATCTTTATCTCATTCTCTTTGTCTTGCAATTTTGTGCACACTTGCCTAGTTATATCACTCTTTTACATACACATCCTTAACCAAAACTGATCACCTTTGAGCTGAGGTCCCTTAAAGTCATGTTGGAGCTCTTGAAGGTGGTTTTGACTTACATTTGTGCCTAAAGTTGTGTTTGGCTTCAAGAGATATGTCACGACCCAAACCCGCCCCTATGGGTTTAGCACCGTAACCGGCCAGTAATCCGAGATTACCGAAGGCCTGCTTAACAGTAAGACAGTAAAACAGAGTACAGGGGCCTGGCGGAAGCCAAAACAGTAAATAAACAATGTCCAATGAGCTGTGAGTCTGTATGCAAAAGGACTTTTCACACATATATACAATCAGTGCAAACAGTATGTACAATATTTACAATCATTCAGGACAGGGACTTAATCCCTGTTAAAACAGTACAGTAACAGTCTATACAGTTATTACAAAACAGTTGCAGGAACAGACGGGGGAGATTAAAACACCCCTAAGCCATAGCTTGGCAGGCTCGGAACCTCACAATGAAGCACAGTGGTTGGCTTGACAAAAAGGGAGTCTAACCCACGCTCCTAGCTCTGGTCTAGTGCCTGAACACCTACATGTATATATAAACAGTGAGCTAAAGCCCAGTGAATAACATAATGCGTAAAGAGGTTTAGAATGGATGTCCTTACAGTAATGAAAACAGTTCATTGATTCAGTATATCAGTCATTCAATCATATGTGGTACATCCATTAGCATAGCAGTACAGTAAATAGTAGGTCTTGAAAGACCGAACAGTCAGTGATGGCCATCAATCAGTAAACAGTAGTGGTTCTAACAAGGGAACCGACAGAGATATCTGTAACAGTAATAATCAGTAACAGTAGTTGCTAAGGATGCCACAATATAGTTCAGAATATAGGACATACATTCATTCAGTTAACAGTGTCATTTCAGAAAGCAGTACAATTCAGTATTTAGAAAATATTCATATTTGAACATATCTTTACACAGTTGTTACTCACAGAGTTCTGGGCTACAGTAAGCTAGAGCGCGTCTCCAGTCACCAACCCTACACAGTTAACAGATCGAACACACACTAAGCTACACAGTTGGGAGAGATAATAACTTAATCCCTAATTTGCCTTGGTGTGTTCTACATCTATATCCTCATTAAGATGCTTTAAACTAGGCCTAAGAATGCCTAGGATGAAATGAGGATGCAAAGATGCACTTTAAAAGCATTTTCAGAACTTTCAGAAAACAGGGGCCTCGCTCGAGCGTGGATTACTCCGCTCGAGTGGACACGCAGACAAAGGTTCCTGCTCGAGCGTCACTTTCCACGCTCGAGCGGTCTGCAAAACAGTTAAAAGTACTGGATAGGTGAAAATCACGCTCGATTGGGCGCTCGACACACGCTCGAGTGTAAGACACAAGGTCCCGCTCGAGCTTCAAATATTCCACTCGAGCGGACGTCAAAACAGTGCAAAGTACTGGGAGCACGGATTTCCCGCTCGAGCGCCACTTTCCCCACTCGAACGGGAGTTCAAAATCTGGAATTTCCAGATTCGAACTTCCAAGTTCAAAACAAGTTCCAATGTACCAAATTCGATTCCTTTGGGCCCCTTTTCTAGAAAACATTTGTACATACATGGAATAACATGATTTAAAGCTCAATTTGTAAAATCAAGGCCTAAGGGTAGTTTAATTAAACTCAATTTCAAACCAAATTTCATGAATATGAAGAACATGCAAACATGCATGAAATTGACCAATTCAAAGCTCCAAATACATGCTCAAAAGAGTCTATATCTTCAAAAACATGGTGAATTCATGGTCTATTGTAAAAATATGAGCATGCATGTGAGGAATTATGAACCTCAACCTCAAAACTCCAATATATATACATGCATGCAACAATTAAGCTACAATACAACATTATAAGCCATGTCTTGGCTCTATCCTTTAACAATCCTCTAAAACATGCTAGAAGTGACTTAAATTAAACACAAGAAGGTACAAGCTCTACCTTATGTCTTCAATTATAAGAATATAGAGTCAAGTTTGCAATCTTCTCTTCAATTCTTTCAATTCCTCCAAGCAATACACAAGATGAAACCAAAATCCCTCCTCTCTCTCTCTCTCTCTCTCTCTCTCTCTCTCTAGTCGGCTATATCAAGGGCAAAGGGGCTGAGGAAATGTTTTTGTTTGAGTGCAATAAGGCTCAAAGATGTCCTAGGTAGTGGCCCACTCACAATGACAATTTGGTAGATAAGGCAACTCATGCAATTTAGCTTAATTTATACAATTTATCAATATTGATCCAATTTAATCATACTAAATCAATGTTCAATTCAATACGCCATAAAATCACATTAATTCTACTGATCTTAAGACACTAATCAATTTCAGACTCGGCCGCCGATAAGGCCTTCAATTAGCAGTTTAAACACAAAGACATGAACAGATAATTTAGTAGGCAAACAGATAGAATGCGATTCATACAGATATACTCAATCAATCAGTTTCAGATTTCAGTTAGTTAGTTAATTAACATGTTCAGCCTCAGTTTAACAGTAATCAGTAGGGTTATCAGTAGTCAGTGGTGAAGGTTATTACAAGGTATAACACTCGTCTTTTAAACTTATTTTAGTACGCTTGTTTCTCTATCTTTTTTCCTATTTTTGGGCCATTTTTGAGCTGTAAAAATCTCTGTTTTAATGGGCTGAAATTAATATTTTAAGCCATTTAAGGTTAATGGGGTGTCTCATCCTTCTTTACTCCTTACTTCTAAGGCTTTTCCACCTTTGTTTCCCACTTTCAAACCAACCTTTTTTAGGCCTTTTAACCACTGAATTTCAGAGTATTTTTAGTGGCAAAAAACATGTTTTGAAGTCCAAAATTGGAGGGGTTAGCCTCCCCTCCTTGTGTCTTGTTTGGTAGCCTAGTTAACTCCATGTGTTAGCATGATTTTCTAGTTTTTTGTAGTAACATTCTTGTATGTTTTTGCTTTTGTTTTAGATTTCTTTAGCTCTGTTTTGGGCTGTTTAAGTCAGTTAAGTCTTGTTTTTCATAGTTGTAGTGTAAAGGTCCTCACAAGCTTGGTGTTTTAGGCCATTAGACACCTCCTGTTTGAGTTGATTTCATGTTTTGGTGTTATTTTGTATTTCATATCATCACCTAAAAGCTCTACAACCTCCCTCATTTCTTCACTCTTCATTTGTTTTGAAGGTTGTTTCAAACTTGGGATTCTTTAAGCTTGAGATTGAGGTCCATGCTTAATGGTTTAATCCTCTTTTGAGGGTTCATTACCAATGGCATGAAACTTCTCTCATGCCTTAAACCACCCCTTAGTTGACACTTCTTTCACTTTAGAAAACTCTCACCAATGGACTTAATTGACTAAGTAATAGTTGGTAATTAAAATGAGTAAATAAAAGTGACAAGTAAAATTGTGCAAGATAAGCATTTGTTTGTGTTGCAAGTGTTCAATCGGATGTTAATTGAACACAAGGAGAATTGGGGCATTTCATACTCAAAATGATGAAATGTGCCAAATTTCCAAGGTCTCTATTGCCCTTGATCATGCATGATAGGGTGATGGTTGATGAGTCTTATTTGTGCATTCATTAACTTGTACATCTTGGTTCTTTGGTCATCATGCAATGAAATTGCTTGATTGGTGGTTTTGGAACCAAGTGTATCATTCCTTTGAGATTGTTTTGATGATAATGAGGGATATAGAGCACAAACAACCTGTGAGAATACCCTCTCTTTGCCCTGTTTGCTCTCTGTTGCAGCAAGAAAATGTATGTCAACAGTGGTCGGCCGGCCGGCCATTGCTACTGACCGGCAGGCCATCAATGTTGGATGGCAACCCCTCAGTGGAGGCTGGCCAGCCACCACTTCTGGCCTACCGGCCACCAATGAATTTTGAGCAGTGTGCTTATGAGGCATGACAGAGTTGATCTGGAGAAAGAAATAGTGCAAAGGTTGTACAAACAGAGGCTTTCAAGGGCAGACAGCAGATGTTCTTTGGGTGGAAACCGAACATGCATGGGCCTTCCTTGCTTCCCAAGACGAGTTATCTAGTTAATTAGTTTAATTTAATTAGCCTATTTTGTAATTTAATAAGTTTGTGTTGTACTCTTTAATTAATTTGTGATAACTAATTATTAATTAAATTAGTTTGTGTTGCAATATTTAAGTAACTTAGCCTAGTTAAATTCTTTGCTTAGAATCTTAGAATTAGTTAATTAATTCAAGTGTTGTAATAATTAGTTAATTAGTTTTGCTAGTTATTCATTTTGGTTTGTAATAGTTAGATTAATTAGTTAGCTTAATTAGCTTAGCTTAGTTAGCTAGTTAGCTAGTTAGCTTTTATTCATTTAGACTCTCCTTCGTGAGAGCGTAATGTAACAATGTGTATGTCTTCCAACCCCACATTTTTCTCCCTTTTATTTACCAGCTTTTGATAGTTAGATTAGGGACATATTTCAATTAGCATACCTTATGCTTGCATCCGTTCATCTTGTGTTGCATGCACCGAGTCTCGACGTATCATTCAAACTGCAGCGTTATTTCAATACATTCTTTAAATACGTGCTTAGACCGTATGTTATCAAATCGATTCATATGCCATGCTTAGTAGCCGAGCCTATTAATTGCATTTTTCACATGTGTTGCATTAGACATTTAACATAGGAATCATGCATACTTTTCTAACTCATATCTTCTTAGCTTGGAATACTAGGTGAGTTTTTAATGCTTTAGCATATTTGCATGATTGTAAGTGATTTTCATGTCTAGCATGCTTGCTATGAAGCTAAGTGCTTAATTGCTAAACTGCTTGAATACTTGTGAATGAAGGCTTATAACTTGAATTGGAATGATTCAACGAATGTGTGTTTAAGCCCACTTTGTTGAGTGACAAATTCACAACTTTAAGGCCACTTGAGGTGACAAATTCAAACTCTCTTCACAAAACAAACATGAAATTGAATTGTTCCAACTCAAGCAAACTAGTCTATACTTGCTTGTGCGCATCACATAGTAAAGCTAACTGGAACAAGAGCACATAATGTACATAAAAATCATATCATGATTAGTAGAGGTCAATCTTTGATCGGGCAAATGGGGGTGCTCAATTCATGACCTTCCCCTCTCGTACCCAAGTTCCCAAGTCGAGGCAACTTTGGTGATGACGGACATGTGGCCTTTGGCACGAGTCATGGGTTTCCTAAATTTTTCCAAAAATAAAATATTTAGGTGGCAACTCTGTATCTGACAAAGCAGTCCAATTTTGGCATTTTTTATTCTAAAATCGATTTTTCAAAAGATTTGCCGGATTTGGACTCTTTGATGTTTATTCGTTTCACATTACACTTATAAGATTAGATTCAGAATCGCGGGAGTCTGAATTGTAGGGCTTCTTTCGAGCTTTTGAAAGGAGGCGCGAAAAAGTTAAGCTACACTCACCAAACTATTTTACAAAATATGAACTTTCTACTAATAAAAAATATACACTGGACCTTTTGTCTTATACCTTCCTTAGATTGGATTTATCACCAATTTTCTCTTCTATAAAATGGAATGTAGAGTCCAGTTAGTGAAACTTAAAGTTATTGATTTTATTAAAGGGTTATTCATATCAAGATAGTCATATATAAAAATGTATCACTTTCACTTCTTATACATTCTTTCAAGAACACTTCTAAAAAATCTATATTTGTATAATTTTTATAATTGAAGGAAAATATATATATATATACGGGTTTATAGATAAGAGGATAAAGTGATATTGGCTAATAGTTGGAGGTCTTAGTGTATTAACCTTTCATAGAACTCGTCAAGTAGATCATTTATTTAAAAAGATTAACTTGATTGGATATCGATAACTCTAAAAAAATAAAATTTTACTTACCGTCCCTTTTTTTTTAAACATATTTGTTTCGATCATTGGTCACCGATATCTGATTAACCTAATCTTTGTATTGATAATCTACTTTGTGAGCCCTATAAAATGAACAATTTAAAATACTGAAGCCTACTGACATAGAGACAACACTTAGGTGCTTCCAAGTGAGAGGTTGGGAATTCAACTCAATCCCGAAACTAAAAATACTAAAATTACGTATAAAAAATATGGATTTTTGGCCATAACTCCTTTCTAGAGCCTGTTTTTCTTGAAAAGGACAAATTCTAATTTTTTGGCTAATAAACTCCTCCAAAATAAAGAAATCTTGTAAGGAGAACAAAAAATTTCAAATTTATATTTTGTGTGACAAATTTACCCCATTCACACAAACACACACAAACACACACACACACAAATACGCACACACACACGTGTGCGCGCGAACACACACACACACTTTATCTTTCTCATCTCTCTCTCTCTCTCTCTCTCTCTCTCTCTCTACCACTACCACCATCGTCTACACCGCCACCATCATCACTATCTCCACTACCACTACTACCATCACCATCACCATTTCCACCATCACCACCGTTTCCACCACTACCATCTCAACCACCAGTGCCATGCCATTGTATCATCAACAACCACCATCGTCATCCTTAGCCTCAAAAACCTCAGCTCTGAGATTGACGACTTTAGATCTAAGATCTATCATCTAAGATTTATATTATCTCCCATCTTTTTCTCTTTGTCTCCTCATCATGATTTGTTTTCCATATAGTAAAATTTTACTCTAGTTTGACCAAGATCTAAGGCAATATATTTGCTCTCTTTATCTCTATTTCTCTAGCTTTTTCTCTTTCTCTCTCTATATGTACATATTTTTATTTTAGTGTAGTTTTTTGTCACTATCAATTTGAATATTGATTTTGAGATCTCAAACGAAAATGTTGTTTTAATATGTTCAATAGCGAAATAGTAAAATTTTACTGTTAAAGTTATTAATTCAATATTCTAATTGATTTCTCATTTAATATCTATATGAATAATGGTAATAATTATAGTAAGTGTAGTGGTTAGTGATAACAATGGAAAAATTCACTATTTATACGTTTAAAGTAAATAGTAAAATTTTACTGTCCAAATTAAGAAAATAAAATTTTACTGTCTGATAGAGTAAAATTTTACTGTCATTGGAGAATGTTGCCGAAATTTTTTTGTCGACCGACAATGGTCGCTAGAAAATTATCGCCGGTCGAGGTGATCAAAAGTGACCGGCAGTGGTCGGTGATGGTAGACAATGGTCAGTGGTGATTGTGGTAAAGTAAGAAAATGATAGAAGTTGAGGGTATTATTGTTATATTTTTTAAATATTTTGAATTTTGTCCCTAATGAATTAAATGTTTTTAACTAGTCCTTTTGACAATAAAGTTTGAAATTCTGGGACTTATAACATTAGAAAAATGAGAGATATTGAATCTACTATATATTATATAAGGAAAAGAGAGTTTTTAATGAGAAAAAGCTAAGAGAGCTTTAAGTGCTCAATCTAAATTTCTTGATTTTTCAATTTAAATTTTTTTTTTTTTTTTTCATAAATCACACACTCAAACACTATTTTTTAAATAAAGAATGTATTTTTCATTCTTGAAATCATTCCGCAAAAAGGAATTTTTAGTAGAAGAGCTAAGAGAGCTCTAAGTGCTCAATTTAAATTTCTTGATTTTTTAATTTAAAAAAATAATTAATAAATCAGACACTCAAACACTTTCTTTTTTAAACAAAGAAGGCATTTTTTATTCCTAAAATCAGTCATTCCTTACAATCAAAGAAGTAATGAGTTTTTCAATTAAAAAATAATAATTAATAAATCACACACTCAAAAAAGGAGTTTTCCTATCTAAATAAAAAAAAAAAAAAAAACAGGAGTTTAGCAATTTAAAGAAATTTAATAAATCACACACTCAACACTCAAAAATGAAGGATTTTTCCAATTAAAAATAATAATAAATAACAAACTTAAGTCGTAAAATATTTTTTATTAAAATATTTTGAATTCTTCACCATAAATCATAAGATGATTTATATAATTAAAATTTTGTAACATTTTTTTTTTTCCACCATGACCATTACTACTACTCAATATATATATATATATCAAATATCATTATTTTTATACACGCTAAAGGTTAATAGGGTTTCTTTATGGCTCAAACTCTCAACTCAATTGTGAGAGTTCTAAATGCTCAAACTAAATTTGTTGACTTTTAATTTTTTTTTTTTTAAAAGAGAAACATCCATTGGTTATATGTAAAATTTTAGTAACATTTATCAATATACACAAATGATTTAGGGGTTTAAAATTTAAAATTTAAAGGTTTAGCAAGAAGGTAATTATAGCATATATCTATGGTTTGAGGAATTTTTTCCTAAAATTTAATTGTAAGAGCTCTAAAGGCTCAAACTAAATTTGTGACTTCTAATTTATTTTATTTTTTTTAAATAAAAAAAAAAAGAGAAACATCCATTAGTTATTATAAAATAAATTTTAAAATTTTAGGAACATTTATCAATATACACAAATGATTTAGGGGTTTAAAATTTAAAATTTAAACGTTTAGTCAAGAAGATAATTATAGTATATATCTATGATTTGAGGAACTTTTTTCCTAAAATAAAAAACCTACTTACTTAATAAATCTCCATAACTAGGATATTCAAAATTCCTTTCTAAAATAAACAACCTACATAGGAAACATGTCTCCGTACAACAAATTTGAGTTTTAATGGCATCAAATACATGCCGTGGATATAATTTTACGACGTACAATGTAAAGTTGTTGGACAATTGGTTTTTTATAGGCTTATTTTGGGTCAACTTTGAGCCTAAAATTGTGTGGGGTCCACACGTCTTTTGAGGTGGATTTAAAGAGGTGACGTGTTCCTTACCGCATGGCAAGTCACACGATGAAGACGGTTTGTCAAAACCATTTATGAGTGAATGAAAATTTGATGTCGTTTTCGAATTTGTGGAATGGACATTTAAAGAATTAAATGTGGGTGTCCTTGAAATAAGTTGTCTCACATTGAAACTTTAAGAGAGCTTTTGTGAGTATACAAGCTCTAAGTGTACAACTTTGGGTTGGGCCCCAAGGGGCAATCCAAGTTTGTAGAAGGGAGGAGTTATAGACAAATGGAACCTTAGCTCAAACCACCACACGCGCGCCGCCACCGCCGGCCGAGCCGGGCGCGGGTGTGAGTTGTAGATCGGGTCGGTTCTAACATTAATTTTTGGACAAAATTTATTTGAAGTTTTTCAAATTCTTGCAGGAAATTATTTGAATTTCAAATTAGAATTAATTCAAATTTGAATTTAATTTTTTTTCCAAACAGATTAAACTGTCCAAACAGTTTTTCAGATCTGTTGGAACCCAGGCAGATTCAAAACTGCTAGACAAGTTTTTAACTGTTGCAGTTCCAAATAGATAAAAACTGCCCAGCAACTATCTATTTGAAACAGTGTTGTATCTGTTCAGTATAATTTTGCATCTGTTCATTCAAAATCAGCACATGTTTGACAGATTGGTTTGCCTATAAATACCATCCATTTCAGCAGTCTTTGACATTCGAAAATTGATCGAAAAATTCATCTTCTTGCTGTCTAATTTTTGCTCTGTTTTATACATTCTTCATATTAATTTTAAGCAATACTTTGAGAGTATATAACACAGGTTTGGTTCGCCGTACAAATTGTCTTGGAGTGCTACTACAATTTGTGAAGATCATTGTATCTTGGAAGATAGATGCCACTTAACAGCAAGCACCGTAGCGGAGCGAATCTGTCTTAAGAACAAAGTGTCACATACTCGACTTGATCTTTTTATTATTCATTCGGTTCAGTAAAATAAATTCAATAAGTTATTTATTTTATTTGTTTGATTTGGTTTCAATTTATTTTTTACACAGAAGATTGTTTCAACAATCTTAAGACAGATTCGAATTATTCTGTTTACAAAATTTTTCGTTTGTTTCCGTTTCTCTTTCTTCTTCTTACAAAAATTATTTTCTGTAGTTTTACAAAATAATATTCTGGTTGGAAAAACAAATAGTAGTAATATACTGTTTGACAGATAGTAGTAATATATTGTCTATTTTCTTTGACAATTAGTAGTAATATACTGGTGTCATTAACAATTCAGAATATTTGTTTGTAAAGTTTGTCAGAAATTAATTTTGGTTTTCAGAAATAATTTCTGAGTGTTCATTAATTAAAATTCTGTTTCAGTATTTTAATTATTGAAGTGTTACAGAAATTTAATTTTTTGTGTGGAATTAATTTGGTTAAATAAAATTTTATTTTATTTCCAAATTAATTGAAAATAAAAGTTACAATTCTTATTTCTTTTATTTTTACAGAATGACTAAATTTTTTTTTTTTTTTGATCGGCAAAGTAAAAATTTCATTAACAACATGAAATTAAAGGTACAGGAAAATGGCATGCATCGAGAGAGATTCGAAAAGTACAAAGTACCCCTACTACTGCTACTCGCACCCATACAACCAACCCCTCGGCCTCACGATTTTTTTTTAAAAAAAAAAAAAAAAAAAGTTAAGAAGGACTTAACTAAACAAAAAAATACAAGAAATCCCACAAAATTTACCCACAAAAACCAAGCCAAAACAAAACCCAACACCAAACACCAAAGTTTTCCTGCCCACTTGCAATTTTTCAAACTAAAGCTTTCCACGCCTGACAACATACACAGCTACACTGATATTCACCTATGCTTTCCACTTGTGCTACACGCTCCTCTGAGGCTAATCACCTGTGCTACACTCAACCATCATGCACAGCTACACTCAACCACCGAACCTCCTTCTTGCTGCACCGAACCTCCTTCTCCTTCTCCGAACCTCCTTCACTGATAGCTACACTGCTTGCCGTCAACAACCTCCACATAGGCACCATTGCCGTCAACAACCTCTATACACAGCTCCAAACACTTAACCTCCATACACAGCTCCCTCTTGCTCCATTCACTCTCCTCTTCTGGCTTCACCCTCCTCATCTAACCTGCTACAAACCCACCCAAAGGCCAGCCACGACCTCACCCAGCCCCGCCCAACCATGACCTCTCCAAGCATCCGAACACACCCACTCCAAGCTGCTGAACCGACCGAGCACTCAAAGCATCCGATCACATCCACACACTCCTATGGTCGAAAACACTGCCATCTCCATCTCTCCACGCCTATGGTCGAAACAACCCAAACACCGAAAACACACCACACAACTGGACGGCGTTCACCCCTCAAAACTCCCATACGCATAGAAGCGCTCGAATGAAATCATCTACAGACACAACTGGACATCGTACACCTTCAAAGATCTGAACTAAGAACACCCCTCAAACCTCCATTCGCACAGAAGCTCCCGAGTGAACCACCTAACCAGATCTGGGTCGTCCTCTTAGCCGACCCAGTGAACAACCAAAACGTTCACCAAAACACCCCAAAAAACTAAGCCGAATCTACGGCAGCCCGCTTATCACCGGTGGGAAAAAAATGGGGGAATCAAGTTTATTGAACGGAAATCAACAACCATACATAATAAAAGAGCTGGGCCAGCCGACCTCCATAGCCAAAGGCGGCGGCCGGCCGGCCCCAAGGTGAGGCTTGGGAAGGAGGTTTTTTAGAGAGAGAAAGGAGGCTTTACAGAATGACTAAATTGAAAGACCTTGTTTGGGAAGTTGGCTATTTTAGTAGGCTATTTTAGTTTTTGGTTATTTTAGTAGGCTAAAATTTGTGTGTTTGGGAAGATGGTTAGATTTTTTTTAGTTAGATATGATGTTTGTGAGAGAAAAAATAAAATGATTATGGGTTTGATGTGATATTTTGTCTTATTAGCTATTTTAGTCTATTTTGTCTTTTGTGAATTTTAGTCTAAAATAGGCTAAAATAGCCCGTGCCAAACAAGGCCTAAACTTTAATTATAGAGAGACTAAATTGTTCAAATTAAAATAAAAAGGATTAAAGTACAATTTGAGTAAGATGAAATGTGTAATTTACTCAAAAATAAAATTAAAGAAAATAAATGTGGGATCTTAACCTAAAATATGGTGGTGGTTTTAATGTCCTAAAAGTTTTACTATATTTCAGTGTGGTTAATTTAAAAACATAAATCCGTGATAACACGTTGGGGGTGGCTAGGGGGAGCAAAGTTTTATATTCATTTATTTTGTTTTTAGTTTGGTTGTTGGAAGAATGTGCATGAAAATGAGATAAATTCGATGTAATTTGAAGAAAAATAAGTATACATCAAGTAAAATTAACTACTTTATAGCTAATTTGAGATTATTCTTTGAACAAATATGATTTGCTTTTGTTTTGCAATTTGAATTCCGAAATGGATCGCCCTACAATGCATCATTCTAATTATAATCCCACATGGCAGCCCAGTGATTACACTTGGCATGTTTGTTTCGATGGAAATGACTTTGGAGTTGGAATAATAATCTAACAAAATATGTAATTTAATATTTTATTAAGAAAATTAAGGTTGAGATCAGTATTCTATTCAGATATGGCTATCCCTCATATGAGAGATTATTGAACCCCAATAAGAGAGTGAGATACAAAATAAAAGACTAAAAGGAGGTTCAAACTAATTAGTTAAAAAATTAAGAATTTTGTTAATCTCTACTCATAATCCTAAGCCAATTCAAACATGAGATAAGATATACAATCCAAATAGATTGATAATCCCAAAATTAACAGTGTTAAGAGTGCTAAACTCATCTAATCATGTCGATCCAAATAAACATACATTTTTCGATATGAGATAATGGATTCAATTCCTATGGAGAGCAATTTTATATTATGGCAGTTGTGTGTAGTTGTTTGGCTAGTGGTGATCGTTGGGCTTGGTAACTGTTTATTGGATTTCAATTATCCTTCATTTAATACCTTTTATATTTGTAATTACTCTCTTACAAAAACACACTATAATGATTACCATATTGATTAAAATTTGTAATAACCTTTGTTATTAATTAGAAGTATGCAACATAAAAAATACTTTTCTACCCCCCCTTCCCCTCCCCTTATCCAAAACAACGTAGTTTTGGTGAACACCAAAATATGCGGTTGATATTGAAATGTGCTATTGCCCATCTACCTGTAAAGTGTATCACTTTAAGCATGGAACTCTCTCTTCCATTGACTACATTACTTTCCCATTGATCACAAAATACACAACAATCACAAATTTACAATGGATAGTAAGCAATTGCCTAATTGACGTTTGATATTCCCATGGTTTTTGCAACAAACTCAGATTTTTTTACTTCACTAAAGAAAAAACAAAAAAATTGAGACCTTTTAATTGGCTAATGGCTCTGGATTGTTGTTTTCCTTACTGTGAAATATCCTGCGGTAGATTTCTGTCACATGGATGATCAAAACACAGGTTCTACTTGTACTTTTAGGCCGGGGACATTTGGTTGTGCTTTCATTTCGACTATTAATTTCATTTTCTCGAACAACAAAAGATATATTGTTTGCTAACTGTTTCCCAAAATTATGTTTAGAAAACACCAAAACCATTGATTTCAAATTTTCAAAAACAGTTTTTGCACCATCAAAATTTTTTTTTTTAAAAAAAGGCGAAACCTTTTAAATGTTATTTCAATTTTTAATTATTTTGTTTCCGAAACTATGAAAAACTGAAAAAAACAAAACACAACCATACATGCCACATTTTCAAACTATAGAACATGTTCCCTAAATTAACCATATTTTTTTAACTACTGGAACAAGAATTTTGCACATAGTAGTAACATCAAAACATAGGCAATCAAAATGCTTCCTTGATTTCTACTTTATGTCATCTTCAATGTGTGATGTAGCCTTATATTCTTCTCCCCATATATCCTCCCCTGTGGATCAATCATCACAGATGCTTCAAAGACCATCCAATGATGCTTTGTCTTCCACCAAAACACCTTATACTTAACTTTAGTCTCCACAAACAACCTCAATCCAAAAACCCGATCGACAATTCCTCTCCAAAACACTCTATCACCATTGATCAACACATCCAATAGAAGATTCTTCTTGTGGCCTTGATAGAAACCCGGAATTGTTTTGGTGCCAATCGTATCATCAACATGAAATAAAGTAATTAAGATGTCATCGTAGAAGATGCCCATACCTTTGTTAGGATTTGAGATTTGAAGATTGAAAATGAGAGAAGTGTTTCTGATAAATTCATGTTGATGGACTGTTGAATTGCTGGTGTTTAAGGCTGGAATGTAGATGTCTGCGACGGTGAAGACCGGGTTTTTGGGGATTAGACTTAGCCATACTACTACTGAGGCTAACCCTAACACTACTATGACTTGGAAGAACCACCAGTAGATGGAGAATGGAGTTTTTGATATCTCTTTCTGAACCATTTTTTGTGAAATAAAAGGTAAAGTGGAGGTGAAAAGGAATATTCTAGATTGATTTTATAGGGAGAGAAAGAAGCTGCATGTTGTGCCTTTCGGTGTCCCAAAAAACTGTTTTTGTAATAATCCTAAGCCAATTCAAACATGAGATAAGATATACAATCCAAATAGATTGATAATCCCAAAATTAATAGTACTAAGAGTGCTAAACTAGTATTTTGAACAACCTTAAAAATACTGGTTGAAAAAAACCTCTTTCTAAAAAACCTCCTCCCCGAGCCTCTCTTTTGGGCTGGCCAGCCGCCGCCTTTGGCTATGGCGGTCGGCTGGGCTAGCTTCCCCCGTGTTAGTTCGTTGTATTTCTGTTAATAAACTTGAGTCCCCCATTATTTTACCCACCGAGGAGTGTTGGTGTGCTGCGGTGTGTGTGTTTTTTGTTGGTAATTCCGGGCCGGGGTAGCTGATTCTTCACTCGTGCGCTCTTCTATGAGTAGGAGTTTGAGGGGTGTTCTTTGGATCAGATTTTGGTGAAGTTTCGATGCTTGGTTTGGGCGGAAATCTGGGTGTCGGAGTTGATTCGGATCTGTCTGGTGGTTCACTCGAGCGCTTCTCTTCGTGCAAGAGTTTGAGGGGTGATAGAAGTTATACAGGAGCTGGGAGTAGGTCTGCTGGTTCGTGTTTGGATCTGCAGTGGGTGGTGTCCCTGTGGTGGTTGTGGAGGTGATGATCTGCAGTGGCAGTGGGTTTCAGGAGTCGCAGCAGGAGCTGGACCTTGGTCGATGATCTGCAGTGGGTTTTTTCCGGTGGTGGCTGTGGAGGTGATGACCTGCAGTGGGTGTGCTCCGGTGGTGGCTGTGCAGTGGGTGTGCTCCGGTGGAGGCTGTGCAGTGGGTGTTTTCCAGCGGTGTGGGCCGGATTAGCAGCAGCATAGGGTGGTGAGGGCAGCAGCATAGGGTTGCTGTAGGCTGCTTAGGGGTGGGTGGTTGAAGCTTCAGAGGCGTGGCCTGTTGGTGCAGGTGGTGTAGCTGCAGAGGAGTGGGTTTGTAGCTGCAGAGATGTGGGTGATTTGGCAGAGGCGTGGGGGTGTTGTTTTGTTTGAGTTGGTTTGGTTTTATTTATTTAGTTCTTTTTGGGTGTTGGTGTAGTTCCTTTAGTTTGCTTTAGGTGTTTTGGTTGGGTTGATTATGTGGGACTCTTGTATTTTAATTTTTCAGTTAAGTTCTTCTTAACTTTTTTGTTTAAAAAAAAAATCGAGAGGCTTAGGGGTTGGTTGTATGGTTGCGAGTAGCAGTAGTAGGGGTATTTTTATACTTCCGAATCTCTCTCGATGCATGTCATCTTCCTGTACTCTTAATTTCATGCTGTTAAATGAAATTTTTCTTTGCTGAGAAAAAAAAAAAAAAAGAGTGCTAAACTCATCTAATCATGTCGATCCAAATAAACATACATTTTCTGGTATGAGATAACGGATTCAACTCCTATGGAGAGCAGTTTTATATTATGACAGTTGCATGTAGTTGTTTGACTAGTGATGATTGTTGGGCTTGATAACTGTTTATTAGATTTTAATTATCCTTCTTATAATACGTTTTATATTTGTAATTACTCTCTTACAAAAATACAATATAATGATTACCATATTGATTAAAATTTGTAATAACCTTTGTTATTAATTAGAAGTATACAACATGAAAAATACGTTTCTACCCCCCTTCCCCTCCCCTTCTCCAAAACAACGTAGTTTTGGTCAACATCAAAATATACGGATTGATATTGAAATGTGCTATTGCCCATCTACCTGTAAAGTGTGTCACTTTAAGCATGGAACTTTCTCTTCCATTGACTGCATTACTTTCCCATTAATTACAAAATACACAGCAATTACAAATTTACAATGGATAGTAAGCAATTGCCTAATTGACCTTTGACATTCCCATGGTTTTTGGAACAAACTCAGATATTTTTCCTTCACTAAAGAAAAAAGAAAAATATGACCTTTTAATTTGCTAATGGCTCTGGATTGTTGTTTTCGTTATTGTGAAATATCCTGTGGTAGATTTCCGTCTCAAGGATGATCAAAACACAGGTTCTACTTGTACTTTTAGGCCGGGGACATTTGGTTGTGCTTTCATTTCAACTTTTAATTTCATTTTCCCGAACAACAAAAAATATATTGTTTGCAAACTGTTTCCCAAAATTATGTTTAGAAAACACCAAAACCATTGATTTCAAATTTTCAAAAACAGTTTTTGCACCATAAAATTTTTTTAAAAAAAAAAAGACGAAAACTTTTAAATGTTATTTGAATTTTTAATTATTTTGTTTCCGAAACTACGAAAAACTAAAAAAAAAACAAAACAAAAACAAAAACACAACCAAACATGCCACATTTTCAAACTAAAGAACACGTTCCCTAAATTAACAATATTTTTTAAACTACTGGAACAAGAATTTTGCACATCGTAGTAACATCAAAACATAGGCAATCAAAATGCTTCCTTAATTTCTACTTTATGTCATCTTCAATATGTGATGTAACCTTATATTCTTCTCCCCATATATCCTCCCCCGTGGATCAATCATCACAGATGCTTCAAAAACCATCCAATGATGCTTTGTCTTCCACCTAAACACCTTATACTTAACTTTAGTCTCCACAAACAAACTCAATCCAAAAACCCGGTCGACAATTCCTCTCCAAAACACTCTATCACCATTGATCAACACATCCAACAGAAGATTCTTCTTGTGGCCTTGATAGAAACCCGGAATTGTTTTGGTTCCAATCGTATCGTCAACGTGAAATAAAGTAATTAAGATGTCATCGTAGAAGACGCCCATACCTTTGTTAGGATTTGAGATTTGAAGAGTGAAAATGAGAGAAGTGTTTCGGATAAATTCATGTTGATGGACTGTTGAATTGCTGGTGTTTAAGGCTGGAATGTAGATGTCTGCGACGGTGAAGACCGGGTTTTTGGGGATTAGACTTAGCCATACTACTACTGAGGCTAACCCTAACACTACTATGACTTGGAAGAACCACCAGTAGATGGAGAATGGAGTTTTTGAGATCTCTTTTTGAGCCATTTTTTGTGAAATAGAAGGTAAAGTGGAGGTGAAAAGGTATACTGTGGATTGATTTTATAAGGAGAGAAAGAAGCTGCATGTTGTGCCTTTCGGTGTCCCAAAAAACTGTTTTTATACAATTAATTAGCCTCTAAGTAAGTGACCGGAAACCTATATTAAGACGGCCATACAGTCGCAAGGTCTTTGGGATAGCCCCTTAAGTGAAAAAGTTTAGGGCAAATTACGAAAAGTAAAAATAAAAAATCACATGGCTTAAGTCGGGTAATAAAATATATTTTTAATTTTTAATTTTGTCAATTTAAACTTTATATTTTGAATTTTTTTTTCAATGTAAATCATTTGCTTATTTTTGTTAAGTAAAATCAATAAAATAATGTATATTTTAGTCCTTATACACTCATAAAAAGAGTATTTTAGACATTTTATATATACTTACATTAAGTTTAATAACTTAAAATTTTAAAATTTATTTTGTTCTAAAGCTCAAAGTTTAGGATTTTTTTTTATTTTTTTTTTAAATTTTACCAAAAGTTTATAATATATGCAAGATTTGCATTAGGACTATGCTATTGTCACCTTTTTATCAAAAGAGTAGTGATGCATAAGTAGAAAAATAATACGAAAATATTGTACAGCATTATGTAACGTGTATGAATTTTTCTTCATTCCACATCTATATATATATATATTAGTTGCTATGTATTACCAGATGAGTTTTTTAAATTTTTATTTTTACATCTTACCTAAATTCACATAGCTAAAACTATGTAGGCAAGGTTTCACAATATTTAAAAAATAATAGCCCATGGGTTAGTGACATGGAAGCAACATTTAAGTACATGTAAATGAGAGGTCGCGGCTACAACTCTCTTTTATGATTGAAGGGGCTAAATGCGAAATGGGCCAAGTCTAACCTTGGGACGGCCCAATCCGACAAAGCCCAAATCCAAGTGGGTCAGATGAGTATATGGACAAACCAGTTGAGCCCAACTTCATGATCGACAGCTTGCCCATGCCCTCCAGCGCTTGGGCCCAACCCGCAGCGGAAAGGCCAGCCCAGCCGACGCGCTGGTCTGGGCCGAGCTGCGGAACGGAATTTGTGGACCGAATAGATAATAGCCCATCCCATCTTCATGAACAAGCCTAGACAAGGCCAAGCCGAGGCACGTCGGAACCGAACTGAAGTACATGAGTACCGAGCCGGAGAATCCTCACAAGGAAACGTGGGATCTATGAGTGCAAGCATGTGCAGGTTGCCACCTCAGCTGGTCCCCCACACCTAGAATCACGGAAGTTGTTGAGCCAAAGGAATGTGGTTAGTTATCAGCATGCTTACAATGAGAATATACAATCAATGACAACTACCAAGTGGTCCCACACCTAGAGCAATGCTGGAACGACACCTGGCAGCATCTATACTCCATGAACTCACCTTGAGAAGCAAGTAAGGAACATTATATATACAACATGAACTTCACATTGAAGGTAACTGAACAACTCCACTCAACACCACATTTACATACAAATTCGACTCTATACTCCTTGACCGATCACTGATTCCCACGCCGGAGGGGTTATCCGGCCAACCCCGGCTGGGCAGCTCTAACGGTGCTTCCTGTGGCAGGAACCTCAGTCCCTGGATAGTCCAACCGAGCGCGGAGCCCCGATCCACTTTCATCTAGTGCGGAATCCGGTACGCACAATTGGTGCGGTGAACGTGGATCATTTTCATCTCTGAGCTCTGCATTCAGTTCCGGCAATGGGGATTGAGGACGTTCCGCCTTCATCGCACACCCCGCAGACGGAGAGGACGAAGGACAAAGGTTTAGCACTCCCGACAGTTCTGGAGAAGCAAACTGGAAACAATAATCGAACCCCCGAATCTGTCGAGCATCGACTGCCATTCGCCGGAGGTTCTTCTCATCACTTCCTTCTGGAAAAGGATTATAGAGATCGAATTATAGATTCCATGGGAATGGAGATACAGGAATTGAAAGCTCAACTTAAGAAGGTGTTGGGTGATCCGACGGAGAAGAGGACAGAAGCAGAGCCCACTCGTTTGCAACGAAGGAGCTCATCTAGAGAATTACCAGTGAAAAAAATTCCCCAGGAATGACTCCGAACAACGAAGCCAACCAATCCCAACACAGAGCGAAGCAGCGAGTAGCCACACCCGTGGATCACGCTGGAAGAGGGCCAAGAGGCAGAAGACGGGTAGTCAACAAACCGAATACCCTCCCCAGGACCTTCGCACTTGGTTGATTGGCAATAGACAGAACGAGCAACATCGAGACCATTTGGACCGTACTGTTCACCAGAGAGAACATAAAGCACTGGACAGACTTGTCTCTTCGCCATTCTCTCCGGAGATTGAGGCCATGAGGCCTCCAAAGAAGTTTACTCCACCAAAGTTCACTTCCTACGATGGGAAGTCGGACCCTCTGACGCACATCAGTCATTTCAGACAGATGATGTCCCTCTGGAGCCGAGATGAGGCACTGATGCGCAAAGTCTTCCCATCCAGCCTGGGAGAAATCTGACTTCGATGGTTCGATCGACTCCCCGCTGGATCAATTCATGGCTGGAAGCAGCTCTCCGAAGAGTTGCTGGCCAGGTTTGTCTTCAACACTAAGATCCTGAAGGAACCAGATACCCTGTTCGGCCTCAGGAAGGAGCAAGAGGAAACGCTGCGCAGTTATGCTAGGAGATACTGGGAAGAGTATAACGATTTGGAAGAAAATGTGTGCAGTGAGCAAATGGCCGTCATGTCCTTCAAACATGGTCTACGCCCGGAAAGTAAATTGAGACAATCACTTACCAAGCGTCCGGCCACAGCTTTAAAAGACCTGCGCGCCAAGATTGAGCAGTATGCTCGACTAGATGACGATCAGATCCCCATCGAGGTAGTATCAGCAGAACAAGCAGCCCGGCAGAAGAAGAAAACAGATCGATGAGAGCACCGGGGGATTGCAGTGAATGAGGTGGATAAGTCCAAATCCCATGAAGCCGTTGTAACCGTGTTCAAGGAGCCAATCTACCGAATCCTGGAGAAGATCAAGAGAGAACCCTTCTTTGTTTGGCCGTCGAAGATGTTGGGAGATCCAGCTCGGCGCAATCAGAAGCTCAGGTGCACCTACCACCAAGACAGGGGACACATGACATAGAACTGCAGGGCACTAAAGCAACACTTGGAGGACCTGGTGGTAGCAGGGCACTTAAGGGAATACATTGATCAGGGCAAGGAGGTTGCCGAGCTGGGGAACCCACTTCCAGAAGCAAACATTGAGCATCCGCCCCGACTGATAATAAATGTGATCCATGGGACGGCGGCTCAGGAATCTGAGGAGGCACTGAAAGAAGATATCGCTAAGGCTGCCCAAATTCAGCGAATCATGTCAGTAGAGCCGGCATCGAAAAAGGTACGTATCGTACCAAAATCCCCCCTGTGTACTGTTTCATTTACTAGCAAAGATTTAGAAGGCATACAGCATCCACATACTGACTCATTGATCATAACTGTTGGGATTGGGAAACGCTTTGATGTAAAACGAGTCCTAGTAGATCAGGGCAGTGCAGCAGACATATTGTATTATGATTTGTTCAGAAAGCTCGGCCTCTCCAAGCAGCATCTCACCCCAGCGACAGCCCCGTTGGTCGGTTTTAACTCACAGCCGGAGTGGCCGCTCGGCCGAATAGTATTGCCAGTCGTAGAGGGAACCAAAACCCTCCAGATAGAGTTCTTGGTTATTAATACACCATTCCCTTATAACGCCATACTTGGTCGCCCGTGGATTCATCGAATGGAAGCAGTCCCCTCAACCTATCACCAGCTCATCCATTTTCCTACGGAACACGGAGTAGAGCAGATTTCGGGGGACCAAGTTACGTCCAAACATTGCTTCATGGCAGCGTTAAAGGCAAAGCAACTCTGCAACCGGGTACAGACCGTAGAAATGGCCGGACAGCCAGTCTTGGAAGATGTGGGAGGAACTCCCGAGGAAAAGATGGTGGAGAATTTAGAGAAAGTTTTGTTAGAAGAAGACGACCCGGAGAAGTACTTCCTTATCGGTACCTCGTTAGGCGCTGATGAGAAACTTCAGCTGCTGGAACTGCTGAGGGAAAACAGGGAGGTATTCGCGTGGTCAGCATATGATACTCCAGGGTTGGACCCAGAATTTGCTTGCCACAAGCTCAATATCAATCCTACAGCTCGGCCCATAGTACAGAAAAGTCAGAGATCCTCAGTTGAGCACACTGAAGCAGTCATTGCCGAAGTCGAAAAACTCCTGGCCTCGGGAGCAATCAGAGAAGTACAGTACCCGCAGTGGTTGTCCAACACAGTTGTAGTCAAGAAAAAGAACAGGAAATGGAGAGTTTGTGTTGATTTCACTTGTTTGAACAAAGCCTGCCCTAAAGATAGTTTTCCACTGCCCTGCATTGATCAACTAGTAGACTCAACAGCAGGGCATGAGCGCATGAGTTTTCTGGACGCCTATAGCGGTTATCATCAAATACCATTGTTCGGACCGGATCAAGAAAAGACAGCGTTCATCACTCCGAGAGGGACTTACTGCTATAGGGTAATGCCGTTCGGCCTCAAGAACGCCGGAGCGACCTACCAGCGAATGATCACTCGGATGTTCAAAGATCAGCTGGGGAAAACCATGGAAGCCTATATAGACGATATGGTAGTAAAAAGCAAGTTCGCTACAAACCACCTCACAGACTTGAGAGAAGTATTTAGCATCCTGAAAACCCACAGCTTCGCCTCAACGCCTCAAAATGCGCCTTCGGGGTGGGAACAGGGAAGTTCTTGGGATACATGGTCACTCATAGAGGAATTGAAGTGAATCTGGATCAGATCAGGGCTATACAGAACCTCGAAGTGCCAACAAAGTCTAAGGAACTGCAGAAACTAGCCGGAATGGCAGCCGCACTGAACCGGTTTATCAGCAAATCCTCGGATCGGATGAAACCCTTCTTCCAGCTCTTGAGGAACAAGGCAGCATTTGAATGGAATAGCGAATGTACTGAAGCACTGCAGAATCTCAAAAGATACCTCAGTACACCCCCTCTATTATCCACTCCAGAACCAGGAGAGGAGCTGTATCTCTATCTAGCAGTGTCAGATCATGCCGTGAGCGCAGTGTTGATATGGGAAATTGATAAGGAGCAAAGACCAGTGTATTATGTTAGCAAAACTTTACTAGATGCCGAGACATGGTATCTACCACTGGAGAAGTTGGCCTACGCGCTGCTCATTGCCTCGAGAAAGTTGCAACATTACTTCCAGGGGCACACCATTAATGTCCTCACTGAATTCCCCCTCAAGTCTGTATTCAGCCGAGCCGATTTCTCTGGCCGAACAGCAAAGTGGGCAGTAGAGCTTGGTGAGTTTGACATTCGGTACCAACCCAGGACAGCAATCAAGGCCCAGGTCTTGGCGGATTTTGTCGCAGAATTTACTCCCACCCAGAGTACCGAACCGGGGAATTTGAGCTCGGCACAGGTGCCATGCACTGCCGAACAAGGGAGACCTAGCGCTTCGGAAGCATGGAAACTCTTTATTGGAAACATCTGGCAACTCTACGTCGATGGCTCATCCAATAACCGAGGCTCGGGGGCAGGAGTAGTTCTTATTTCTCCAGAAGGATTTATCTGGGAACAGGCTCTCAGGCTCGGCTGGAAAGCTTCGAACAACGAGGCCGAGTACGAAGCGTTATTAGCAGGATTGCGGAGCGCCGAACACTTCAGCGCAGAACAGCTTCTTGTTTTCAGCGATTCACAACTAGTAGTAAACCAGCTTTCCGGGTTCTATGAAACTCGGGATGAAAGGATGACTATGTACGTAGGCAAGGCCAGAGACCTACTCAGAAAATTTCAATCCATACGAGTGGAGCGAATCAGTCGGGACAAAAACAGCCACGCAGATGCTCTGGCATGCCTAGGCTCATCAGTGGACACCAAGGATGCCAGAAGAGTTTGGGTTGAGTTCATACCAGAACCAAGTATTGCATATCCGGTCCTCTGCAACAACTTAGAGCCGAGCTGGATGGATCCAATATTGGTCTTTTTGAAATCTGGTAAACTCCCCGAAGACAGAAAGGAAGCCAACAAGATCAGGCATAAATCAACTCGATTCTGGATCTCACCGTCTGGGAAGCTTTACAGACGTTCCTACCTTGGCCCCTACCTCTTATGTGTGCATCCAAATCTCGTTGAGAATGTTCTCTACAAAATTCACGATGGGATTTGTGGATGCCACGTTGGCGGGAGGTCACTGGCGCACCGAGCCCTAACTCACGGGTACTGGTGGCCACGAATGCAGCAAGATGCACAACAGTACGTGCAAAGGTGCGACAAATGTCAGAGATTTGCTCCACTCATTCATCAGCCAGCCAAAACTCTCACTCCACTCACCAGCCCATGGCCCTTTGCGCAGTGGGGTCTGGATATTGTTGGACCATTGGCGCGAGGCACTGGGAATAGGAGATTCTTCATTGCTGCAACCGACTATTTCACCAAGTGGGTTGAAGTTGAGGCACTGGCAAACATCAAGGAGGCAGACACAAAGCGGTTTGTTTTGAGGAATGTGGTAGTGCGTTTCGGCATTCCGCGGGTACTAATCGCGGACAATGGAACTCAGTTTGATGGTAAGATCTTCAGGAAATTTTGTGCCGACCTCAGAATCGAGTATAGAAACTCTTCTCCAGGGTACCCGCAGAGCAACGGTCAGGCAGAAGCGTCGAACAAAACCATCATCAACGGAGTGAAGAAGCGGCTTGAGCATGCCAAAGGCAAATGGGTTGAGGAGTTACCACACGTATTATGGGCCTATGGAACTACAGCACGGCGCCCCACAGGAGAAACACCTTACTCTTTAACCTATGGAATGGAGGCCATCATCCCACTTGAAGTAGGTCTCCCAACCCTTCGGTCTGAATTATTTGAAAGCTCCAGTAACGAGGAAGCCATCGCGCAAGCACTGGATATGGCAGAGGGCCGAAGAGAGGCAGCACTGATCAGACTCGAAGCATATCAGCAACAGCTCGTCAGAAGTTTCAACCAAAAAGTTTTCCCAAGGCAATTTATACCAGGAGAATTGGTTTTGAGGAAAGTCATGGACCATAAACGGGTGCCTGGTGAGGGCAAACTTGGGCCGAACTGGGAGGGCCCCTACAAAATCACAGCCGTAATTGGAAACGGAGCTTACTACTTAAAGGATCTGAACGGCAAAGCAATACCTCGGCCCTGGAACGTAGCAAACCTCAAAAAATACTACCAATAGATTCACTCCCCAACTTCCTTATCAGGATGTAAAGGCACTTATTTGTTGACAAATACAAATGTTTTCCCACTCCTCTCAGATTTATTCAATTCTTGTAATTAGTTTTGATGATTATAAAACAGAATTAGCTTTGGTGCTTACCAAACGGACTCAGCTTTGGTCTTTACCAAACGGAATTAGCTTTGGTCTTTACCAAACAGAATTAGCTTTGGTGCTTACCAAACGGACTCAGCTTTGGTCTTTACCAAACGGAATTAGCTTTGGTCTTTACCAAACGGAACTAGCTTTGGTTTATACCAAACGGAACTAGCTTTGGTTTTTACCAAACGGAATTAGCTTTGATGTTTATCAAATGGAATTAACTTTGGTTTTTAACCCAAATGGCCCAGTTTCAGAACGACTGAACGGAATTTAAATTCAGTTAGCACTCAAACATGCTAAGTGGTATAGCTTGGTGGAAAATGTTTGGCAACTGGATTGGAATTTAGCCAAGTGGAATTGCTTGGTGGAAACCGCACTAATGTATCTTAAGTAAACATCTCTATTTAGCCAAGTGGCATCGCTTGGTGGAAACTGCACTGACATCTCCTAAGCACACATCTGTGCACCTACAGAACTTCTTAAGTATTAGCACAACAACACTTCGGTATTAACTCAACAACCAGAGTTGGAACAAACTCAACCGAGCTACGCCAAGGGCAAACTTCTAGCATTAGCCTTACTCAGCTCCAGCTGGGGGCAAACAACCGGTTTTAAAACCTACCTGGACCTGAGTAAGACATCTCTCCTCATATTTCTCTCATTCACACTTGTACTATCAAAGTTGAAACAGACTCAAGCAATCATAGACAAGGGATAACTCTTCAGTATCAATCTTACTTAGCTCCAGGTGGGGGCAAACGATTGTTTTCTTTCAAAACCAACCTGGACCTAAGTAAGACCCACTTATGAACTCAAATCACAACCATACCACATATCCGTTAGCCGTGCCGATCACTGTTCGGTTCCCAAGGTCCCAACAGTGCTCGGCCGGGGGCAAATAAGTGCAATGCAACACAGAGCATCAGTTCAGCCCCGAGGTCCCAACAGAGCTCGGCCGGGGGCAAGCAGTACAAAATCAGACAGAACATCCATTAAAAGGCAATACAGAACCAGACCGAGCATCTATTCGGCCCCGAAGTCCCAACAGTGCTTGGCTGGAGGCAAGCAGTATAGGAAATGTTCAAACATAGAAGCTAAATAACATCAAATTGCAGAATTCAAAAAGAAAATCATATCATCCAAGCAAAGGGCACAGAAGGCCTCATAACCAGCAGTGAAAAAAAAAAAAAAAAAGGGGAAAGGAAAAAATTGTCTTCATCAGAACAGAAATCAGAACAGAAAAGTAAAAAGTTAAACTTTCAACTTCCATCAATAGTGGGCAATTCAGGAGCAGCATCAGCAATTTTGTCAAGGCCATCCGCGGGAGGAGCAGTAGAGGAAGCTCCAACTTCCTGAGAAGTAGGAGCCACCTTAACTGCATCCTCCGTGACTTTGGTCTCTAGGGTTTCAACCCCTTCAATGTCCATCGTTTCAGTGGCAACATTCATGCTCTGGGTCTCATTTACAGGATCATCTTCTGGGGAAACACTGTCTGGCAGAACAACAGGGATAGGAGTAGTCTTTAAACCCGAGGATCTCGAAGGAACAGGGATATCACGATGCAGAGAAGAGCCTTCAGGAACCATCGCAGCAGCTAAGGCGCTCGTCCAACCCTTCACAAAGAGTTTGTCTCGCAGCACTAGAACCTCCTCCTTGTATGCCGCCCCAGCTTCATCCCAGCCCTGTTGCTAGTGCTTGGCCTCCAGCGCAGTACGCTCGGCAGCCATCACAGCAATAACGGCCTCCAGCTCGGCCACCTTCCCCTCAAGCTGGGCCTGGGTCTCAATGGCAGTCTCCTTCGATTGTTCAGCAAAAGCGACAATCTTGTTCAAACGGAAGGCTTTCCTCTCAGCAGTTCGGCGTCCTTTCTTCTCCGACTCCAAGCTTACTGTCAGTCTTTCCGCATTCATTGCAGCTTCCAGCACGGCCCTTTCCAGCTCCTCAGCACGGGTAATGGACAGGTGCATTCTCTGGATACACTGCAAAGGACGACAAGGAATTCAGAAAAAAGGAAGATAGCAATGCAACAGTGAAGTTAAGAAAAAAGAACCTACAGCAGTCAACATTTTAAGGGTCCCCTTCAGGATAGGAATGTCACGAGGCCCATTATGGCCAGCCATATCAACCAGCATCAACAGAAACTTAGTCAAACTAAAGGCAAAATCCTGTGAAGCAACAACCGAATCAGAGGTGGAGATGGGCCTGCCCTCATATGATATCGGCGGCTCCCATCTCTCAAATGTTTCATCCTCAGCGGGATCCTGAGAAGCCTCCCCCACCACGGCTTTGCTAGTTTCCCTCCTCCTCTTTTTTGCTCGGGCAGCGACCGAAGCGGAGGGCTCGGCGGTAGTTACTGGGGTCCCAGAAGCCCCAACCTCCATCTTCACCTCCATAATGCTCTTCGTCTCGGTCTTCTCCACGGGGAATTGCAAAGCGCTAGAGGCTCCGAAGGCCTCGGCCTCTAAATCCACCAACACCCTCCTCTTCGCCACAGATCCGCTCCCTGCGAAACTGGGGGCAGGGGAGGGCGCTCCCTCAGGTGCATCTTGACCAGTGCGGCGTCTCGGAACCAACGGGGTAAGAGACACCTCGGTCTCGGTATCAGAGTCCAGAAGGGCAACAGCGAGTCTCGCTTTCTTCGGAATAACAGAGCGGTAACTGGACTGATAATCTAACAACTCAGGTGCAGATCTTTTCTTATACCTCAAGGCAGCCTTGATGGCCTCGGCATTCTCCCGATTCGGCCTTCGCTGGAAACGGGAAGGTTCTGTAAAAAGAAAGCAAACTATTAGAACAATATTCAGAACGAAGTAAGAAACGCAGAAGGCATTAAAAAGGGCGGCCCAGACCTGGGTAGCCGTCTTTCTGTGGCATCCTCTCAGACTGAAATTCGATCCCAGCAAGAAACTCCCAATTTCCACCAACTTGCAGGAAATCGTCATTATGCTTATCCGAGTCAGGCAGTCCAGTGACTAAGTGGCAATCAGCGGAACGAACATGCAGGTAGTATGTACTATGGTCTTTGTTGTGAGAGAGGGTGTAACATCCCAGAATATCCCAGATATCAAGGTTCAAACCTAGTCGTCTATTAAGGGCAGATACGCCACAGACAACACGGAAAAGATTTACAGACACCTGCATTGGGGTCAATTGGACCTGATGCAGAAAACGGCGCACCAACGGGTCAAGAGGAAACCGAACCCCTCCCTCGACAATCGCAGCGACGGGAAATGCAACGGTGTTCCTCGTGCCCATGTGTTTGGCATCCACCTTCGCCAGCGACAAGGTAACATCATGAGGAATGTTGTAATCTAGATGGAACATGGCCATGGCTTCCGGGGTATCAACTAAGGAACGGAACTTCCCCATGAGATTAAACTGTTGGGACAGAAACGGGATTCAAATAGCGGAATACGAGACGCAGATGGCAAACGCACCAGACCAGATGATTAAGACAAAAAGAGAGAAGGAATCATAAGAAAACTTACAAAAATCGCAGCAGTAACCACAAAGCAAGAATCAGCGGTGAAGAAGCCCAAGCAGAGCACCAGTGAGATCGGTCCAGAGGAATGGGAAGAAGCTCTCTCTCTCTCTCGCTCTCTCTCTTTCTCTTTCCTTGGAACTCACTAGAGGAATGGGAAGATCAAATCGAGGGGTTTGAATTGATGGCCTGAGCATTTATTGCACCAGTCGGCGCGCAGGCACACAAAGCACGATCTTCGGTATGGAATCGACGCATAATCTCTGCACGCCTATCACGCGTCGCCACGTGTCACACGAAAGGACGCATGCGGGAACCGTGTGTCAGGATTGAACCGTCACCAGGGCCGAACTGGGGAGAAGCCGAAACGACGCGACGCTTGGAAGGCAGAACAATAGCTCCCCCCAAGGGAACCTTAGCGCGAGCTAGGGGGCAAATGAAGGGGCTAAATGCGAAATGGGCCAAGTCTAACCTTGGGCCGGCCCAATCCGACAAAGCCCAAATCCAAGTGGGTCAGATGAGTATATGGACAAACCAGTTGAGCCCAACTTCATGATCAACAGCCTGCCCATGCCCTCCAGCGCTTGGGCCCAACCCGCAGCGGAAAGGCCAGCCCAGCCGAAGCGCTGGTTTGGGCCGAGCTGCGGAACGGAATTTGTGGACCGAACAGATAATAGCCCATCCCATCTTCATGAACAAGCCTAGACAAGGCCGAGCTGAGGCACGTCGGAACCGAACTGAAGTACATGAGTACCGAGCCGGAGAATCCTCACAAGGAAACGTGGGATCTATGAGTGCAAGCATGTGCAGGTTGCCACCTCAGCTTGTCCCCCACACATAGAATCACGGAAGTTGTTGAGCCAAAGGAATGTGGTTAGTTATCAGCATGCTTACAATGAGAATATACAATCAATGACAACTACCAAGTGGTCCCACGCCTAGAGCAATGCTGGAACGACACCTGGCAGCATCTATACTCCATGAACTCACCTTGAGAAGCAAGTAAGGAACATTATATATACAACATGAACTTCACATTGAAGGTAACTGAACAACTCCACTCAACACCACATTTACATACAAATTCGACTCTATACTCCTTGACCGATCACTGATTCCCACGCCGGAGGGGTTATCTGGCCAACCCCGGCCGGGCAGCTCTAACGGTGCTTCCTGTGGCAGGAACCTCAGTCCTTGGATAGTCCAACCGAGCGCGGAGCCCCGATCCACTTTCATCTAGTGCGGAATCCGGTACGCACAATGATGTTAATTTAATAATTAATAATTAATTTTAATCAATTTAAACAAAATTATTTAGAAAATAAATAGTACTATGTGTTCATTTGTTGGGTGAATCTACGTGAAAAAGAAAATTGGTAATATTCACCTTCTGACAACCTTTTAACCAAAAGAGCCAACAAAATTGGTGTACTTTCTGAAATGCTTGTTTGTTGGCATTAGGCGTAAATTGACTTCTTTTTCTTTTGAATCTGTGCTTGGCCACTTTAATTGCAAATCAGTGACAACGACTTTATCCGCTTGTGGATATGATACAAAAGAAAAATGTTTGAGGGTCATAATTTTTGTGATTTAAGTGGTTTAAAATTGTTAAAACGGTGTTATTTTGGCAATTTTGATATTATTTTGTACTCAAAACGACGTCGTTTTATACTCAAAACGACGTCGTTTTGACAATTTCAAGTTATTTGAACTGTAAAAATTATGACCCCCTAGCATTACTAGATACAAAAAATGGGGGTTCCGTATGCACGTGGTGTTGAAGACCAATATTTAAACAGTATCTTATATAGGTCCTATATTATGTGAGTCCTATCTTTTATACAATATTTATATTTTATTTTGTGTTTGGTCTAAGACTTATTGGTCATGTTTGATTTACAAGATTAATATTGAAATATTAATAATCCTATTAAATTAGTGTATTATTCATTATCCAATTGGATTAATATCCATTGGATTAATAATTCCACTCCTACTCCATTACTAATAATCCTATAAATTTGTTGGATTAATTATTTATTGGATTAATAATCTTAAACCAAAATATTAAAATAAGCATAGGATAATTGGGTCCACGGATTAATAATCCTAATCTCATACTCTAATCCACCCAATCAACACATGTCCATTGAGTGTTTAAATAGAAGGAAAAAATATTACACATTAATAAGAAATTTATAATTATAATTATTAATGTTTATTACTTGCCGGTCAATTTTTTTCATAACCTTCACTGACAAATTATTTTCCCTAACTAGAAAGAGGCTTACGTTGGATCTATTAAATGGTGCTCGGGCGATAAATCTATTTTTGAATTTTCTTTATCTAAAGGTCTAGGCATTTGAACACTTTGTTCAAAAAGACAAGTTTATACAAAATAACCAAAACACCCCTATACATGTCATATACACGACAGAACCTGACATTTCTAAACAATCTCACATTTCCAAACTACCTCACATTCTCTCTCTCTCTCTCTCTCTCTCTCTCTCTCTCTCTTCTTCATTATCGCCGTCGACCACCTCCGTCGTTGTCGATCTTCTCTGTCGTCGCTGATCTGGACTCTCTCTCCCTTCTCGTCATCGATCTCTTTCTCACCACTGTCGTTCTCGTTGCCGCTCAGCGCCTCTCTCTTAATCTCATGCCTCAAATTCGGCCACCACCACTACCTCGCTCCATCGGCCAACAACTTTACTGTCAGCGTAAGGTCTAATCATAGTTCTAAATCGCAGTATCGAGTAACGTAACGGTATTGATCGCGGAGTATCGGTATCGGTATCGGTAGTATCGGCCGGTACGTATCGGAAATCAGGTGTCGCGGGCCGTAAAATTTTAAAAATCATTAACAATCCCTCTAAAACTCAATTTTATGCTTTTTTTTTTTTTTTTTTTATACTCTTTTAGTCTTAATTTGTCACATTTTAATCAAAATTTTGATATGTCAGGTGCACTTTTGACTCATTTTCAACTAAATGATATGCATTTATTTTAGTCTCAATTATAACTTTCAATTATTTTGCAATGACAGTTTTCAATTGACATATATTATAATTCTAATTTAGTTAGTAACAATAATACATTTAAAATAAAAATAAAAAACTGATTAGAATAAATCTCTTTAAAAAATAATAAATAAATAAAAAATCTAAATTTTAAGCATTTACACCAAACCAAGACGCAAATAAAAAAAAATTAAAAAGAAAAACATAGTACAAAAACATAGCACAAAAATAAAAAAATACAAAAAATAAAAAAACCTTTCCACTAATCGAAATAGAAATATATATATATATTAATATAAACAGTGGTGTAGTGTAGGTGTATAAACAAATAAACAGAAGAAAAAAAAAAAAGAAAAAAAAAAGGTAAACATTAGCACAACAACTACACAGAGCATAGTAGCTTCAGGTTGACCAAAAATAGAGCATAAGCATAAGCAAAACAGAGCATAAGCATAAGAACAAATTATAACTTGCAACTCAGGGACAAATCTTCTTTGAAGAAACTTGTAGATCGAAGTGAACTCCACAGCCCAACGAAGCTTAGATCTTGCAGGTTTTCTACGCGAATTTTCATTCATATCAGCTACAACCAACGTGTATCGGACTGTATCGCCGTATTTATCGGATTCAGGCCGCCACGTATCGGGACTCGGACGTTACGGCTGCGAATTTCATTCTCACCACTATATCGATCTATATTCGAATCGGTGCTTCGATTTTCTGGTACGAATCCGATATTTAGAACTATGGGTCTAATCCTAGCTTGGACTCCAAATGGTGAACGATGCTGTTAATGGAGGTGGGGCTAGGGTTTGTTTAGCGAAGAAGAAACTCTAGGGCTTGAGCTATGTCCTCGAAGTCCAGAGCTTCGTCGTTGCTGCTCGGTCTTTCTTTGCCCTAAAATCTCAAGTCCTCTGCTCTTAATCGCCTCAATGTGACGTTAGTTTCCGGCCGACGGAGCTGGAAAGAGACCAAGCTTTGTCCACGTTTAAAGACTATATATATGATTGCGATCGCCAATGAACTTAAAGGTATTGATTGACCTCTCTGCTTTTTTATGCTTTTTTTCAAAAAAAGCCAAAAAAAAAAAATCGAAAAGTCAACTTGTAACCAACTTCCAAAACAAGTCTTAATATATGTATTCATTATTGAATGTAGTGTTGGATGATCCAATTATAAATGTTGTTTTATGCTTTTCTTTTTGTTTGATCCGATTGGTTTGTAGTTTGGAAATGTAGTCCATTATTGGAGTTTCCAAATACAGCATTATTGGTGTTGGGTCCGAGATAGGGAGGGACATAGGTACACTAAGAAGATCGAACAGGTCTTGCAAATGGATCGGGAACAGAGTCAGCCTAAGATATAGTTGTTTGTTGAAGTGATTTTGTTTTTCTTGTATTTTTGCAAATATGTTTTTTTTTTAATATTTATTTGAAGATCTTCAATGGAAAAAATTGAAGATCTATTTTTTTTTGCTTATATTTTTGCAGATTTGTTCAAAAAATTGAACAGATAAAAGGCAAATATGTTAAATATGTTCACAAAACTAAATAGATAAAATAAAAATTCAACAAATAAAGAAATAAAATTTGGTCAGATAAAAAAATGAACTGATAAAAATTAGAACAAGAATTAACACATATTTCAACAGATAATGAGAAAAATTGAACAGATAGGGGAAATTTTTTTTGGATAGATAATAAAAAATAAACACATATTTCAATAGATTTTGTTTCTACAGACAAGAATAAAGAGAAACCCATAGAATTTAAATAGATAAAGAGAGACCCATAGAATTTGAATAGATAGGAATTGTAACAGATTAGATTTTTTTGAACGTATAATTTTAACAGATAAGGGAAAAAATTGAATAAGTAGTCAAAAAAAATTAAACAGATAGGGGAAAAAATTAAACAGATGGAAATTTTTTTGAACGAATAGGGATAAATTTTGAACAGATCGAAAATAAATTTGAATAGATAGTCAATGAAAGTCAACAGATAAATTAAAGGATAAAATTGTAAACAAAATGTCCTACAAAACAAATCAAAGGACTTCTCACCAAACTATTTCACAAAAGGTGAATCTCTTACTAATCGAAAATATCCACTGGACCTATTGTCTTATACCTTCCTTAGATTGGATTTATCACCAATTTTCTCTTCTATTAAATGGAATGTAGGGTCTAGTTAGTGAAACTTAAAGTTATTCATTTTATTGAAGGGTTATTTATATCAAGATATCCTTAATATATAAAAATATATCACTTTCACTTCTTATAGATTCTTTTATGAACACGTCTAAAAAATGTGTATTTGTATAATTTTTATAATTGAAAGGAAATAAATATATATATATATATATGCGGGTTTATAGATGAGAGGATAAAGTGATATTGGCTAATAGTTGGAGGTCTTAGTGTAGTAACCTTTCATAGAACTCGTCAAGTAGATCATTCATTTAAAAAGATCAACTTGATCAGATATCAATAACTCTAAAAAATGTAATTTTACTTACTGCCTATTTTTTTTTAAAACATATTTGTTTCGATCATTGGTCATTGATATCTAATTAACCTAATCTTTGTATGGATAATCTACTTTGTGAGCCCTATAAAATGAACAATTTAAAACACTAAAGCTTAGTGACATAGAGACAACACTTAGGTGCTTCCAAGTGAGAGGTTGGGAATTTAACTCAATCCTGAAACGAAAAATACTAAAATTACCTGGCCATAACTCCTTTCTAGAGCCTGTTTTTCTTGAAAATGACAAATTCTAATTTTTTGGCAAATAAACTCCTCCAAAATAAAGAAATCTTGTAAGAAGGATAAAAATTTTCAGATTTATATTTTGTGTGACAAATTTACCCCTCCCCCCCCACACACATACACGTATACACTCACACACATACACACACACACACACACACACGCATACACTTTCTATCTTCTATGGTTGGTGTGATGACCCACAAAATTTTTTTTTTAAAAAATAGTCAGTGCATAATTTAATTGAGCAAATTTTCGAATTTGACTGCTGTGTAAATTCTGTGCGAAAACAGTTCGATTTTGTATTTTTTAAAAATAGTTTCCGATCTCAGAAAATTATGAAATTTTTATGTGTTGTTCACATACGAGTCTAGCATGTTGGGTAAAAATTTTAGAATTTATTGATGAGTATTTATTTTATGAAAATTCGTGGACTAATCGGTGTTCGGTCTAGTATACAACAGAATTTGAAATTTGAGTTTTGGGAGTTTGAACCATGATTTGAGATAAATTTGTTGGGTCTATTTTAGTACATAATTGGACCATGTTTGACTTATGGGTGAGACCCATGATTTAGATTTAATTTAATTTGAGTTTGTTTAATTACTCATATTTAACTGTTTGGTCCTTTTTAATTATGTGATTGGTAATAACCACCTTGGGAGTTGTTATTATTTATTATATAGGAATATAATAAATATTTAATAGTTGATTTTATGGTGTGTACCACATTGTGAAAAATTATATATTTTATAAGGAATGAAAATGTATATATTTCGTAGTGAGCAAAATATTATCTTTTGTGGTGTACAAAAATGTTATATTTTGTGATGAGAAAAATTATATCATTTTATAATTTATATTATAAAATTTTGAAGTATTATTACAAAAATTATATATTTCTTTTGGGGAAACTAATTTTGGAGAAACGAACTCACTTGGGGTTGTCCCCCACCTCCCTCTCTCCATTGTCCCATCTTTCTTTTCCCTACCTTTTCTTTTCATTTGTTTTGTTTGAATTGGCAGAGAGCTCATCTGTCTCTCTTTCTCTTAACCTCTCTCTCTCTCTCTCTCTCTCTCTCTCTCTCTCTCTCTCTTTATTTCTCCATTGATGCTCAATCTTTGAGCTTAAAATTGGAGTCTTTAGAGTAAGATTTTGCCAAAGTGTTGTACATGAAAGTCGGAGAGCTCGTCATGATCTTCACAATGCCGATCTCGGATCCATGATCGGGTGATGTTTATATTTTCGAATTAGCTTTTCTTCATATTTGAGGTAGAGACTTTCTTCATATTTTTACATTAAAACTATGTTAGGGTTATTTTGAGAAAATACATCATTATAAGAGGTATTGCATATATATATATATATATATATTTTTCATATTTTTGTCAGGTAATTTTTGGAAGAATAATTATGTTGGAATGTTAAGAAAAGTGGTATTTTGAGGTTGATTTAGGAAGACCACTTGTGTTGAAATTTTGTTGCTAAAAATCTGAAAATTTAATTTTAATAGTTGTTTGGATTGTATTTACATCATATTATGATTAGATGATTTATTTTGAGAAATATTAAGTTGAAATATTTTTTTTATCTTTGATTTGGAATTTATTTTTGAGAAAAATAAATTTTATGTAGATGAATATTGAGTAAATACTTAAGTTGGATTATAGAGTTGTTTTGGGATTAAAAATTCTAAGAGTGTTATACTCACGATATTTTATAAAAGATGATATGTTGATGATTGAGTTGTGTTCATTTTTATAAAAATAAAAATATGAAATGTGGACTTTCAAACTCATAACCTTGAAAATGTTACTATTGGGTATATTTCATAAATTTTGATGTAAATATCATGTTGGTTAAGTAATTTTAGAACAAAAATTGTGAAATTGTTATTGATAGAGAATTTGGTAAAAATATTACCTCTTTAAATAGCTTGCCATGAAAAATGGTTATGTTGAAATATAATTATATATATGCTTTTTGCAAGATCTAGATGATTTTCGAAATCATCCTTTGATTTGTTTTGAAAATTGATTGTTGATTCAAGAAGATGAGAGATTTTTTTTTTGAAAGTGGGTTTATTTTCTTGTTCCTTTTAAAATAGAAATTGAGGGTTTTGAACTATGAGGATTGAAGAAAGATGTTTTTGGTGACTTTCTTTCAATAAATGAAGATAAGTGGTTTTGGTGAAAAAATCTAAAAATTGATGGTTTTTAAGAAAAAATGTTGACGATCTTTTAAGATATTGTTATATTTATTTTGTGTGCCAAAATAAATGATATTTGAAAATTTGTTTATTTGTTTACATATAAATGATGGTTTTCACGGAATATGAGAATCATTGAAGTTTTGGAAATTGTTTTTAAAAGTGTTGATATAGTCTTGAAGTGACTAAATGGTTGAGATTACTCTAAGTGTGGGAATTTTGTTGTCCCATGGATGAATTGGAATAAAAATATTTATATTCATCTTGAGAAATTATATTGAAATGAGAGATGAGAATTTTGATCACAATGGAAATATTGTGTGGAAGTATTGAAAGTGGAAGAAATATTGCATTGTATTATTAATCATTGCATTGGCATGTCAATTCATTTGATAATGATGAGCTTTGAAATTTGATTTGAAAACTTTGCATTGAGAAAGGAATGTTGGGAAACAAGTTTTCATGAAATGATTTTGGGGTAAATATGGTGGTAAGTCTTGAAAGGTAGTGTAGATGATAGGTGCCGAGTCTTCTAGTTAATACTGATAAAAATGACAGATCACAAGTGTCGAGTCATCCAGTTAATACTAGTAAAAATGACAAATTACAAGTGTCGAGCCTTCCAGTTAATACTGGGAAAAATGACAAATTGGTAGTACTTCTATAGTCTACTTACAGACACCAGCCTAGGGATTACCTGAGTCGTATTTACTATCTTGGAATTTTATTGAAATTGTTGGATTAATGTGTTTTCGAAATGGCATTGTGCGTATGATTTTCAAAAGATGAGAAAAACATTTTGAGCATGACATAGCATATGCATTCATCTCATAAGACTGTATAAAATGGATTTGATTGTGGACGCGCCCCGCGTGAGGGCCTCACCCCACAGTTCGGACTCGATTTGTGTCACGGTTCTTAATCTTGAACCAAAGAGTCCAAATCCAGCAAATCGTTTTGAGAAAACAGATTTTTAGAAAAGAAGTGCCAAACATGGACTGCTTTACCAGATACAGAGTCGCCACCTAAATATTTTTTATGGAGAAATTTATGAAACCCTGACTCGGTGCCAAAGGCCACGTGTCCGTCATCACCAAAGTTGCCTCGGCTCGGGAGCTTGGGTACGATTTGGGAAGGTCAGCTATGAGCACCCCCTCTCGCCCGATCCGAAGATCGGCCTCTACTAACCGTGATATCTTGTTTTGAAAACATTACATGTCCTTATTCCGGTTATTAGCCTAGAATTACTATGTTATGCGCACAGCAAACAAGTATAGACCAAATCGCCCAAATTGGAACAAAACATTTCATATTTGTTTTGAAAGTGATTTGCTACTTGCGAGTAGGTTAAAATGTAGGTTTTGCCACCCTTAAGTGGGCTTTAGAAAAGATGGTTTTGCCACTATCTAGTGGGCTTAAAACTCACAGTTTTAATGCATTATCCCAATTTAGGTAATTCAACCTCCATCCACAGGCATTCAAGCAGTTATATCACATAAGCAGCTAGCCTCATGGTAATCATGCTATTATGGCAACACTCACACGCATGTGGTATGCTAAAGCATAAATGCTTACCGAGTACTCCAAGCCAAAACAGAAGCTAGTTAGTAATCATATGCATGATCCTAGTTCATGTTAAGATGGCTAATGCAACACATGCAAGATGCAACTACAATAGGCTCGGCTATCCTAAAGATGGCATGTGAAATGCTGCAACTAACAGGTATTCAACTTGGAATTGAAATACAAGTGCAGTTAGTATGATGTACCAAGCCCGGTGCATGTAAGACAAATGTATGGATGCACGCATGCATAGCATAAGGTATGCTAATTTAAATATGCCCTAGTCTAACCATCATAAGCGGATAAATAAAAAGGAAGAAAGACATGGGATTGGAAGACATACACATATCCACACACACTTATTACAATACACCCTCACACGGAGGGACCGAAAGAATAATACAGTCCGAATAAATAATACTAAATTAATTATTACAAAACTCCTAATTAATTAACAAATTAAATACAAAATTAAAATGGCCACAGCCCCGCCTTCGAAATGTTTGGATGATGCATGCTCGACTCGTACTGCCCGGAAACCCGTTGCCATGGCACTGTTGCCTTTGTTTACACTGCCCTGCCCCTCTGAGGATCATACAAATTTCCAGACCTGCTTTGAATTACTCCCTGAGTGCTCCGGATTGCCACAGGCCAGAACAAAAGGCCACCGGCCATGGTAATTGGAGTATCGGCCAAAACTTGAATCACCGGCTAGCCATTGATGGCCGGTCGGCACTGTATATGGCCGGCCGGCCATAAATTCCTGCAGAACCCCGTTTTTGACAGCAACAAAGGACAGACAGTGCATGGCATGGAAATTTCACAGCAATGTGTGCATGTACACACTCCCTATCATGCGATGAACTCAAGGGAGCATGACCTTCGACCCTCGGGCCACCAATTAGGCATGATGGCCTAAGAAGTCAAGCTTGCCATTCAATGTAAAATGCATGCAACACACAAATGAAAGCTAACACCCTATCATGTTGAGATCAAGGGTCTTGGCGACCGAGGGTTGAGAGGTGTTGCATCACTTGGAGTATGAACACTTCTCATCCCTTAAGTTTGGCTTGACACCCCAAACCAAACAATGCAATGCAATGTACGCAAGGTGGCTCAAGTATGCAACATGAGCAATGTGATGTGTCAAACATACGAGATGTAATGCCATGTAACTCATCATGCAAACTATGACATGAAATGCAACTAGCTAACAATACGCAAACATGCAATTGTGATACTAGGCAAGCATGAAATCAAAGCAATGCAATATGATCATGCAAGGATGGACCTAAAGTACAAAAGGGCAGACCTCAGTCCACCCTCCAAACAGTGGTCAAAATGCCCAAAATGATGAGCCAATGCTTATGCAAACATGCACACCAATAGGTCCAAGACAAGGGGCATTCTACCACAACTACCCCAAGCACTCATGGCATGAACTTTCCAACACAAAATAGAGTTTCAATATGCAAAATGACCCCCCAAAACCCACTGATATGGCAGCCCCAAAACTTAAACACTTAAGCATGTACAATGGCCCCTTTTCAAGGCACAACAAAACAATTCTTCAAGCCATGAAAGGGATGATAAGTGCGGGCATACAAGCATGAATTAGGGACTGAAATGGCATGTGAGATGACCCCAAATCACTTAAACAACCTAACCCAAGCATGCTCATGATTCACATAACCAATGCCAACATGCTAGAATGCTAAGGAGCCATATAAAGCATATCAAATATGACCAAACCAGCACCTAACAGACCCCAAGCATGGAAAAATATAACCAAGAACTTCACAAAGTAAAGTCAAAACATGAGAGCATGGTGGTCAAATGTCATGATACATTTCTAAGCAAAATGAAGGAACACAAAGCAAGTACAAAATGCATGCTAAGGGTCAACAAACCAACATGTAACAGAGATATAATACGACCCAAAACACCCAAAAAGCCTCTGAAATGGAGTCATAAACACCTAAGCATGCATGCTACCATATTGAGCCAAAAATATGGATAAATGAGCCACAAAGGGGAGAGGGGTGTCCCTCCCCTATACAAGACCTCAAACCTCCTTCTTCACCACTGAACCAATACACAAGAATAACCAAAGCTTGCCAAAAGAGCACAAAAAGAGAACAAAAGAGGCCTGAGAGGGGGAGGTCGACCCCCAACACCAAAACAATCTCAATGAAGAATCTTAAGCATGAAAATACAAGACTTTTTTTAGTTATACAAAAAGCCTAAATCAACATGCAAGACAGGTAAAAAACTAGTGCAATATTGGGGAAACTAAAGTAAGATTGTTACCCTTGAAGAACTCTTGAAGAACAGCAAGATCAACCACCTTCCTCTGGTCAAAACCAGTCCAAAAACTCAAGAACAAGCCCTCCAAGCCCCTCAAGGTCGAAGTATGGTGTAATGGTGTGTGTCTTAGTGCAAAACTAAGGCAAAAACACACTTTTTAGGCCTCCAAACACACACAAAGGATGAGAGAGAGGGAGATATAGAGAGAGAATGTATATGACAGATATGTATATGTATGTTTCTGGTTTTTTTGTTCAACCCTTGACAATGGAGGAGGAGGGGTCCTTAAATAGACAAGGGAGATGTTTTGAAGCTTCTCCAAGAAGCTAAACTAAAAAGGGTCAAAGGGGGCAAGGCTTCCTGAGGAAGCTGGGACAGCTGGCCAAGCTTCTTGAGGAAGCTAAGACAAAGGTCCAAGCTTCCTCAAGAAGCTAGACCAAAAGGGTGCAAAAGGTGTATAACAACCACACTATGCACGGGGAAGAGTGTTGGTGCATTCCAGCTGGCACAGCTGGCATGCACCATGCCTGAAGGGTGCAAAAGGGTCACACCAGCCAGCAAAAAAAGTCACCGGCCAAACAAAGTGCCGGCCGGCCACATAAAGTGCCGACCGGCCATTGGTATTAAGAAACCATGGCCGGTGGCAGCAATGAACGGCCGGTGATGTAAAGGGAAGGCCGGTGGGGTGTGGGGATGGCCAACAATCCATTCCCTGCCCCTCAAAGCAAAAGCACAAGTATTTGGTGCAAAACCAAACACAAAACAAACGAGTTGAGAGATCCTGAGGCAAGGCGCGCCGCCGAGGCCTCTGGGAACTCAAAACAAACACGAACATGGATGATCACCGAGTGTTCCAACGGTGACGTCCAAGTCTTGAGGACGGTCAAAAATGGGGTGTCTACAGTTGCCCCTCTTTGACAGAACTCGAAAGTCATAACAATGACGGGAGTGATTGTCAAAGCCCAGAGACGACCCATTTTTGACAAGGCCGAAGACTTAGACAAACATGCAAGACAAACAAGATATGCGCCCGAAGGCAGGGGCGAAATGCATGACAATGCACAAAGCCAAACATAACTTATGATTATGCAAAGAAAACTGTAACGAAGCACACACAATGCAACAGTTTTAAGCTAACATACGCCAAACTACACTACAATGCAGAAAGGATGTAAGAGAATTATGCAATTTTCGATACGTCTCACTCGGAGAATACAATACCTGTCCGGTTCGTCTGGTTGCACCAGCCTCGAATGAACCGTACATACAATATCGTGCCTGCAAAGAAAGCAAACTTAACATGTACAATATTATTAGCAACATGCCTAATAATGAAATCGAAAGTGCGTGACAACGCAAGTCAAGTGGGACGCATAACAATGCTGTGAAGGCACAAACACATGTAAGTAAAGAACACGTGACAACGTGCACAATGTGTATGAAGAAATTTGAACACATGTAAATAAAGCATAACGTGACAACGCATGCAATGTGTATAGAAACTTGGAATTGAACACATGTAAGTAAAGCATGCGTGTCTACGCAAGCAATGTGTATAAAAAGAAACTTGAAATTGAACACATGTAAGTAAAGCGTGCGGTCTACGCAAGCAATGTGTATAAAAAGAAACTTGAAATTGAACACATGTAAGTAAAGCCTGCGTGTCTACGCAAGCAATGTGTATAAAAAGAAACTTGAAATTGAACACATGTAAGTAAAGTGTGCGGTCTACGCAAGCAATGTGTATAGAAACTTGAAATTGAACACATGTAAGTAAAGCGTGCGGTCTACGCAAGCAATGTGTATAAAAAAGAATTTGAACACATGTAAGTAAAGCATGCGGTCTACGCAAGCAATGTGTATAAAAAGAAACTTGAAATTGAACACATGTAAGTAAAGCGTGCGGTCTATGCAAGCAATGTGTATAAAAAGAAACTTGAACACATGTAAGTAAAGCATGCGGTCTACACAAGCAATATGTATAAAAAGGAACTTGAACACATGTAAGTAAAGCATGCGGTCTACGCAAGCAATGTGTATAAAAAGGAACTTGAACACATGTAAGTAAAGCATGCGATCTACGCAAGCAATGTGTATAAAAAGGAACTTGAGGTATGGTAAAGGCAAGTTATTCAAGATGTCGAAATACAAAGTAATGCAATACATTATAATTGAAGTGATTTGTGGAGTTCACAAGATACACAAAGGATACGGGAGGGGATGCTCCTCGCATGTACGGAGCATTGCTCATAGCAGACACAACTTGAGGTCAACTCGGAGGTCTATGGATGTTTCAAAGGTGTACTTCCTTGCACTGCCTTGAGAAACTTGAGGTGCCACACCAAACAATGGATCCAAACAAAGGCGCGAGAGATGTATTGACCTCAAGGGATAGGTTACCGGTATCAACTCTGATACTTTGCTGCCCTACTCTCTTTTTGCTTTACTTTCCTTTTTACTGGTAGTTTAAGCACATTGCACTGCCTCAGGCAGGATTTGTTATCATTTTTCAAAACTGTGTATTTTCGCAAAACACATGATGGAAATGAAACTGCTATTTTGTTCAAAAGATGTTACATTTGCACGTTTTTTTTTTTTTTATGCATCGCATCGCATGGAATCACATAACAATGTGAATGAAATTCATTTGAAAATAGAGTGTTCGCATCGTAATAATCAGGTAGTGAACCCATTTACAACTCGATAAGCAAAACAGAGAGACTCGATACAACCAAACAAGTGCGAGTACAACTCGATAAGCAAATCAAAGACTTAAAGGGAGTGAAATACAACTCGATAAGCAAATATACGACAACTCAATAAGCAAATAGGCGTGACTCCGCAAGAATCGATCACCGAAGGGCATTAGAGGTGGTAGAATTCCCCAATCCTCAGCATAAACAGTTCATAGAACAAAGAGGAAGACCACCGGCTAGGGGTAGAGGCCATCGGCCATGAGAACTTGTCACCGGCCAAAAGTGGTGGCCGGTTGGCACTACATTTGGCCGGCTGGCCATAAATTTCTAGGACCACCAGAACTTTGACATCTGTCCTCCACTCACACCTTATCTCCTACAAAAGGCCTCAGCTTCGTAGTTCTACTCAATTCAACACTGATTTGCTTGAAATGGAGGGATTTCTTGCCCAGAATCTCTCGTCCTGGATTAACAACTTGGTTGGCTCGGAAAAGCTGAATTTCCGGAGTTTCGGCATAAACGCACTATTCACTCTGGGTCGTACCTCGTTACACCTCCCGTTTCTCCATGCAGCGGCAAGGTTTTGGAATCCGGTGACATATGTCTTTAGCTTTAGCGGGCAAGAAGTGTGTCCTACCTTTGAAGATTTCTGAGTTTTACTGGAATCTGAGCGTGACGAGGAGATCCTGCCCCATCTTAATTTTGGCCATGCCCAAACCTTAGGGCGAATGTGTGGACTCACTATGCGTGACACTCGGTCTCTGATTTATGACGGAATGCTGGACATTCCCAGTCTGATCTATCGATTTTCCGATGCCGGCGATCGCAACGACCATCATTGGCAAGGCTTCCCGCGACACGCCCTCTGTTTGTGCATGCTATCTCATTTTCTGTTTGTCTCAGGCTTCGGAGGATCTAACGTTCGATTGATCGAGGTTACCCAGGGCTTGAAAGAGGGCAAGAGTTGCGTTGTCATGACTCTGGCTGAGACGTTGATGGGGTTAGACGCCTTTTATCGTCGAGAGATGACCAGATTTGCGGGGAGTCCACTATTGCTACAGGTAAAGTTTCCCACCCAATCTCACATGTGTACTACTCACGCCACTCGGCCCTCAAACTCGTTTTCTCACAAAACCCTTTTCTCACTTTTTCTCTCATCGTACATCTCTCTATTCTTTATTCTCTCATTTTTCATCCCTTCCCAGGTGTGGTTGATGGACAAGTTGCAGGTTGTGGACTCTTGCCCAGCACACTCAGCTCGCGGTTACTTCTTCAGGCAACGTCTGGTCGACGCCCTTGATGAGGGTTGGTGGTTCGACTGGATGTGTAATTTATCTGCCCACGTCATTGCTTGGCGGTGCCCTTGGCTCAATCTACCGGCAATGGGCTACAGCATGTCCCAACAGATTGGGATTCAGTTGATTGGCTTTACTCACTGTGTGTTCTATTTCCCATTCCGGTTCTGACGCCAGTTCGGCTATGACCAGATTTGCCCCGCAGAGGGGATAGAATATCCTGCTGCCTTTTCGTTTCGAGGTGCGCAGCTTGTTCGGCAGGCCACAACGTGGAGGACAAGAGAACTCCTGGCCCCCGCTCCTACTTTCAGTTGTACTTTTTCTGATGAGTGCATAGATTGGCTGAATGAAGAGGCACATATCGGGCCCAGCTTGGCATCGGAGGCTTCGACCAGCTCTGGGAGGGGGCGCAGGAACACCTGACTTGACTATGCCTCGGATTTATTGCTTTATTAGTACTTTCAAGTTTTCCTTATGAATGTAATAAAAAGCAACTTCAATTTGTATGCAAGAGCAGGAGAACTCTGTACTGAAATCAATGAACTTGAAGGTTGTGGTACTGAAAATTTCCCGTTTTGGTCCAGAAATGGTCTTAGTTGTAAAATGATTAATTTGAACAAAGTCAACTTTTATCAAAACTTTTCAAAACTATTTTTGATATGGATCAGAACTGGACACGCCTGAGATCTGTCACTGAGATGCACAAACCCCGGATCCCAGCAACTGGAAAGTTGCCTCTAGTCTGCCAAGCACTGCACCGGAGATCATAACCGAGCTCTTGGATGCTGAATAGACAAAGATGGCCCAAGACGATCAAATGGACAAAGTTGATCGGGGAAAAGTTTATGGCTGAACTTCAGGATGAAGCTGCCTACGTATCCCAAAGATGGGAATCAAGCCTTACGTAGTTCAGGCTTGGGTTCACTCAAGTATTTTCACTCTCCTTTTGCGCTCTAACTTTTGCCAAAGCCGCCCTTTGCGGGTTTTCAACCTTGCGAGCTCAGTTTTTATATTTTCTAATTTTCTGTGCTCTAACTTTTGCCTAGGTCGCCCTTTCGGGTTTTCGGCCTAGCGAGCCTCTCAGGGGTAATATTTCTTCAATTTGTCCATGTTGATCAGTTGGGAGAACTCTAGGCTATCTAGGTCCATCAGAACGACAGCTCCACCCTATCAAATAGACTTAATGATGTAGGGACCAGTCCAATTGGGTCTGAACTTGCCCCTTGGGTCATAGATGGGAGCTCGGTTATCCTTGAGTACCAAATCTCCTTCTTTCAAATTCCTAGACTTAACCTTCTTGTTGAAAGCCCGGGCAATTCTGCGCTGATAACCTTGAACATGGTACAATGCTTTCAGTCTTCTCTCATCAAAGAGCATGAGTTCCTCGAATCTGCTCTGCTGCCAATCTGCTTCGGCTATTTGACACTCAGCCAATACTCGTAATGACGGAACCTCAATTTCGATAGGTAGAACGGCCTCCATCCCATAGACTAATGAATACGGAGTCACCCCAGTAGAAGTTCTAATTGAAGTCCGGTAGCCCCACAGAGCAAACGACAACTTATCTGGCTAGTCCCGGTAGGTTTCCACCATCTTCTGCAGTATGTGCTTGATGTTCTTGTTGGCGGCCTCAATTGCTCCGTTGGTCTGCGGCCGGTATGTGGATGACTTATGAAAAGCTACATTGTATTTCTTCAACAAATCAATCACATCATTCTTGAAGTGGGAACCATTGTCTGAAATAATCTCGTTTGGGACCCCATAGCGGCAGATGATGTTGTTTCTGATGAATTTTGCAACATGTGAAGCCTTCAACACTGCATAAGATTGGGCCTCGACCCACTTCATAAAGTAATCTATCGCGACCAGGATGAACTCATGCCCATTCGACCCCTTTGGAGTAACAGCCCCGATCACATCGATTCCCCAAACTGAAAATGGCCATGGCGAAGTCATATTGTATAGCTTCGACGGCGGAATGTTCATGTGATTTGCATGGATCTGGCATTTGTGGCATCGCCGAACAAAGCTGATACAATCCTCCTCCATGGTGGACCAGTAGTAACACTGTCTGAGGATCTTCCACGCTAGCATTACCCCATTCATATGTGCCCCACATTCTCCTCCGTGGATGGCCTCCATCAGGCGCTTTGATTCCTCAACTTCTACACACAGCTTATGCATTCCCAGATGACCTCTCTTATACAGCTTACCCCTGTAGATGATGAACTGAACAGCCATTCTTCTGATTGCCCTTTTATCCTTGGCGTTTGCCTCTGGTGGATACATTTCCTTCTCCAAGAAGTTCCAAATGTCGTAATACTAGGGGTTTTCATCCTGAACCTCATCTATGGCGGCGATTGATTCATATGCTGGCACAAACTTCTGATCAATGATGACTGGACGCATCCGGACTCCAGACGGGATGTCTATCATGGAAGATAGAGTTGCTAGTGAATCTGCGAACCTGTTGTTCTCTCTTACCAGATGAGCAAAATTTAGCTTCTCAAACCGAGGAATTAACAAATCCAAGGTCTGGTGGTAAATTATCATCTTTTCTTCCTTGACCTTCCAGTCTCCCTTTGCTTGAGACACAACAAGGTTCGAGTCCCCAATGACGTCCAACCGTTTTGCCCCTAATTCTAGGGCTGCTTCTAGACCGGCGATGCATGCCTCATATTCTGCCTCGTTGTTCGAGACTTTGAACCGAAGCTTAAATGCTAGAGGGATACGGGAATTGTCGGGTGCTATCAGCAACACTCCTATCCCATACCCGTACTGGTTTGACGCTCCGTCAAAGTACATCGTCCAAGTTTCATCTTCAACATACAAAATGGCTTCATCTAGGAATAGGTACTCGACTGCTTCATCCCCTTCAACTGGGTGGTCGGCAAGGAACTCTGCTACCGCCCTCTTCTTTACTGACTTGCATGTCACATATTTCAGATCGAATTCGGAGAGTAATAACAACCAACGAGCTAGCCTACCCGTGAGTGCCGGTTTCTTAAAAAGATATTTGATGGGGTCGAGTTGTGAAACCAACATTACGGAGTGAGCTAACAGGTAGTGCCGCAACTTCCTGGTAGCCCATACCAAAGCCAAACAAGCCTTCTCCAGCGGAGTGTAGCGGGTCTCGTAATCCAGCATTTTCTTGCTCATATGGTAGATAGCCTTCTCCACCTTATCCTCCGATTCTTGTGCGAGCATGCAGCCCATTGTAGTCTCAGTTACTGAAAGGTACAATATCAACGGTCTTTCCGGTTCTGGCGGTGACAACACGGGTGGGTTCTGTAAGTATTTCTTGATTTGTTCAAAAGCAGCTTGGCATTGGCCGTCCCATTGGAATTTCTTTCCTTTCTTCAGGCGACCAAAAAGTGGTTCACAAGTCAGGGTTAATTTTGAGATAAACCGTCTTATGAATTGCACTTTACCCAGAAAGCCTTGTACCTCCTTTTCAGTCATTGGTGGTGGCATTTCTAAGATGGCCTTGATTTTGGAAGGGTCGACTTCGATGCCCTTTGTGTAATCAAAAACCCTAGCATTTTTCCCGCTGTAACACCGAACGTACACTTCTGAGGATTCAGCCGCAGCCGGAATTCTCTGATCCTTTGGAAGAACTTTTGCAAGGCGGTGTAGTGGCCTTCTCTTTCTTTGGACTTGACAATCATGTCGTCCACGTACACCTCCACTTCTTTGTGGATCATATCATGCAATATCGTGGTCGCGGCCCGTTGATATATAGCACCAGCGTTCTTCAACCCAAATGGCATCACTCTGTAGCAATATGTCCCCCACGGGGTGGTGAAAGCAGTCTTCTCCCGGTCTTCGGGTGCCATCACTATCTGATTGTAACCTGAGAAACCATCCATAAGCGAAAGCAAAGCATGCCCTGCCGTGAAATCCACTAACTCATCAATATGTGGCAAGGGGAAGTCGTCCTTTGGACTAGCTCTGTTCAAATCCCTGAAATCCATGCATACTCGGATTCTGCCATCTTTCTTCGGCACTGGAACAATGTTGGCCAACCAAGTCGGGTATTCGGATACCAGCAAGAAGCCTGCATCGATTTGCTTGGTGACCTCTTCCTTAATCTTGATGGCCCAGTCTGGACGAATCCTTTTGAGTTTCTGTTTGACAGGTCGGGCCTCGGGGTCAAGAGGGATCCGGTGCTGTACAATCTCAGGATCGATTCCAGGCATGTCTTTGTAGGACCACGCGAAAACATCTTTGAAATCTTTTAATAAAGCGACTAAGCGCTCGCGTTCCTCCGAAGACAATGTGGACCCGATCTGGACCAGCCGCGGGTCCTTCTCAGTACCAATATTCACAGTAGTGATTTCATCAACTAAAGGTTTAACAAATCTTTCCTGCTCTTGATCAATTAATCATTGCAAAACCGGAGGAATTTCTTCCTCGTCGTTGTCATCAAAATTTTGAAAGTCCTGATTTAAGCAATATATCAAAGGCACAGAAAAGTACTCGGAAACCACATCCACATTATTCTCATTAAGTACTTCCAAACCATCCGATTCTTCTGTTACAACAGACTCAAAGGAGAAAGAAAAAGACGACCTGGACAGGACTGTGGCATCCGGGTTATCACCCCTAGGAATACCGGACTCAGACTCAGTTGAGCTGGAACCTGATTCGGACTCACAAGACTCGATGGAATCAGATTCCGGCTCACTACCTGACCCGGCGCTGTTCAACAAAAATCCCTCTTTGTATTGCCAAACGAGAGAGGGTGCGATGGTTGCATCCAAAATAGTTGATGATAGGCCCGCAGCCGTTTCATTCCCGATCATGGACACCGAGAAGTCATCCCCCAAGCACTTCTACTCGATCGGAGGATCTGAAAGTAGACATGCCAGTGCTACCCCCATTTCAAGTTCGGTGTCCTCAGACTCCATTTTCCTGTTCTGCTCAACCTCAACTGTCAGGTTTGTCTGCTCTTCGGCAACATCATCCCCAGGTAACTGTAGGTCAAAGAAAATCTCGAACCCCGGTACGCGCTTCCTCTCCGCGTTCAGCCACGGCTCTGGAAAACCACAGAATGGAAAATCCTCCCCCTCCCGGACGAAGCGTCCGTTTAGGGTACCCTGGATGGGCCGGTGCATCAACTCAAAAGGCTTTCCCATCTGTTTCGCTCTGGCTCTTCCAGCCATTTCCTTTCCTTTCCTTACCCAATCCTCCTTGGTGGGCAGATAACCCAAGCCAAAGGTATGAGGGTTATGTGGCACTTCGGCTAATGCTGCGACGCCCTTCCGGCCGCTCTTTCCTAATCCCATCCCGGGGATGTATTGGAGCTTGTTCATGAGATACACTGCTTGAGCATTGACATATATCCCCTCGTTAGCAGCCATGATGTTCTGTACACCAGGGTAAAACTCGATATAAACATATCTTCCATACCGTGCTCAATTTCTAGAACAGGCGTAGATACCTCCAGTGGTGGATGAATCGATGAATTCCCAAAAACAATGGCTACTCCCTTCCTATAGGGGTATTTCACCATTTGATGCAAAGTGGACGACACTGCCTTTATCTGGTGCAGCCACGGCCTCCCCAAAAGCAGGTTGAAAGTTGCAGGAACCTCTAAGACATGGAAATCTATCTCATGCTGTCCCGGCCCAACTTTAGTCTGAAGTTTCACCGTCCCCATGACCTCTCTACTTGTGTTGTCATATGCCCGAATCACCTGGGCTGTTGGTACAAAGTCCGTGGTTTTCAAACCGATCGCATACGCCGTCCTTGCCTGGCAGACGTTGATGGCAGATCCGGTATCAACAAGAACCACCGGTATCCATTTATTCCTACATTCCACGGAGATGTAGAGTGGCTTATTATGGTTCGCCCCCTCAGGTGGCAATTCCTTGTTGGAAAAAGTCAGCATCGGGCTAGCTCCTCCCGGAAAGACTAATCCTACCAGCTGTTCTGGCGTGGTTTCTATCGAAAGCTTAGCCTTGTCCATGGTTGACAAGACAGCCTGTCTGTGCACTCGTGATGCCATAAGCAGTCCCCAGATGGAGATGTCTGCTTGTATCTTTTTTAACTGTTTGAGCACAGCCTCCTTTTCAAGTTGTTTCTCTTTTTGCTTCTCAGCCTCCCTATCCTTCCCAGAAGGCTCTGGTTGATCTAGGTGTGGGGGTTTGAAGTACCGCCCGCTCCGTGTCATATGGTCGACTTCTCCAACGTACCAGGTGTTATCGGGTTGGTTGTTCCCCCAATCTTCGTCCGTATGGGCAAGACATAAATCTTCATCTTCCCACCACATTCCATCAGCAGTCGATAGACACCTGTCTGGCTCTGGTATGACTGTTCTCATACTCGCGGTACCTTCCATCCCTATGCTCACAGCATTCTCTGTTCCTGTGCACACAGCAGTTTCAGTCCCCACATGGGCCTTTGCCTTTCTGATTCTCTCGGAATCTTCAAATCTTTCCTGTTCCGACCGTATCAACACAGCTGGCTGCTCAATAATTCCTGTATTCAGAATGTTGCAATCCTGAGCGAAATTCTTGACACTGGCATTCTCCAGCGATGTATTCTGTTCTCCGACTCTCTCGACTGTCACTGACATTCGTGCCCCTGCCGGGCCCTGTCCTGGTTGGAACTCTTCCACCACATCCGGTTGATTATCCAACCACCCAGTAGCCTCTGCTGATTCCTCATAATCAAACCAGTTGACTGCTGCGTCCCCTGGATCTTGGTCACTGTAAAACTGGAGATTGGCAAGGTCCTCTTCCACAGCCGTTAAATCATCTGTTCCCTGTCCCAGACTATCCCCTTGGATCACACACAGCTCTCCCCCTGTTGGCAATTCCACATCTGGCCCATCCTGGCCTATTGATGAAATGTAGTCACCCGGACTATATGTCTTCTCAACACAACTCCCAGATTCTGCAGACTCTGACTCAACAACCTTCTTCTCCTTTGGGATCTCCTCTCTCCTGTTCTCGATAGTCACCACCATTGGCTTAGGTTGGGTTATGGAGATGTCCATCATGCACAAGTCGGTGCAGTCGGGAAGGAATACCTCCGGCTTAGGCAGGTGGGAAGGAGTGATATAGATGCTAGGATCGTAAGGCACGACCCCAGTTTGGATGAAGTTGATCCTTTTGGGCGGTGGAGCTTGGTTATGTGTGGGGAGAGGGTTTGTTGTAACATTGGGTTTCTCAGGAGGCAGAATCACCCCGTTATCGATGAGATCTTGAATCTCATGACGTAATCGGAAGCACAGATCGGTGTCATGACCGTGCTGTTGGTGAAATGCGCAATATTTGGCTGGGTTGTGGGTAGAGGGAAGTCTTTCTGGTAAGGGCCGCGGTTCTAGGGGCTTCAAATGCCCTTTTCTGATTAAAACCCCCAGAGCTTTGGATAGGGGCATATACAGTGGAGCGAAGGTTCTTGTGTTTTTGGGTGGGTATTTGGCTGTTTGGGTATGGCTTCCGGACGCGCCGGAGAATGGCGCAGCTGCTATGGTTCTTGGAGGGGGGTTGGTGGTGACCATGCTCACTTTGGAGGCGCTTGTAGTTGTAGTGCCGCTCGGGCTTGCATTAGTGTTGTGGTTGAAAGTTCTTCGGGGTTGCTCCCGGTCATTATCAATTAAGCCTTGCTTCAAGGCATCCTCAATCTGCACCCCCATTTCATCTATATCAGAAAAGGTAGGGAAGGGGAGTACAATCATCTTTTGCATCAACTTCGGCTGAAGATTGCGCACAATCATCCGAATCTGGTCTTTGTCTGTAGGCCTTAAGGTCATCATCGAAGCCTTGGCCCTCCATCTGGTCACGAATTCTGAGAAACTCTCTTTAGGCTCTTGCCTTGTTGTCTCGAGATCACGGGTTGTAATCTCGATTTGTGTATTGTATGAGTATTGCGTAATGAAGACCTCGGCCATCTCATCCCAGTTTCTCTTGACATCATCTTCTAATTTGGCATACCATATGGCCGCCACACCCGACAGGGTTCGGCCGAACAGAGACAGCTTCTGAAGTCTGCTGAGGCCCATTGGCCTTAAGATGTCTGAAAATAGTCTCAGGTGCACCATGGGGTCCCCGGACCCATCAAATCGATCAATGTGCGGCATTTTGAATCTGTCAGGCAGCGTCACAGCTGCGTCGGTATATCCATCTTCGATGTCAGGGATGGTCTTGACTCCTTGGGATCTCTTGAACAGCTTTTCGAGCTTGCTCAACTTCAATGCTGTGGGGTCTGTCTCGAACTCAAAGGGAGAGTCCGGTAGGTTGGTGGGTGTTTTGGATAACTGGGGTTGGATTTGGGGTAGGATCGGGGGTGGAGGTGGTCCTGTGGGAATGTCCGTATCATTCTGAACATTAGCTGTCTCCCCGGGGGTTGGAATTCCTGGCGGGGGAGGAGCTTGCTGCGAAGCAGATGCTCCGGTTTGCTGCTGTAACCTCACGATTAACTCTGCTTGTTCATTCATAACCGTGGCCTGCTGCTTGGCAAACTCTGCCTGTCGGACAGCATCTTGCTGCATCATTTTCATACTCTCTTGGAGCTGGCGCACCATCTCCTCTAAACTGGCCATACTGTTCTGCTCTGACTAAATTATCGGTATATGTTCCCTTTCTGTGGGAGAAGCAGAATCCTGATCCCTACTGTACACAAGTGGGGTAGACAAAGCCCTCTGTACTGACTGTTGAATTGATGCCCTCTGCCTAGCTGTCCTTCGTCTAGTAACCGGGGGTAAAGAGTGGTACACTGGTTGTCCGTCTACCAGATCCTCAGATCGATGGAGTCGACGACCTCTAGTCCAGAGTGCTTGGGGAATATCTACTGGGTCAGAAGCAATTGTGCTCGACTACCTAGTAAAAAGATAAATAAAGCGTATAAATAAACAGACAATTGGACAGCGTAACAACGTAAAATAAACACAACACACAGCTGGGTATCACAACAAATTGCCAACAAGCTAAATGTACTGTTCCTTAATCACTGATCACTGTTTCCAAATCGTTGCCCCTAAGTCTGAATCTGATACCTGCAGATAACTGATTCCCAAAAACACCGATGCCCGCAGGCCTGACACTCAAACTTACGAACTGATATGTGTGTTCCCTGCATAGATACACTCTAAAAACACATAGCAAGTAAAAGAGAGCCAAAACACCCCTATGTTGGGGTAGGGTTTCCCTGTCCTATTTTTATCAGGAGCTAGGGTTTCACTATGCACGCAGCAGTTTTCAAACAACCTAACATCGGGTAAGCAACCTGTCCTAGTTTGGAATAGTCACTATGGATTTCGATATGCACTAGGTCGAATGTGCAAAAAGGGTGCCCCGGTAAAACCGGGGTTTGTGTTCTCATACTGTCAGAGCCCACAACCAGTCAGCCTTATGGCATGCTTTGACAAAGTCAAGCCTCCGGCAAACCGTTCAGGAATGGTAGATGGCAAACACGGTGTCCTAGGCGCACCAATGCACATGCAATGCAAAGAGACACATAAATGAAATCAAAACAGGATATCACGAGTTCGAGTCAAGCTCTCTAAAGTCCGCAGCAGAGTCGCCAGAAACTGTGGACGCACCCCGCATGAGGGCCTCACCCCACAGTTCGGACTCGATTTGTGTCACGGTTCTTAATCTTGAACCAAAGAGTCCAAATCCGGCAAATCGTTTTGAGAAAACAGATTTTTAGAAAAGAAGTGCCAAACATGGACTGCTTTGCCAGATACAGAGTCGCCACCTAAATATTTTTTATGGGGAAATTTAGGAAACCCTGACTCGGTGCCAAAGGCCACGTGTCTGTCATCACCAAAGTTGCCTCGGCTCGGGAGCTTGGGTACGATTGGGGAAGGTCAGCTATGAGCACCCCCTCTCGCCCGATCCGAAGATCGGCCTCTACTAACCGTGATATCTTGTTTTGAAAACATTACATGTCCTTATTCCGGTTATTAGCCTAGAATTACTATGTTATGCGCACAACAAACAAGTATAGACCAAATCGCCCAAATTGGAACAAAACATTTCATGTTTGTTTTGAAAGTGATTTGCTACTTGCGAGTAGGCTAAAATGTAGGTTTTGCCACCCTTAAGTGGGCTTTAGAAAAGATGATTTTGCCACTATCTAGTGGGCTTAAAACTCACCGTTTTAATGCATTATCCCAATTTAGGTTATTCAACCTCCATCCACAAGCATTCAAGCAGTTATATCACATAAGCAGCTAGCCTCATGGTAATCATGCTATTATGGCAACACTCACACGCATGTGGTATGCTAAAGCATAAATGCTTACCGAGTACTCCAAGCCAAAACAGAAGCTAGTTAGTAATCATATGCATGATCCTAGTTCATGTTAAGATGGCTAATGTAACACATGCAAGATGCAACTACAATAGGCTCGGCTATCCTAAAGATGGCATGTGAAATGCTGCAACTAACAGGTATTCAACTTGGAATTGAAATACAAGTGCAGTTAGTATGATGTACCGAGCCCGGTGCATGTAAGACAAATGTATGGATGCACGCATGCATAGCATAAGGTATGCTAATTTAAATATGCCCTAGTCTAACCATCATAAGCGGATAAATAAAAGGGAAGAAAGACGTGGGATTGAAAGACATATACACATCCACACACACTTATTACAATACGCCCTCACATGGAGAGACCGAAAGAATAATACAGTCCGAATAAATAATACTAAATTAATTATTACAAAACTCCTAATTAATTAAAAAATTAAATGCAAAATTAAAATGGCCACAGGCCCGCCTTCGAAATGTTTGGATGATGCATGCTCGACTCGTACTGCCCGGAAACCCGTTGCCATGGCACTGTTGCCTTTGTTTACACTGCCCTGCCCCTCTGAGTATCATACAAATTTCCAGACCTACTTTGAATTACTCCCTGAGTGCTCCGGATTGCCACCGGCCAGAACAAAAGGCCACCGGCCATGGTAATTGGAGTATCGGCCAAAACTTGAATCACCGGCCAGCCATTGATGGTCGGTCGGCACTGTATATGGCCGGCCAGCCATAAATTCTTACAGAACCCTGTTTTTGATAGCAACAAAGGACAGACAGTGCATGGCATGGAAATTTCACAGCAATGTGTGCATGTACACACTCCCTATCATGCGATGAACTCAAGGGAGCATGACCCTCGACCCTCGGGCCACCAATTAGGCATGATGGCCTAAGAAGTTAAGCTTGCCATTCAATGTAAAATGCATGCAACACACAAATGAAAGCTAACACCCTATCATGTTGAGATCAAGGGTCTTGGCGACCGAGGGTTGAGAGGTGTTGCATCACTTGGAGTATGAACACTTCTCATCCCTTAAGTTTGGCTTGACACCCCAAACCAAACAATGCAATGCAATGTACGCAAGGTGGCTCAAGTATGCAACATGAGCAATGTGATGTGTCAAACATACGAGATGTAATGCCATGCAACTCATCATGCAAACTATGACATGAAATGCAACTAGCTAACAATACGCAAACATGTAATTGTGATACTAGGCAAGCATGAAATCAAAGCAATGCAATATGATCATGCAAGGATGGACCTAAAGTACAAAGGGGCAGACCTCAGTCCACCCTCCAAACAGTGGCCGAAATGCCCAAAATGATGCGCCAATGCTTATGCAAACATGCACACCAATAGGTCCAATACAAGGGGCATTCTACCACAACTACCCCAAGCACTCATGGCATGAACTTTCCAACACAAAATAGAGTTTCAATATGCAAAATGACCTCCCAAAACTCACTGATATGGCAGCCCCAAAACTTAAACACTTAAGCATGTACAATGACCCCTTTTCAAGGCACAACAAAACAATTCTTCAAGGCATGAAAGGGATGATAAGTGCGGGCATACAAGCATGAATTAGGGACTGAAATGGCATGTGAGATGACCCCAAATCACTTAAACAACCTAACCCAAGCATGCTCATGATTCACATAACCAATGCCAACATGCTAGAATGCTAAGGAGCCATATAAAGCATATCAAATATGACCAAACCAGCACCTAACAGACCCCAAGCATGGAAAAATATAACCAAGAACTTCACAAAGTAAAGTCAAAACATGAGAGCATGGTGGTCAAATGTCATGATACATTTCTAGGCAAAATGAAGGAACACAAAGCAAGTACAAAATGCATGCTAAGGGTCAACAAACCAACATGTAACAGAGATATAATACGACCGAAAACACCCAAAAAGCCTCTGAAATGGAGTCATAAACACCTAAGCATGCATGCTACCATATTGAGCAAAAAATATGGATAAATGAGCCACAAAGGGGAGAGGGGTGTCCCTCCCCTATACAAGACCTCAAACCTCCTTCTTCACCACTGAAAATCCATTGGATTTCAGTGGTGAGAAGACCAATACACAAGAATAACCAAAGCTTGCCAAAAGAGCACAAAAAGAGAACAAAAGAGGCCTGAGAGGGGGAGGTCGACCCCCAACACCAAAACAACCTCAATGAAGAATCTTAAGCATGAAAATACAAGACTTTTTTTAGTTATACACAAAGCCTAAATCAGCATGCAAGACAGGTAAAAAACTAGTGCAAGATTGGGGAAACTAAAGTAAGATTGTTACCCTTGAAGAACTCTTGAAGAACAGCAAGATCAACCACCTTCCTCTGGTCAAAACCAGTCCAAAAACTCAAGAACAAGCCCTCCAAGCCCCTCAAGGTCGAAGTATGGTGTAATGGTGTGTGTCTTAGTACAAAACTAAGGCAAAAACACACTTTTTAGGCCTCCAAACACACACAAAGGATGAGAGAGAGGGAGATATAGAGAGAGAATGTATATGACAGATATGTATATGTATGTTTCTGGTTTTTTTGTTCAACCCTTGACAATGGAGGAGGAGGGGTCCTTAAATAGACAAGGGAGATGTTTTGAAGCTTCTCCAAGAAGCTAAACTAAAAAGGGTCAAAGGGGGCAAAAGGGACAAGGCTTCCTGAGGAAGCTGGGACAGCTGGCCAAGCTTCTTGAGGAAGCTAAGACAAAGGTCCAAGCTTCCTCAAGAAGCTAGAGCAAAAGGGTGCAAAAGGTGCATAACAACCACACTATGCACGGGGAAGAGTGTTGGTGCATTCCAGCTGGCACAGCTGGCATGCACCATGCCTGAAGGGTGCAAAAGGGTCACACCGGCCAGCAAAAAAAGTCACCGGCCAAACAAAGTGCCGGCTGGCCACATAAAGTGCCGACCGGCCACATAAAGTGCCGACCGGCCATTGGTATTAAGAAACCATGGCCGGTGGCAGCAATGAACGGCTGGTGATGTAAAGGGAAGGCCGGTGGGGTGTGGGGATGGCCAACAATCCATTCCCTGCCCCTCAAAGCAAAAGCACAAGTATTTGGTGCAAAACCAAACACAAAACAAACGAGTTGAGAGATCCTGAGGCAAGGCGCGTCGCCGAGGCCTCCGGTAACTCAAAACGAACACGAACATGGATGATCACCGAGTGTTCCAACGGTGACGTCCAAATCTTGAGGACGGTCAAAAATGGGGTGTCTACATTGATGAATTGTTTAATTATTTGATTCAATTGATAATGAGATAATTGAATGAATTGAAAAGGATATCCTGTTGCTATTGAAACATGTTTATTTATTTAACTTGTTGTGGTTAGTTAAATAAGTTGGATTTAGGAGATTATGTAATAAAATCATATGGTTTTGACATGATATGGTTTCAACGTATATGTATGAGTATTTTGGTACTCGCATTTCTTTTAATGTTTTAATATGAGATTGCTTGGTGAGCTAGTGGTTGCTCACCCCCTGCCTGTACATGTGTACAAGGAATGTTTTTCGGATTTGAAGATCAAACAATGGTTTTTACCATTTCATAAGTGTAATGTAGTGATGGATTGTAGTACTTCATTTGTTGTTTGGCTGAGTGCTATTTTTTTGTAAAGAGTAGTGTCCTCTCTTTTATTGTAAGCCTCAGGGAATTTCTTTATTTGTATGTAAATGTCATTGTTGTATAATGAGAGGGAATATGTATATCTAATTATTCATCATTCCATCTAAGGATGAAATGTTATTTGTAAATGGACTTAATTAATGAATGTTGGTAAGGTTATCCGAGTAATAAAATACGGAGCATTACAGTTGGGCTGGGTTTATAATTCAACAAAAACTGAAGCATCTAAAGCTGGAACTTGGATGTGTTTGGTAATGTTTCATCTAAACTTAAGGCTACAGAAGAACAATTGAATGGATTAGACTTAATTGCAAAATAAATAACTTTACTTGATCCAGAAAAGGAAAGAAGAAGAGTAGCAAGAGGTGAAGTGTGGAAGCTATATAGAATGGTGGAGTGGTTATGGCATCAGAAGTCTAGATTAAATTGGTCTCTGAATGGGGACAAAAACACCAAGTTTTTTCATGTTTTTGCTAGTTCTAGACAGGGTAGAAACATGGTTATCCCCATATTAGTCAATGGGGTGGCCCTTGAGGAACCTAGTAGGGTCAAGCATGAGGTTTTTCTTCACTTTAAGAGACAATTCTTTGAAAGTTGGGTCAAAAGGCCAGTCTTGGGAGGGGATTTCAAAACAACAGAGGCAAGCTATGTTTCTGATAATCTCATAGCAGATTTCTCTAAAGCAGAGGTTTTGGCAGCCATTAAAGAGTGTAATAGCAACAAAGCACCAAGATCTGATAGGTTTAACCTGTTATGCTACCAGAAATTTTGGAAGATTATGAAACAGGAGATCTTGCAATTTTTTAAAGACTTTCACACTCACAGCAAGCTCTCTTATGGCATTAACAGCTCTTTCATTACACCCATTCCAAAGATGGACAACCCTGTTGGCCTAACTAATTATAGACGTATTAGTCTTGTAGGCTCTCTTTATAAAATTTTGGCAAAGGTCCTAACACACAGTTTGAAGTCAGTGTTGCCCACAATAATTGGTGAAACACAGACTGCTTTTCTATATGGGAGAAACATCCTTGATGGGGTGTTTATTGCCAATGAAGTGGTAGATTGATAGAAGAAGGCCAAGAAACAAGGATTGATCATCAAGTTGGATTTTGAGAAAGCTTTTGATTCTGTTAACTGGGAGTTCTTATTTTCTATGATGGCTAGCTTTGGTTTTGGGTCTAAATGGGTCTCTTGGATGAAAGCTTACGTGTCCACAGCTAGAATTTCCATTCTTGTGAATGGATCACCAGCTAATGAGTTCTCACCTCAAAGGGGTCTCAGGTAAGGTGACCCATTATCACCATTCTTGTTCAATATAGCGGCTAAAGGGCTCAATATTCTTCTAAATAGAGCACTTAATCTTAGCACTTTTGAAGGAGTGAAAGTTGGGGCCAATGAGGTACTTATTTCACATCTTCAATTTGCTGACTCAGTACTCTTCTGTGAAGTAGATTAGGGCTAGATGGCTTTCGTCAAAAGAGTTCTTAGATGCTTTGAAGTACTCTTTAGGCTTAGAATCAACTACCACAAGAGTGTAGTGTGCGGTGTTGGCATAGATGATGAGTTACTGTTCTCGTTTGCAAAACTATTGAATTGCAAGGTTCACAGTCTCCCCTTGAAGTTTTTGGGGCTACCTCTGAGAGCTAACCTAGGTAGAAAATCATCATGGAAACCAGTGCTTGACAAAATTAGATCAAGGTTGTTCGGTTGGAAGAGAAAATTGCTATAGTTCGCAGGTAGATTAACTTTGATCAAGTCAGCTTTATCCAGCTTACCTATGTACTACCTCTCATTATTCAAGATGCCTAAAGGAGTGGCAAGACAATTTAAGAAGATAGAGGCTGCTTTTTGTGGAGTGGCAATGACCTCAAGAGAAAAGTTTAGCTGGTGAAATGGTTGGATGTAACAAAGAGTGTTGATCAGGGAGGCCTAGGCATCAAAAGGATCCGAGACGTCAATACATGTTTGCTTCTCAAATGGTGGTGGAAATTTGGAACTCAAATTAATGCACTGTGGAGGAGAGTTATTTGTAGCAAATACAAGATTGAAGATTGTTGCTGGCACCCGATAGTAAGAACCTATTATAAGCATTCTAGAGTGTGGAATGATATTGTCTTCATTGGGGATCATAGTAGGAATATTTTTAACTACTATTTGGTTAATTGTCATATCAAGGTACGGGATGGGAATAGAATTAGATTTTGGCATGACAAGTGGTGTGGAGACATTTGTCTCAAGGATGAGTTCCCTTCTCTTTTCAATCTATCTACTGTTAAGGATGGTTCACTACAACACTTTTATGCGAGAAAAATCAACTCAGATGATTGGGGTTTTCCCTATAGAAGAGTGTTGTATGCTTGGGAAGTGGGTGAAGAGTTTAGGTTGGTTGCTATTTCATCCTCTGCTTCTTCCTTGAGTCAAGAGTGTGTTGACAATCAGATTTGGTCTAGTGCAGCTTCAGGTTCAAGAACTTTCTTAGTGTCTGCCTTATATTCTTTTAGTAACTCTCTTCCAGGCCCGACTCTCAAAATCAGCAAGTTTGTTTGGAGTAATGCCTTACCACCCGAAGTCTATTTTTTTTGTAACGCCCCAAAAATTTCGATAGGGTATATCTATTTATGCTACAAAACCTACCTAATAAACAAACACATATGTATAGCTAACTGTGGGGACATATTTTGTGGAAAGCAACATGTGGCCGAGATGGCACTGAAGTGCCAGCTGAGGTGCTATGTGTCTTTGACTTGACGCCGAGGTAATCTCGGCTAGGCCGAGATTATCTGCAGAGATACCGGAATTCGAGATGAGCGGATAAGTGACGAGAGTCCCAGAATAAGGGAGGACTTTAACCTGGATAAGGATAAAGCTTTTAAGGAGTTTATCTTTATCTATTTGAGAGTCCTAAATAGGTATTGAGCCAGAGTCCATTAAAGCTAGGCTTCTACAAGGATCAGATCAGTGATGGTTATAAAAGTAAGGCACCCTCGTGGGTCTAAGGTACGCTTTTGGTATTCTGAATAGTGAGTTAAACATTTTTGCTATCTTTGAGAGATAACTGACTTGATCGTCGGAGTGCCCCCAGGTGGACGAACCACCGCCAGAATCTCTTCTTTCTATGACAGGTCGTTCGAGCTTAATCTATTCTACCAGTGTTCTCCAGCTGAGTATCTGTTTGGCAGTGTGGTCAGAAATTGACTCACACAATTTGGTGCCGTCTGTGGGAAAGAAAGAAGAATAAATGGCTAATGATGGATAGAAAGAAAAGGTTGGGAAAGACATCCCTACTGGGAGTGGTAAGCACATTGACCCTAATGGGGAGGAAAATAACTGCAACGAAGAAACTCGAGGCTAGAATCCCGGAGAGAAAGACATCGGCAAGGAGGGCGACATACCAAAGAAGTCTGATAGGGGCAGATATTATAACGAGGACGACCTCCAGGTATGGAAGGATAGATACCTACGGAGGGGTAGCGAGATGAAGGGACTGGCAAACAAATTGGCGGACCTGCAGTCAGTCGTTAATTTCATGATACAGAACAACATCATGCAGTTGTCATTCCCGTTGCAAGAAACGGCAATTCTAGCGGCCAAGAAGAATGCCCAGAAAGGGGGGCAGAAAATAGTCCCTACAGTCTCCCAACACACCGAGACCGGGGAACACTCTCATCGACCTTCAAGGCAGGTCGAGTGAGGAGAGTCAAGAAGGGGAGATTCTCGGAGGACGCATCGTACCAAGGAAGTTGACCCCAAAGAGCTTCGACATGTTCAAGGGAAGGAACTGTGTTTCGACATAACTAATGGAGAAAGGTACAAGAGGACTCATAATGATACTGGGAGTAGCGCACCGAAAAGACTGAAATTCGTTGATAGCCGAGCTCTTGGACGGACCAAGGAGGATTTGAGAGATTACCTCCAGAGGAAGCGACAAGATGCTGAGGTAACATCACCGGTCAAGCCGAGAACACCGTTCTCGGTTGAATTGGACAAGTTTGAGGCCTTGAAAAGATTCCACATGCCGAGATTCCAAATATACGATGGTAAGTCTGACTCTAACTTTCACGTCAGCTTATACCTGAACTTAATGGCATTATACACCGGGAACAAACCATTGCTTTGCAAGGTGTTCCCTCATCCTTTGGGAAGATCGCATCAGACGGGTTTCACAAGTTGCCGAAAGGAACTGTGAAAAGTTGGGAAGACCTAGCCGAGATGTTCATGGCTAGGTTCGTGACAAACAAACTACAGCCATTGAGGGCAAACACCCTAATGGCTCTGAGAATTGGCGAGGATGAAAGCCTTAGGGCCTATGTGAAAAGGTATTATGAGGTGTTCAACCGAATACCAGGATGCAACCAAGAGGTGGCGGTCGTGTCTTTTAAGAACGGCCTGAAAGATGATTGCTTGCTTTGAAAGTCACTGGCAAAGACATTGCCGAAAAGTATGGAGGAACTTATGGCCAGGATAGAAAAGAATGCCAGGGCCGAAGAGGACATGCCGAGGACAAAGGCGTCGAAACAAGAGAAGAAAAATGGCTTGCCGAAGCGAGGCCCAGGTAATGGTGGATATAATAAACCAGAAATAGGACTAAGGGTTGCACAGGCAATCACAACCGTATTTCGAATTTCGGTCTACAAAGTCTTGGAAAGAATTCAGAATCAGCCCTATTACAGAGCACTAGAAAAGCTTCCTAGTGAATTTATGGGAAGAAGTCTGGGAAAACATTGTGCCTACCACAATGAGGATGGGCATCTAACTCAAGGGTATAGTGCCCTAAAGGCACATTTGGAAGACGTGGTAAGGCACGGTCATTTAAGAGACCTGATAGATGAGACCAGGACAAGGGAAGAGCAAGGAAGACTGCCTCAGGCACCGGCAACACCACCTCCACCAGCACCACAACCACAAGCAGGCGGACCTCGAGTGATCAATGTAATTCACTTGAAGGTCAATGAGAATGAGATACGTAGGGAAACAGAGAAGGTAAAACACATGCAACATGTGTATCAGGTCAGGCAGAAGAGACCTAGGGCAAACGAGTGCCAAGGACCAGTGGTGTCCTTTACTGAAGATGACCTAGAGATGGTGCAACATCCACACAACGATGCCTTGGTGGTATCCTTCCAGATTGGAGAGTGCCAGGTAAAACGAATTCTGATCGACCAGGGCAGCTCTTGTGACATCATGTATGTCAGATGTTACAAGGAGCTTGGCCTTCATCAAGATGATCTGGAGCAATCTAATGGTCCTATGGTCGGGTTCAATGGAATATCGACATGGCCCTTGGGGGCGATAAGTTTCGAGGTGCAAGCTGGCACCAAGAAGGTAAAAACTGAGTTCATAATAATTGACACTCCTTCCCCTTACAATGCTATCTTGGGAAGGCCATGGCTGCATGCAATGGGGGCTGTTCCCTCAACATTACACTAGCTGTTGCGATTCCCAGCAGAGCATGGAATTAAGGAGATTAAAGGGGATCAAGTACAGGCAAAGAATTGCTCCATAGCAGCAATGAAATCCACCTACAACATCCGAGAAGCAGAAATAGCAGAAATTGAAGATGAGGACATGGAGGTCCTTGAGGACGTCAGCAAAGAACCAGTCGAGAAAAGTGAAGAAGCCCTAAAGAAAATCTTTGTCCAGCAAGGGGATGAAGAGTGCTTCTTCCTTCTCAGCTCAGGGTTGGCCAAGGTGGAGGAAAAGAGTTAGAGGCATTCCTGAGAGCAAACCTGGAGGTGTTTGCATGGACATCATACGAGATGCCTGGCATTGACCCCGAGGTCACTTGCCATAGACTGAATGTGGACAGGTCGGCCAAACCTGTCATCCAACGAGCAAGGAGGCCGACATTAATGCATGTTGAGGCAGTAAAAGAAGAAGTAGATAAACTTCTAGAGGCCAGAGCCATTCGGGAGGTAAATTACCTAACATGGTTATCAAACACTGTGGTTGTGAAGAAAAAGAATAGGAAGTGGAGGGTCTGCGTGGACTTCACCAGCCTGAACAAGGCTTCTCCCAATGACAGTTTCCTACTGCCCAAAATTGATCAATTGGTGGATGCCACTTCAAGACATGGAAGGATGAACTTCCTGGATGCTTATAGAGGGTACCATCAGATAGCCATGTACCCCCCAGATGAGGAGAAGACTGCATTTATCACCCCAAAAGGGTTGTATTGTTATAGAGTGATGCCTTTTGGGTTGAAAAATTCAGGAGCAACTTACCAGAGATTGGTGACTAAGATATTCAGACATCTAATTGGCAAAACTGTGGAGGTATACATAGATGACATGGTCGTGAAGACCAATGAACCTGAAGATCATCTGGCTGATTGTAGACACCCCATTTTTGACTATCCTCAAGATTTGGACGTCATCGTTTGAACACTCAATGATCATCCATGCTCGTGTTCGTTTTGAGTTCTCGGAGGTCTCGGCTACGTGCCTTGCCTCAAGATCTCTCAACTTGTCTGTTTTGTGCTTGGTTGTGGACCAAACACTTGTGTTTTTGCTTCTAAGGGAAGAGGGTGGCTTGTTTGCCATCCCCTCAACCCACCGGCCAGGACATGATGCCATGGCCCATTTTTCTTGCCATCGACCAAGAGTGTTGGCCGATCGGCACTATATTTGGTCGACTGGCACTTATATTGGTCGATCAGCCATTTTTGGTGGCCGAACCCTATTTATCTGCTTTATGCAAATATTTTGTGCTAGCTGGTGCAGCTGGCATCCATAATTCACCCCCTCTATATACGTGTATGGAGAGATTTGCCCTTTGCTTAGCTTCTCTTGTAAGCTTTAGAATTTGAACTTCTATAAAGAGGGAGCCCCTCCTCCCTCCTCCCTCCTCCGGGGTTCAGAAAAATTGTTCTTGAGAGGATAGATATAGTATTGTATCTATTTTTCTTTGTTTAGCTTTGTTCTGTGTCTAAAAGAGTAGTATTGTCTTACTATTGTACACAAACACACACTAGAACACCTTCCTTGATTGCTGAGGTCCTAGGAAGTTGATTTCAGAGTTCTTGGATTGGTTTGAACTCAAAAAACCTGCTGGAGCTTTGTTCTTGAAGAGGTTCTACAAGGGTGAGCTTCTTACCTTTAGATACCCCTTTCTTGCTTAAGCTTTTAACCCTTCTTGCTTATTGTTTTGAGCTTAGTTTATAACTGATAAAAGTTCTGTTTTTACTTACTTTAGAACTTTGTTTAAGGTCATTTTGAGGTTTGGGGTTGTTTCTCCCCTCTTAGGCCTTGTTAGGCCTTATTTTAAGCCATCCCTCTTGGCCCTTGCTTTTAGCTTTGCATGGCCTCTCTACCACTGAAATCCAAAGGATTTTCAGTGGTGGAGAGGTGGTTTTGGTGTCTTAAATAGGAGAGGGTCATACCCTCTCCTTGTCATCTTCAATGCTTACATAAATGGCTTATGTTTGTAGCATGTGTGCTTAGCTTGTTTTAGCTTCATTTCAGTATATATTAGGCTTTGTTTTGCCATGATATAGCATTGTTTTAACTTGGTTTAGACATACCGTGCATGCTTTGTATACTTGTCTTGTAAACCCATGATTTGCCTTAACATATACCTAGCATTTAGACTACTATGCTTGCATGTTTTGGCTCAACTTCATGAAGCTTCTAGCCTTGTTTTAACATGCTTGAGCTCTGTTTTTCATTGTTTTGGTCATGCTTACATTGTTTTGTATAGCTACCATGCAATCTAGCTTGTTAGCTTTGGGTATTTGAGTCACTAGCATGCTCTATTCGGATCATTTCAATGGTTTGGCATCACTTGTAATATTATTTCAGTCCATATAGTATGCTCATGTACTCGCATTTGTCACTCCTTTAATGCTTTAAAGGGTTTGTGTTTTACGCCTCATGAATGTGTCATTGTGTATGCTACCATGTTTAGGTCTTTGGGATGGCATCTAAGTGAGTTTTTGAGCTCATTTTAACATGCCATAACTCTGATTTTGGTTGCTTAAATCATACCATGTTTGGTTGTCTTAGGTGTAATGTAACACCTCTTCGGTAGTCTTGCAAGTCTCATGTTTTTGCCCCTTTGTTTTAGCTTGTTTTGGCTTTGGTCATTGCATGTTTCAGGCTTACTTGGCCATGCTTTAGGACTATTTTGGGTTATGCTTGCCATATGCTCTTTGTTTTGTGTAGCTTTGGTTCAAGTCCCTCCGCTAGTCTTAGGCTTTAAACCTTGTACATGCTATAATTATGATTTGTTTATGTGATTTGGCATCACCCCTAGCATCACTTCAGAGCATGTAATGTTGTCACATTTGCATGCTTTTCACCTCTTTTAAGTGTGCTTAAAAGTTACCCTTTTATGCCTTAGTCTTTAGGCCAATTAGCATGCATGTTTGTATGAGCTTTTGTCCTCGCTTCCATAGTATTTTGGCCACTAATTTGGACCTATTTGAGAGCTGTCCATTTCAGTTTAAGACCATCCCCGCATGTTGTTGCATGCTTGCCTTGTATGTTGTCACATGCTTGTTGCATATTTGGTAAATTGCATGTTGTAACATGCTAGTTCAATTGTGCCTTGTTGCATACTTAGTCCATAACATGTTGTCGCATGTTTGAGTGGTATTGCATTTGGCATGCTTTTGTTAAGTAGCTTTGCATGTTTGCATATCTTGTCCCTTTACATGTTGTCACTTGTTTGCCTTGCATGCTTGAATGTCCATGTTGCATTTTGCATGCTTGTCTAAATTGCATTGCATTTGGCATGCTTGGCCTTGTATGGCATTGTCATTAACATGTTCATGTTGCACTAGTTTTGCTTGCATGTTCACATCCCTTGCCTCTTGATAAACCATGATAGAGGTTAGGGTCCTTCATGTGTTTTGTGTGCATTTCATTTGACATTAAGATGCACACTTGGCTCCTTTGGCCATCATGCATTGAAATGCGTGATTGATGGCCCGAGAGTCGAGAACCATACTCCTTTGAGTCTCAAACATGATAAGGAGGGTGGTGGTGCAAACATTGCCTTGAAAATGCATTGCCATACTCTGTCTGTCCTCTGTTGCAGCAAAAACAGGATTCTGCAGGAAGAGATGGCCGGTCGGCCATCTTCAGTGCCGGCTGGTTATGTATTGTTGGCCGATAGCCCCACAAATGGTCGATGACCAGTTCTCCATGGCTGATGGTCTTTCCACTTGGTCGATGACCTCCCATAATGTTCAGGGAATGGTTCAGAAGCATCCTTGAGGCTTGTGCAGTCTTTAGAGGTGCAGAGCAGCGCAAACAGAGGCAACATGACATGGTGATGGATTTCCGAGCGAAGCCGATCCAAGCATGCGTTCATCCCTCTTCCCGAGGCCTCTTTACTGCTTTAATAGCTTAATTAATTCGTTAATTAGTTAAGGGTATTGTAATTAATTAATTAGCTAGTTAGTTAGTTAATTTGTATTATTCTTTCGGTCCCTCTGTCGAGAGAGGCGCAATTGTGTAATAAACGTGTGTGTGTGTGATGCATGTCTTCCAACCTCCACTTCTTTCTCCCTTTCACTTAATCGCTTACGATGGTTAGTTCTAGGGCATGTTTCAATTAGCATCCTTATGCTCTGCATGTTTGCATCATTCATCGATATTGCATGCACCGGGCTCGGCACATCATACTAACTTCATTGTATTTCAATTCTAAGTTGAATACATGTATCGAATTGTCGCATCTCACATGCCATTTTAGATTAGCCAAGCCTATTCTAGTTGCATTTTGCCTGCGATGCATTAGCCATCTTAACATGAACTAGGATCATGCATGATTACTAACTAGTTTCTGTTTTAGCTCGGAGTACACTGTGAGTGTTTATGCTTTGGCATCTTGCATGTATGTGAGTGTTAACATGACAGCATGCTTGCCATGAGGCTAAGTGCTTATATGATATAACTGCCTGAATGCTTGTGGACTTGAATTGGAATAATTCATCAAAATCCGTGTTTTAGCCTACTTGCGAGTAGCAAAATTCAAAACCATTTCCAAACAAACGGATATGCGATGCTTTGTTCCAAGTTAGGCGATCTAGTCTATACTTGTTTTGCTGTGCACATCATGTAGTAAAGATTAGCCAATTAACCAGAATAAGAACGCATGTGTTTTCAAAAACAAGATATCATGTTTAGTACAGGCCGATCTTTGATCGGGCGAGCGGGGGTGCTCATAGCTGACCTTCCCCAATCGTACCCAAGTTCCCGAGCCGAGGCAACTTTGGTGATGACAGACACGTGGCCTTAGGCACGAGTCAGGGTTTCCTAAATTTTCCCAAAATAAAATATTTAGGTGGCGACTCTGTATCTGGCAAAGCAGTCCATATTTGGCACTTCTTTCTTAAAAATCAGTTTTCCAAAACGATTTGCCGGATTTGGACTCTTTGGTGATTTATCAATCTCACATCGCACATTGTGAGATCACATTAAGAACCGTGACAATTTGAGTCTGAACTGTAGCATGAGGCCCTCGAGGCGCGTCTACACTGACTGAAAGATAGTCTTCGACATCCTAAGGACATTTTGGCTTCAACTCAATGCATCAAAATGTGCATTTGGAGTTGGGTCAGGGAAATTCTTGGAATACTTGGTCACCAGAAAGGGCATTGAGGCAAGCCCGGATCAGATCAAGGCCATTCTGGAGTTAGAGAGCCCAAAGTCAGCAAAGCAAGTACAGATGTTAACTGGAAGGGCTGCAGCCCTAAACAGATTCATAAGCACAAGTTCTGATAAATGCAAACCTTTCTTCAGCCTAGTAAAGATAGCCACAAATTTCTTATGAACTAAGTCGGCGATGTTTCTGATTGAAACATGACGAATGACTTAGACTTATTATATGGCAAAGTTGAATTATACTTGCATATAATAGAGTTGATCTAAACTAGATTTGCTGTGTTGACAGAATGAAAACTTTGACCGAGGTTGATCACCTCGGCCAGTCTCTGTTTGAATCTGATCTCGGCGACAAGATCATAAGTACATACTTAATGTGAACATAAGTGAAACTTAAGTTCACATTAGGTGGCAGAGAGTTGGAGAATAATGCTTGGAAGTTGGAATTTACATACTAAAACTGGTTTAACACTTGTCAAAATTTTGAAGAATTTACAAGTTGAAGTTAAGCTGAGGACATGTTGAAAGAAAACTGGTTTAACACTTGTTGAAATTTTGAGAAGAATTTACAAGTTGAAATTAAGTCGAGGTCATGTGGAAAGAAAGTTGGTTTAACACTTGTTGAAATTTTAAACAATTTACAAAGTTGAAGTTAAGCCAAAGTTACTTTTAAAGAAGTATCTGCACATTGGCCCAGATTACCATATTACCAAGATTTTGAAAATCATGCAAGACAGAAGTCCTGATAAACTGAAATTGAAGTGGCGTGTTTTAGTTAAACACTTGTGAAAACTTTCTTACAATGTTTTTTAAGTGTCAGAGATGAGGCCGAGATAAACATTGAGTGAGAATATCCGAGGTATTTTACCTCGAAAAGATTGCACAGTTAAGGTGTACCTTGAAGGCATGCAAAATATTGTAAGTATGGAAGCATGCAAGACAGTGAAGAAAGGACAAGCATTCAAACACTTGGTCAAAAAAGAGGACTTGCATTCAAATGGAAAAAGGCACTTCGGCCTATAAAGAAACTACTTGTTTAGACTACAAAAGTGGCACATCGGCCAAATACAAAATTAACATTGTTCAAAGAAAAAGAGATTTACAGCTGTCCAAAAGAGAGCAAATATTAAAACAAGGAAAAACTAAAAGACTATGCATTCTCCACAGTCTACCCTGCCTCGGTAGTTGGCGGTGTGTCAGCCTCGGCAGATAGCTGGGCAGATTTGTCGACTTGGACCTCGGCGTCAATATCAGGAAGTGTATCATCAATACTTTTGTTGGCAGCCTCGACCTCGGCCTTAGAAGTGGTCTTTTGGACTTCATCCTCTTCATCCTGAGTCAAGTCTAAAACTTGCTCATTTAGAGTTGGGGACTTGGCCCCAGCGGCTTCAGACTCCTTAGTCTCCTTGGCCTCGACTTCCTCCTCGGACTCAGCTTCGCCCTCGGATTGGCTTGGAGTGGGTGGGAATGGTAAGATGATGTGGCTATCTTCTCGAAGAGGTGAGTCCTCGGGAACGACCAACTATTTTAGAGCAGCAATCCAACAAAGGGTATAGCCCTTGTTGCATGCATGTCTGACTTGTTTCTTGTAATCTTTTCTGACGTCAGCTGCCCCCTCAGCGTACGCCTTCTCGTCTATCGCTTTGATCTCGGCAGCCCTTGTGTCCAGGGCAGCAATGAGCTCGACTTGGGCTTCAGCGGTTTTGGCTTTGGCCTCTTTTTTCTCAGCTTCGAGGACCTTAGCGACAGCTTCAGTAGCTCCTGCCTTCTCCTCGGCCTCCTCTTGAGCTTTTTTGGCCGTATTGGCCCGATCCAACAGAGTCTTCATTTTTGCCTCAGCCTTATTGACGGTTTTCAACAAGTTTGCAGCCTCTTTGGTCTTGTTGATCAACTCCTTCTTGATGTCAAAAGTTTGCATCGCGAAGAAGTGGACGTGCTGGATAGCCTAGAAGAAACGGATAAAAAAAAAAAAAAGTTAGTAAAAAATTCTCCAAGTATGGAAAAACAGAGGATGAAAAATACCAAGTGTTAGGGGCTTACTTGAACAGAATGCTACAAGATCAGAGCGAAGTTTTCATATTCGTTGACCTCGGCATTGCGTTCGAGGTCTTTTGGGAAGAGCAAGGCAGTAGAGAGGGCAACCCCAACTTCGATGTCAGTTGCATTGTCACCGGCTCTAACTGGCTTGTCCTCAATTGTAATTGGAGGGGCCCAGGGGGCATTCAATTTTAGGGACCCCGAGGTTATGGCAGATTCTGACCTCGGCCTCTTTGACCTGGAAGAGATGGAGGGCTTGGCCTCGGTAGGCCTTTTCTCGGCGTGGAAGAGGTCTTCTCACCCTTGGCCAGCTTTGAGATTGGCAAGATGTCCTCAGTGTCAATCTGAGTCAGCGTTGCGTTGGGCTGGGCTTTCTTTAGCCTCTTTGGCTTTGGTTTTGGCTGAGATTGGGAAGATGGAGATTGGACTGTGGTGACATTGGGGATGTCGGCAAGAAGGTCTTCGGCAATGGCCTTTTGTCGCCCCATTTCGTCAGAGGAGATGGCAATGGTAACTTTAGTACCAAGGAGAATTGCTAGTAGAGCTATTGGTGGGTTGGCTGGATCGTATGATGACGCCTCAGCACTTTGGCATCTTCGGCTTCGAGTCCTGCCTGTTGGAGCTTGCAGTGGAGCTCGACGTCGGCGCTGGCGTTGAGATGGTGGAATCAGCTGTGGAGCTGAGGTTGATGGCTGTTCTGTTGGATCAGAGGTGGATCCCTGATCTGGTCGAGGTGAAGAGGTTGTCGCAGGAGTTGTAGCAGAAGGAGACGACTTGCTCTTTTTGGGGATGTTGGGCAAAGTTGATTTGTAGGTTGGGATGAAGTTCAGAAGTAGAGGAGCCTTGCGCTGGTTAATAGGCAAGTCCAGCAACTTCTTGAAATCCTTGCTAGGGTAGAAGTTTTTGCGGAAGTCCTTCAGGGGCTGAGGAAGAGCTGCAAAGACAAAATAGATGGACATTAGCACATACAAAAATATCAAAGAAAGAAAGGCTCGAAAGCAAGTAAAGGTGACACTTAGCCCTTACCATCTCCCTCTCTGAAAACTGTTTGGCTTAGGGGATAGAGGTGAAGGTCATCATCTGGTTAAAACTCCCAGTTGCCCGAGACGATGAAGTAATCATCTCCAGCACCCTTATTTGAGTCTGGGAGGTCGGCAACAAGTTTGTATTCCGTGGCCTCGGCTTAAGGTAGTAAATGTAGCCCTTTTCCGACTTCAGGCCGCACATGGTATAGCAGTATTGGATATCGATAAGGGTAACCCTAGCATTCTCTCTTTTGGCCAAGGCAATAATGCCATTGATAACTCGATAAGAGTTGATGGCAAGCTGCATTGGGTTCAACTTATAGTAGTGAAGGACCTCTCGGAAAAGGATGTCAAGTGGGAGCCTAAGTCCATATTCAATGAAGGCTACCATTGGGAAAGGCATGGAGTCGTTTGTGAGCATGATGGAGTCCTCTTCTCCAGCCAACCTAAGATGAACGTTGGCAGGGATGGAAAACTCCTGCCTAAAGTATTCTAACTTAGTTGGGTTGTTTACCCTCCACCTAAACATACCCATGATGTCGGCAAAGTGGAGAGGGTGTAGATTTCAGAAGGAAGTGGTTTGTTAGGGTTTAAAAGACCTCGACAAAACCTAAATGTATGCTGGGGCAAGGGTTTTTGAAGATCTAAACGAGTTTGTTTCAGTTTTTCCTAAAATTCGTGAGTTCTACAACAAATCCCAAGCCTAAGACTATGGAAACAAGAATTGAAGGCAAGAATCTAGAAAAGACACAGAAAACAGAAACAAGAACAATGATTCAGAATCGAGAATAGTGATGAACTATCAAGAACACTATGACAGAGTGTGAACAAGGGTGCGAGGCCAAAAACAGTGGCAAAATAAACAAGTGTGTGAGCAATGTGTGTATATTCAAGAATGGATTGGGCAAAAGCAAAGTCATAAGATAAACATGCTCGAATACGTGATTGAATTCATACACACAGATTTATAATCAAGAGCGTGAACAGGATGGCGATGGCAATGGCAACAAGTAATGCAGTGAAGATTTTTCAAAGGAAAAACATAGACTGATAAAAGAGGAAATAGTGACTCATCGAAGAAAAATGAAGCCGGTGTAAAGTACGCCAGAGTCAGACGGAGGCCATAAGCGGAGAAGAGTAGCAAAAACTTCGCCGGAGGAGGTGAACAGAGTAGTTGTAGAGCTTGAGAGCTTGAAACAATGGAGAATTTCAGAAAGTTAGAGAGAGAGAGAGTTTGAACGAAAATGAGGGTGAAGAAGTGAAAAGACGGAGAGAGAGAGATGATTTTTTGTCAAAACACAGAGAATGCGGCAAAAGTGGTATTGAATATGCCTTGGACAACGTGCTTGTCAGGCGGCGCACGCAAGTGTGATGCAACTTGATGGCGCGTGTAGACACCCCATTTTTGACCGACCTTAAGACTCAGATGTCACCGATTGAGTGCTTGGTGATATTGCATATTGCGCTCGTTCTGAGGTGGCGGAGTTACGACTGCGAGCCTTGCCTCCGGACTTCCGGACTCTTTTGTGCTTTGCCTCGGTTCACGAACCAGGTCTTGTTTTCTCCGTTTTCTCTTCCCGAAGGGAGGGAGAGGTCTCGTAGATCATCTCTCAGTGGCCGTAGGCTACGTTTTGTGGTCGTAGGCCATTTTTTCCCATTTGGAGCCCGGTTTTCGATTTTTCGAAGCCGTCGGTCGTGTGACTTGGTTCGGGACCGCTTAACCACCTCCGTTTGCTCCGGTTTTTGGCGTACGTCTTATTTACTCCCTTTTGAGGGACACTGTGGCTCGAAAGGCCAACTTCGTGGTCAAACGCCACCTCCGGTGCTTAACAGTCAGTTTTCGGGGCCCCGGGCTGCGTGTTTTGGTCCCCGGACCTTCGTTTTGCATCGGTTTTGGTCCATTTTTGGCAAAGACCTTATTTTCATTGTTATGAAGGTCGTAGAAGGGTGGGAGGCCAGCAATTGTTCTGAAGGCCAGCTTTATTCCTTCATCGCTCTCCGTCGCCCGTTTTTCTCGCTAGAAAGCTGATGTTGACCATTCCCGGGCCACTTTCTTTGACCCTCAACCACATATTTGTGTTGTACACACTTGGGAGGCCACCAATATGTCATGGCCGGCCAGCAATCATTCCTGACCCTTTTGAACCCCTCTAAAAAGCTAGCTTTTCTCTCTCCTGGTTCATTTTTTCCAGTTTTTCTCCACATAGCTGTGTTGTGCACACATGGGAGGCCACCAATATGGGGTGGCCGGCCAACAATTTTCATTGACCCTTTTGACCCTGGCCGGCCGGCTAGGGGAGGTGGCCGGCCGGCCACCTGAAACCTCAGAAACTGGCCGGCCATGTTCCTTTCCCTGAGTTCATTCCAGCTGTGCCCTCTGTTTCCCCCCAGATCCTGTATCCGGGGGGGTCTTTTGGGGGGGAAATTTGAATTTGATTTCCCCCCCCCCCCCCTTTCCTCCACTCCTTTGCCTATATAACCAGCACCCCCAGCTACATTTGGAGAGGTTACAAAAATTGGTTTTGGGCTCTTGCATTCAATCTCCCTCTTTCTCTACTCCAAGCATCAAAACCCCTTAAGCCCTACACCATTTTACACTACAACCCATAGCACCACATCTCCAACATCCATTCCAGCAACTTGAGGCTGTTTTCCAGAGGTTAAGAGCTCCCAAACCTGGTCCAAGAGCTGTTGAAACTTGGTTCTACAAGGGTGAGTCTCATTTTCCCTCTTTCTTGCCTTATTTTGCATGCTATTTTAGCCTTTGTTGCTAGCATTTCTGGGCTCCAACCCAAACTGTAAATAGTCATATTTTGAGCTCATCTCCATGTTTGATTAAGGGTCTTTCTCTGTTTGAGGTCTCCTCCTCACCCTTTGTGTTTAAACTCTCTTTTAGGCTTATTTTTGCATGATATTTTAGGCTTATTTGTGAGTTGTTTTGGACTTGGTCATAAACTGTGAAATGTCTTATTTTGAACCCCTCTTCAACTTTGTTGAAGGTCTCTCCTCTGTTTGAAGTCAGTTCCTACCACTTGTCTCTTTATCCCTCTTCTAGGCCTTTTTCTTGCATATTGGTTTAGCCCCACTTGTGTTCATTTTTGAGGCTTGATGTAAACTGTAAAGTACCATGTTTTGAGCCTCTCTTCAACTTTTTTGAAGGGCTCTTTGCCATTTGGGGCCAGCTTCTGTCCCTTGTCTCTAACCTCTCTTTTTGGGCCATTTTGCATGATAGTTTAGCCCTATTTGTGTTCATTTTTGAGGTTTGTCATAAACTGAAAAATATCTTTTTTTTATCTCATCTTAAAGTTTGTTTAAGGTTCCATTTTTGTTTGAGGTTATATGCTTCCTTGTATGCTTGATTGTCCCTTGTTTTGAGCCTTACACCTAAGCTTTTGTTGCATGCTTTGTTTGGCCATCTAGCCACTGGAATCCAGTGGATTTCCAGTGGGTTTGATGTTGTTTTGAGTCTCCAAATCAGAGGGGGGTGACCCCCTTTCACCTTGACTTGTTTGATGGTCATTTTGACCTTCCAAAGGGACCCCTCTTTGCATGCTTCTTAGCCACTTTTCAAGGTCAATTTGGTGAGTTTTGGGACTACCATATTTGATTTTCTAAGTTGTTTGTGCCATGCTAAGTGTCCTTGATGCATGTGCTTAATAACCCCTTTGTATGCCCTGTAAAGGAACCCATCATTTGTGCATGTGTTGGTTGCATTTCAGAGGTTATTTGGGCATATTTTGGCATGGTTAGTTCACTGATTTTTTCTGGTTTGATGAGTTCTCACTTGCTTCATATATGTGCCATGTAATCCATGTTTGATAGTCAAAATTGCATGCTATGTTAGGTCATCTTGCTAGCATCTTTTGGCCATGCTTTGAACTAGAAATATTCATGTTTTGGGACTGCTTTGGTTCTGTCTTTATGCTTCGTGATCAAATAATGCATGCTTTGTATAGCTGTAAGTCATTCCACGTGCCTAGTTTTGAGTTTCGGGGTTCATCTCATGCATCGGGTGCCATGTTTCCATGTTTCGGGATCATTTTGCATCACATTCCAGTGCTGGAACTTGCATGTTTGTATGCCATATTTCATGCCTTGCCATGCCTTGTTAGAGTGGCATTCATGCCTTAGGATCAGTCCTCGGTTTGCGTGCATGCGTGCACGCATCTCGAGTGTCTCATTTTCATCTTATGGCCTCTGATGTGAGTGTGGCTGAGGTCCACTCATGTTAGTGTAAGCCCATATTGCATTGTGTATGCCATTTCACTTCACAGCATTGTGTATGCTAGGTTGTATGTTAACGCATTGTGTATGCCACGTAACCTCGTGCATCGCGTATGCCATCTCATAGCATTGTGCATGTTAGGTTGTATCTTAGATTGCATCCATGCATATCATGCATATTGCACTATGCTTGGGATTGGAGTTAGCCTGAGCACGGGAAACGAGGGACGCTTCGTACTCCGAGTGACGGAACGTGTCTCAATTCCCGGTCAGCGACACTCCGGATTAACCATGATGGAGTCTCGGTCTTGTTGTGTTTTCATGTGCATTCATTTCACATTGAGTCGTGCAATTCGACTCCTCGGCCATCATGCATCGAGATGCGTGATTGGTGGCACGAGGATCGATGCATGCATACATATGTGAAAATACATTGCTATGCCCCTTTCCTGCTCTCTGTTACAGCGAACCAGAAGTCAGCAGCTTTCAAAAGCCTTACACAGCATTCCGGCATCAATTGCAAACAGAGGCTAATTGGGGCATCGCGATGGATTTCCGTGCCAAGCAACCCGAACATGCATCATTCATCATCCAGAGCAGAGTCGAGGCAGTCCCTAGCTTGCATGCTAGTTTACAGCTTTCCTAGTTTGATTTGTTAATTAATTAGGATTTTGTATTTATTCGGACTGTATTATTTATTTGGGACTGTATATTATTTATTCGGACCCTCCGAGCGAGGGCAATATTGTAATAAGTATGCGTGCGTGTGATGTATGTCGTCCAACCCCACGTCTTTCTCCCTTTTATTTACCAGCTTATGATGGTTTGATTAGGGCATATTTCAATTACCATACAGTATGATAGCATGTTTGCATCATTCATCTTTTTTGCATGCACCGGGCTCGGCGCATCATATTAACTGCATTGTACTTCAAATTCCAACGTTGAATACATGTTATCTGAAGCATCTCATATGCCATCTTTAGAATAGCCGAGCCTATCTTAGTTGCATTTTTGCATATGTTGCATTAGGCATTTCTGTATAGTTAGGATCATGCATGGATTTCTAACATAGTTTCTGTTTTGGCTTGGAGTACTCGGTAAGTTTTTACGCTTTAGCATCCTTGCACGTGTGTGAGTGACTGCCATGATAGCATGCTTACCATGAGGCTATGTGCTTATGTGATATAACTGCCTGAATGCCTGTGGGTGAAGGTTGGGTTATTTGGATTAGAACAATTCATTCGCTGTGAGTTTTAAGCCCACTAGATAGTGGCAAAACCATCTTTTCTAAGCCCACCCGAGGGTGGCAAAAATCTGCATTTTAAGCCTACTTGCGAGTAGCAAACCGTTTTCAAAAACAAACATGAAATGTTTTGTTCCAATTCAGGCGATCCAGTCTATACTTGTATGCTGCGCGCATCACATAGTAAATCTAGGCTAATAACCGGAATAAGAACGCATAATGTTTTCAAAACTAGATATCATGGTTAGTAGAGGACGATCTTTGATCGGGTGAGCGGGGGTGCTCACGAAGTGACCTTCCCCAATCGTACCCAAGTTCCCGAGTCGAGGCAACTTTGGTGATGACGGATACGTGGCCTTAGGCAACGAGTCAGGGTTTCCTAAATTTCCCAAAATAAAATATTTAGGTGGCGACTCTGTATCTGGCAAAGCAGTCCATGTTTGGCACTTCTTTCTAAAAATCTGTTTTCTCAAAACGATTTGCCAGATTTGGACTCTTTGGTTCAGATTAAGAACCGTGACAATTTGAGTCCTGAACTGTAGCGAGGCCCAAGGGTGCGTCTACAGTTTCTGGCGACTCCGCTGGGGAGTTTAGAGAACTTGACTCGAACTCGTGATATCTTGCTTTGGCTACACTTATGTGTTTCTTTGCATTGCATTTGCATTGGTGCGCCTAGGACACCGTGTTTGCCATCTGCTATTCCTGAAAGGTTTGCCGGAGGCTTGTCTTGTCAAGGCATGACCATAAGGCTGACCGGTTGTGGGCTCTGCCAGTATGGGAACACAAACCCCGGTTTTACCGGGGCACCCTTTTGACCATTCGACCTAGTGCATATCGAAATCCATAGTGACCATTCCAAACTAGGACAGGTTGCTTACCCGATATAGGTTGTTTGAAACCGCTGCGTGCGTAGTGAAACCCTAGCTCCTGACAAAATAGGACAAGGAAACCCTACCCCAACATAGGGGTGTTTTAGCTCTCACTTATCTGTTATGTGCTTTTAGAGTGCGTCTCTACAGAAATGCATGTATCAGTTTATAAGTTTGGGCATCAGGCCTACGGGCATCAGTTCAGTTCTTTTGGGAATCAGTTATCTGCAGGTATCAGATTCAGTATTGGGGAACAGTGATTCAGGGATAATGATCAGTGTTTGAGGACAGTGTGTATTCAGCTTAGCGACCGTGTGTTGTTATGCCCAGCTGTGTGTTGTGTATTTATTTTAAGCTGTTATGCTATCCGTTTATCTGGTTATTTATTCCTTTATCGCTTTATTTATCTTTTTGCTAGGGACAGTTTTAGCACAATTGCTTCCGACCCAGCAGATATTCCCCAAGCACTTTGGACAAGAGGTCGTTGGCTCAATCGATCTGAGGATCTGGTTGACGGACAACCAGTGTTTCACTCTCTACCCCCAGTTGTCAGAAGAAGGCCGAGAAAACGTAGTGAACAGTCGGGCTAAGGTCTTAGTTTCTGCCATAGAGATACACATACCAATCAGTCAGCAAGATCAGCAGAATATAGCCGGGATGGAAGACATGATGCGACAGCTCCAAGAGAGCATGAAGCAAATGCAGGAGGATGCTGTCCGCCAGGCAGAGTTCTCTAAACAGCAAGCCACAATCATGGCCCAGCAAGCGGAGCTAATTACCCGACTCCAGCAGCAAGCCGGAGCGTCGACCTCACATCCAGTTTCTCCCCCACCAGGGATCCTGTTACCAGAGCAGACACCAACTGCCCAGAATGTCCTGCCAAATGCCCAGAACACCTTGCCAAATGTCCAGAACGTCCAGGAGGACATAGACCTTCCAACGGGGCTAGCTCTGCCCCCGCTTCCGCCTCAACTGTCCAAGGCGCCTACGCCTGTCAACCACCCGGACTCTCCCTTCGAGTTCCAAATAGACCCAACAGCACTGAAATTGAGCAAGCTCGAGAAGCTTTTTAAGAAATCACAAGGGGTAAAGGCTATTCTGGATATCGAAGACGGATATACCGATGTGGCTGTGATGCTACCGGATAGATTTAAAATGCCGCAGATCGATCGCTTCGACGGGTCTGGGGATCCCATGGTCCACCTTCGGCTATTCTCAGATATACTGCGGCCAATGGGCCTAACTAGACCCCAGAAGCTTTCACTATTCGGCCGGACCCTGTCGGGTGTAGCCGCTATCTGGTATACGAAGTTGGAGGATGATGTCAAACGAAGTTGGGATGAAATGGCTGAGGCCTTTGTTGCGTAATACTCTTACAACACCCAAATTGAGATTACGACTCGTGATCTCGAAACAACAAGGCAGGAGCCCAAGGAGAGTTTCTCGGATTTCGTAACCCGGTGGAGGGCGAAGGCCTCGATGATGACTTTAAGACCCACCGATAAGGACCAGATTAGGATGATTGTGCGCAATCTCCAGCCAAAATTGATGCAAAAAATGATTGTACTCCCCTTCCCCACCTTTTCAGATCTGCACGAGATGGGGGTACAAATTGAAGATGCAATGAAACAGGGTCTGATTGACCAAGATAGAGAGTAGCCCAGGAGGACTTTCAACCGTAACAATAATGCAGGCCCGAGTGGCGCTGCAACTGCACGAGCTTCAGAGGTGAGCATGGTCACCACCATTCCCCCTCCCCTTCCAAGACCCATGGCAGCCACGCCCTTCTCCGGTGCATCTGGAAGCAATACACAGACCACCAAATACCAACCCAGAGGCCAAAGAACCTTCACACCCTTATATATGCCCCTGTCCAAAGCTCTGGGGGTATTGATCAGGAAAAAACATTTGAAGCCCCTGGAGCCGAGGCCACTACCAAACCCACTCCCTCCTTCTCATGACCCAGCAAAATACTGCGCGTATCACCAACAACACGGCCACGACACTGACCGTTGTTATGGATTACGTCACGAGATCCAGGATCTTATTGACAAGCAGGTGATCGCGCCTCCCGACAAACCCAATGTCACAACCAATCCTCTCCCACCACATAACCAAGCTCCCTCTCCCAACAGAATCAACTTTATCCAAACTGGGGTCGTGTCTTACGATCCTAGTATCTATATCACCGCATCCCACCTACCTAAGCCGGAGGTGCTCCTTCCCGACTGCACCAACTCTTTGTGCATGTTGGACATCTCCACAACCCAACCAGAGCCGACGGTGGTGACCATCGAAGATGGGGCAGGGCAGATTTCAGAAAAGAATGGAATTGTTGAGTCTGGGATTGAACAGTCTGGGAGTTTCGCTGGGGAAGCCTATGATCCAAGTGAGTACATCTTGTCAGCAGGCCAGATTGGGTTGGGTATAGAATTACCAGAGAAGACCGAGCTGTGTGTGATCCGGGGGATGGATTTGAGCAAGGGGCAAATGATTTGACGGCTGTGGAGGAAGACTTTGCCAACCTCCAATTTTTCAATGACCAAAATCCAGGGGACAAGGCAGTCAACTGGTTTGATTATGAGGAATCGGCAGAGGCCACTGGATGGCTGGATGATCAACCAGATGTTGTGGAAGAGTTCCAACCAGAACAGAGCCCAGCAGGGGCAGGAATATTAGCTGTGGCTGGAAGGGCCGAAAGTCAGAATGCATTGCCGGAGAGCGCCGGTACGAAGAATTTCGCTCGGAACTGGGACAGTGTGAATGCAGGGAAAGCTGAACAACAAACTGCGCTAACGCAGGCAGAACAAGAAAAGATTTGGGATTCTGAGAGAATCCGGAAAGCCAAAGTCCATGAGGGGACCGGAAGTGCTATGTGCACAAAGACAGAAGATGCTGCGGGCATGTGGGCTGAAAGTACTGAGAGTACAAACATACCGGAGCCAGACAGGTGTCTGTCGGCGGCCGATGGAATGTGGTGGGAGGACGATGATTTATGTCTTGCCCACACAGATGAAGATTGGGCAAACCATCAGCCAGACGACACCTGGTATGTCGGAGAGGTCGACCATATGACGAGAAGCGGGCGGTATTTCAAGCCCCCACACCTGGACCAGCCAGAGGCATCTGGGAAGGATAAAGAAGTTGAGAAACAGAAGGAGAAACAGCTTGAAGAGGAGGCTGTGCTCAAACAGTTAAAGAAGATACAAGCAAACATCTCCATCTGGGGACTGCTTATGGCTTCGCGAGTGCACAGACAGGCTGTCCTATCTGCTATGGACAAGGCCAAACTCTCTATAGATACCACACCAGAGCAGCTGGTTGGACTGGTCTTTTCGGAAGGAGGTTCCCCGACGTTAACCTTTTCAGACAAAGAACTACCGCCTGAGGGCGCAAATCATAACAAACCCCTTTACATCTCTGTGGAATGTAGAGACAAGTGGGTGCCAGTGGTTCTTGTCGACATAGGATCCGTCATTAATGTGTGCCCGTCAAGGACAGCATATGCAATCGGGTTAAAGCCAGCAGACTTTGTGCCGACTACTCAAGTGATTAGAGCCTATGATAACACCAGTAGGGAGGTGATGGGGACTGTCAAAATTCAGACCCAGGTTGGTCCAGGACAATACAACATTGAATTCCATGTCTTGGACGTTCCCGCAACCTTCAATCTACTCTTGGGGCGGCCGTGGTTGCACCAAGTGAAGGCAGTCTCTTCCACTTTGCATCAAATGCTAAAGTACCCTCACGGGAAGGGGGTGGCCATTGTTTTCGGGAATTCATCAATCCATCCACCGCCAGAAGTGTCTACACCAGTCTTGGAAATCGAACACGGCATGGAGGATGTGTTCTTATCAGGGTTTACTCTGGCTGAGGCTCGGATTGTGCAAAATATCATGGCTGTTAATGAGGGAGTATATGTCAGTGCTCAATCTGTATACCTCATGAACAAGCTACAACACATCCACGGGATGGGATTAGGAAGGAGTGGCCGGAAGGGCGTCGCAGCACTGGCCGAAGTGCCACACAACCCTCATACCTTTGGCTTGGGTTATCTGCCCACCAAAGAGGACTGGGTAAGGAAGGGAAAGGAAATGGCTGGAAGAGCCAGAGCAAGGCAGGCTGGGAAGCCTTTTGAGCTAATACACAGGCCCATTCAGGGTACCCTAAACGGATGCTTCGTCCGGGAGGGGGAGGACTTTCCGTTTTGCGGCTTCCTAGAGCCATGGCTGAACGCTGAGAAGAAGCGCGTGCCAGGTTTCGAGATCTTCTTCGACCTGCAATTACTCGGGGATGACGTTGCCGAAGAGCAGACAGACCCATCAGCTAAGGTTGAGCAGTGTAAGGCAGTGGACTTCGAGGGCGCTGAAATTGAAATGGGGGTAGCACTGGCATGTCTACTTTCAGATCCTCCGATCGACCATAAGTGCTTGGGGGATAACTTCTCGGTGTCCATGATTGGGGATGAAACGGCTGCGGGCCTACCAGCGACTATTTTGGACGCATCTATCGCACCCTCTCTCACTTGGCAATACGAAGAGAGATTTTTGTCCAGCAGCACCGGGTCAGGTAGTGAACCGGAATCTGATTCCACCGAGTCTTGTGAGTCGGAATCAGGTTCCAGCTCGACTGAGTCTGAGTCTGGTAATCCTGGGGATGATAACCCGGATGCCACAGTCTTGTCCAAGTCGTCTTTTTCTTTCTCTTTTGAGTCTATTGTAACCGAGGAATCTGACGACTTGGATGTGCTTAATGAGAATCAAGTAGCTGTGGTTTCTGAGTACTTTTCTGTGCCCTTGATTTATTGCATTAATTCAGACTTTCAAAAATTTGATGAAAACGACGAGGATGAAATTCCTCCGGTTTTGCAACGCTTAATTGAACAAGAGCAGGAAAGGTTTGTTAAACCGTTAGTTGATGAAATCACTACCGTGAATGTTGGTACTGAGGAGGACCCGCGGCTAGTCCAGATCGGGTCAACGTTGTCTTCGGAGGAACGCGAGCGCTTAGTCGCTTTATTAAAAGATTTCAAAGATGTTTTCGCGTGGTCCTACGAAGACATGCCTGGGATCGATCCTGAGATTGTACAGCACCGGATCCCTCTCGACCCCGAGGCCCGACCCCAAGGCCCGACTTGGTTGGCCAACATTGTTCCGGTGCCAAAGAAGGATGGCAGGATCCGAGTATGCATGGATTTCAGGGATTTGAACAGAGCCAGTCCGAAGGACGACTTTCCCTTACCGCATATTGATGAGTTGGTGGATTTCACAGCAGGGCACGCGTTGCATTCGTTTATGGATGGCTTCTCAGGCTACAACCAAATAGTAATGGCACCTGAAGACCGGGAAAAGACTGTATTCACCACCCCGTGGGGGACATACTGCTATAGAGTCATGCCGTTTGGGCTGAAGAATGCTGGAGCTACTTATCAACGGGCCGCGACCACAATATTGCATGACATGATCCATAAGGAGGTTGAGGTGTACGTGGACGACATGATTGTCAAGTCCAAAGAAAGAGAGGGCCACTACACCGCCTTGCCAAAGTTCTTTCAAAGGATTAGAGAGTTTCAGTTGCGGCTGAATCCTCAGCAGTGTACGTTTGGGGTTACAGCGGGAAAAATGCTGGGGTTTCTGATTACACAGAGAGGCATCGAAGTCGACCTTTCCAAAATCAAGGCCATCTTAGAAATGCCACCACCAAGGACTGAAAAGGAGATGCGAAGCTTTCTGGGTAAAGTGCAATTCATAAGACGGTTTATCTCAAAATTAACCTTGACTTGTGAACCACTTTTTGGTCTCCTGAAGAAAGGCAAGAAATTCCAATGGGACGGCCGATGCCAAGCTGCTTTTGAACAGATCAAGGAGTACTTATAGAAGCCGCCCGTGTTGTCACCACCAGAACCGGGGGAACCGTTGATATTGTACCTCTCAATGACTGAGACCACAATGGGCTTCATGCTTACACAAGAATCTGAAGACAAAGTGGAGAGAGCCATCTACTATCTGAGCAAGAAGATGCTAGAGTATGAGACTCGCTACACACCGTTGGAGAAGGCTTGCTTAGCTTTGGTATGGGCTACCAGGAAGCTGCGGCACTACCTGTTAGCTCACTCCGTAATGTTGGTTTCACGACTCGATCCCATCAAATATCTTTTCGAGAAACCAGCACTTACGGGTAGGCTAGCCCGTTGGTTGTTGTTGCTCTCCGAATTCGATCTGAAGTATGTAACACGCAAGTCAGTCAAGGGAAGAGCAGTAGCAGAATTCTTAGCCGACCATCCAGCGGAAGGGGGTGAAGCAGTCGAGTACTTATTCCCAGATGAGGCCATTTTGCACATCGACGATGAAACTTGGACGATGTACTTTGACGGAGCGTCAAATCAGTACGGGTATGGGATAGGGGTGTTGCTGATAGTACCCGACAAATCCTGTATCCCTCTAGCCTTCAAACTCCGATTCAAAGTCTCGAACAATGAAGCAGAATATGAGGCGTGCATCGCCGGTCTGGAAGCAGCCTTGGAACTAGGGGCAAGACGGTTGGATGTCATTGGGGACTCGAACCTTGTTGTGTCTCAAGCAAAAGGAGACTGGAAAGTCAAAGAAGAAAAGATGATGATGTATCACCAGACCTTCGATTTGTTAATTTCTCGGTTTGAGAAGCTAAACTTTGCTCATCTACTAAGAGAGAACAACAGGTTCGCAGATTCTTTAGCAACTCTATCTTCCATGATAGACATCCCATTCGAAGTCCGGATGCGTCCAATCATCATTGACCAGAATTTGCACCAGCCTATGAATCAATTGCTGCTATAGATGAAGTTCAGGACGAAAACCCCTGGCACCATGACATTTGGAATTTCCTGGAGAAGGAAGCATACCCGCCAGGGGTAAATGCCAAGGATAAAAGGGCAATCAGAAGAATGGCCGTTCAGTTCATCATCTGTGGGGGTAAGCTGTATAAAAGAGGTCATCTGGGAATGCATAAGCTGTGTGTCGATGCCGAAGAGTCAAAGCGTCTGATGGAGGCCATCCATGGAGGGAAATGCGGTGTGCACATGAATGGAGTAATGCTAGCACGGAAGATCCTCAGACATGGTTACTACTGGTCCACCATGGAGGAGGATTGCATCGGTTTTGTTCGGCGATGCCACAAATGTCAAATTCATGCAAATCGCATGAACATTCCGCCGTCAAAGCTGTACAATATGACTTCGCCATGGCCATTTTCAGTCTGGGGAATTGATGTGATCGGGGCTGTCACTCCGAAGGGGTCGAATGGGCATGAGTTCATCCTGGTCGCGATAGATTATTTTGCAAAGTGGGTCGAGGCCCAATCTTATGCGGTGTTGAAGGCTTCACATGTCGCGAAGTTTATCAGAAACAACATCATCTGTCGCTACGGGGTCCCAAACGAGATAATTTCAGATAACGGTTCCCACTTCAAGAAGGAAGTGATTGACTTGTTGGAAAAATACAACGTGGCTTTTTATAAGTCATCCACATACCGACCACAAACCAATGGAGCGGTTGAGGCCGCCAACAAGAATATCAAACACATATTGCAGAAGATGGTGGAAACCTACCGGGACTGGCCAGATAAGCTGCCGTTTGCTCTGTGGGGCTACCGGACTTCAATCAGAACTTCTACTGGGGCGACTCCGTATTCATTAGGCTATGGGATGGAGGCCGTTCTACCTATCGAAATTGAAGTTCCGTCTTTGCGAGTATTGGCTGAGTGTCAAATAGCCGAGGCAGATTTGCAGCAGAGCAGATTTGAGGAACTCATGCTCTTTGATGAGAGAAGACTGAAAGCACTGTACCATGTTCAAGGTTATCAGCGCAGAATTGCCCGGGCTTTTAACAAGAAAGTTAAGTCCAGGAATCTAAAGAAAGGAGATTTGGTGCTCAAGGACAACCGAGCTCCCATCCACGACCCAAGGGGCAAGTTCAGACCTAATTGGACTAGTCCCTACATCATTAAGTCTATCTGGTCAGGTGGAGCTGTGGTTCTGACGGACCTGGATGGCTTAGAGTTCTCACAACCGATCAACATGGACAAGTTGAAGAAATATTACCCTTGAGAGGCTCGCTAGGCCGAAAACCCGAAAGGGCGACCTAGGCAAAGCTCAGAGCACAAAAAATTTGAAATTATAAAAACTGAGCTCGCAAGGTTGAAAACCCGCAAAGGGCGGCATTGGCAAAAGCTAGAGCGTAAAAGGAGAGTGAAAATACCCGAGTGAACCTAGGCCTGAACTACGTAAGGCTTGATTCCCATCTTTGGGATATGTAGGCAACTTTATCCTGAAGTTCAGCCATAAACATTTTTCCCGATCAACTTTGTCCATTTGATCATCTCAGTCATCTTTGTCCATCAGCATTCATCGTGATCTCCGGTGCAGTGCTTCTCAGACTAGGGGCAACTTTCCGTTGCTGTGCAGTGCCGCGGTACTATGCAGACTAGGGGCAACTTTCCAGTTGCAGGAATCCGGGGTTGTGCATCTTAGTGACAGATCTCAGGCGTGTCCAGTTCTGATCCATATCGAAAATAGTTTTGAAAAGTTTTAATAAAAGTTGACTTTGTTCAAATTAATTTTTTACAACTAAGACCATTTTTGGACCCAAGCGAAAAAATTTCAGTACCCACAACCTTCAATTTCATTGATTTCAAAACAGAGTTCTCCTGCTCTTGCATACAAATTGAAGTTCCTTTTTATTACATTCATGAAGAAAACTTGAAAGTACTAGTAAAGCAATAAATCTGGGGCATAGGTAAGTCAGGTGTCCCTGCGCCCCCTCCCAGAGCTGGTAGAAGTCTCTGATGCCAAGCTGGGCCCAATCTGTGCCTCTTCATTGAGCCAATCCAAGCACTCGTCAGACAAAGTGCAACTGAAAGTGGGAGCGAGGGCCAGGAGCTCTCTAGTCCTCCATGCTGTGACATACCGGGCAAGCTGTGCGTCTCGGATTGGGAATGCAGCCGGGTACTCTATCCCCTCTGGCGGGCAAGTCTGATCATGACCAAACTGGCGTTGGAATCGGAATGGGAAGTAGAACACACAGTGGGTCAGACCAATCAACTGGATCCCAATCAGCCGGGACATGCTATAGCTCATCGCCGGAAGATTGAGCTAAGAACAGCGCCAAGGAATGCGATCTGCAGACAAATTGCACATCCAGTCAAACCACCACCCTTCGTCAGAGGCATCGACTAGGCGTTGATGAAAGAAGCAGCCGCAAGCTGAGTAGGCTGGGCAAGAGTCCATAACCTGCAGTTTATCCATCAACCATGCCTGGGGAGGGATGAAAAATGAGAGAATAAAGAATAGAGAGACGTACGACGAGAGAAAAATAAGGGAAGGGTTTTTGTGAGAAAAACCGAGCCTGAGGGCCGAGTGATGTGAGCAAATACATATGTGAGATTGGGTGGGAAACATTACCTGCAGCAGTAGTGGACTTCCAGCAAATCTGGTCGTCTCCCGACGGTGGAAAGTGTCCAAGCCCATCAGCGTTTCGGCCAATGCCATGGCAATACAACTCTTTCCTTCCTTCAAGCCTTGAGCAACCTCAATCAGGCGAAGGCTAGAGCCCGGGGCAAGAAGAAAGTGAGATAGCATGCACAAACAGAGGGCATGTTGTCGAAAACCTTGCCAATAATGGTCGCCGCGGTCACCAGCATCAGAAAAGCGATGAATCAAACCCAGGATGTCCAGTTCCCTGTTACAGATTAGAGACCGAGCATCATGCGGGGTGAGTCCACACATCCGCCCTAAAGCTTGGGCGTGGCCAAAGCGGAACTGAGGTAAAATCTCTTCATAACGTTCAGATTCCATTAAAACTTGAAAATCTTCGAAAGTTGGACATACCTCTTGCCCGCCGAAGCTAAAAACATGTGTTACCGGGTTCCAAAACCTCGCCGCGGCATGGAGGAAGGGAAGGTGCAGCGGAGTACGGCTCAGCGTGAATAGTGCATTCAAGCCGAAACCCCGGAAGCTTAACTTTTCTGAGCCATCTAAAGAAGCGATCCAAGCTGTGAGATTTTCAACGAGAAACGCCTCCATTTTGGTGCAAAACTGAGATGAAATGAATCAACCACGAGGCTAGAGCTTTTAAAGAGAATAAGACACTGTTCAAGGGACACGTGTCAAAAATTTGGTGGTTGCTGGGCTAAGTGGCCGGCCGGCCACCTTTTCTAGCAGGCCGACCACCCCTCTTCTCTTCAATGCAAAAAGCTGGCCGGCCAGCTCCCAAAAGTGGCCGGCCATGCTGCAATGTGTGCCTCAGGTCCCGCTTTACCCTCTGGAAAGAAGTTCCTAGCATTTCCATGCATCGGGAGTGTCGAAGGCCCCAATTTCCCTCAGTTTCGGACGCGTTTCGTCACCCAGATCGTCCGAAATACACTTTGTTTATTGAGTTGTTGTTTAGTCTTGCTTATCGAGTTGTTGTTTTGCTTATCGAGTTGTCGTTTTGTTGGTCGAGCTGTTTTGTTTATCGAGTCGTCAAGTTTTGTGTATTTGAGTTGTTACTCTTTACTTATCAATTTTGTTTTGTTTATCGAGTTGTAAACTTGCTAAGGTTTTGTTGTTTCTTAGTAAGTTAAGTTGTTTAGCTTGTTGTGTCGGTTCACTACCTGACCTGGTAAATACACAATGCACATTTCCATTCAAATCTCATTTTTGTGCAAAATGATGCGATGCGATGCTGAGAACATAAAATACAACACTTTTTCAAAAAACTGTTTCATTCCATCATGCTTCCTTTGTTACAACACCTTTTTACAACAAGGGTACAAGTTTTACAGAAAATAAAACTGTCTAACAATGTACATTGTGCTGCAACTACTAGCAAAAAGGTAAATAAAACAGGGAACAGCGGCATCAATGCTCTCAAGAGCAGGAATAAGAGGCCCTCTTCATCCTCTTTTGCGAAGCAGCCTCTGCACCACCAGCGCCATCTTAGTCGGAGCTGTCGCCCTCGGGATCCTCCTCGGCCTCACCGCCACTCCCGGAACCAGGGTCGGAGCCACCCTCTCTATCAGCAGATGTCTTTGACTGGGGATCTGCAGCCTCCTCCTCCTCGCTGGGCTCCTCCTCTATGATGTGCGCCCTACGTCTGCCTCGTCCGTGAGACGACTCCCCTCTCCCAACTCCTCGAGAAGGCCTAGATGGCCCAGCTCCTCGGGAAGGCCTGAATGGCTCGGCCTGTGACTGAGCATACACCGGAGGCATCTGAAAATGAAGAATGCAATTTGAATACATCAGCCAAAACATGTATATCAGATACAGATGCAAGCAAACTACACAGAGTGGATGTATGCAGATCTAGTGCATAAATGTGGTGTGTGTCAGATGTGCTCTGCACAGACAGCCTATCAATGCAGTAAGATGTTCAAGAATAGCATGTCATCAGAAGTATGATAAATGCAAGAAAACTAAAGGGTACCTGGAAACCCATGATGGACAACTGTGCCTCCCTCCGCAGGACCATGCCCTAAAGTGAGGCTACCATCTCAAGCACCTCGTCCATGTACTCCCGGGGTGGCTGCAGATACGAGCTCAAGTCATCAATGAATAAACAAATGCCAAAGTATCTGTGTGATGAACGGAAAACAGTAGAACATACCGGTGGTGAGTCAGGGTCACTGACATATCGGTGGCCAGGCATCGGAGGCTCTATCGGAATCGAAATCGGGGAGGTAGTCCCGTACTGCCATCCCATCAACTCAGTCAGCATATCTGGCCATCCGGGATGATGATGAGTCGGAGGAATTGGGGGAACCAATCCACCCTCACCCCTAGATGTGCCAGCCCTGCTAGTGGAAGGGGCATCTGAAGTCCGAGCCCTGCTCGATGAGGGCATGCCAGCGGGCCTCCTCGTCAGGGTACGAACTCCCGTCAGTGGAGGCATCAAGTAGGTGTGACGGTAGGTCGCATAATCCCCCTGCTCCAGATGTAGGGAAGCATCGGTACCGTGCATGGCATTAATGACATTCTGAGGAGAGAGCCTATCAGCGGTCCGCATATCATCTGGAGGCGCTGAAGGAACGTCCTGCTCAGGGTAACCCCATACCTGACGCAAGAAGCGGTCCCCCAAAAACCAGGCCCTACTAACTGGCCCCTCGAACAGGATCCGATATTGAGAGGCACCCCATGCTCCAGCAAAATGGAATCGGAGGTCTCTACCCAAAGGCGCCCAAGGCTGCCATATGATCTGCCGATAATCAATGCATAAGCTGATCAAAAATTGTAAATGTGCAAGATTGGAAGCATGAAGAACTGAGAGTTCTGAAATACCTCTGATGACCGCACTGTGTCAAAATACTGCCGTAAATAGAGAAGGGACTCCCGAGGTCTCGGCCGGTACTGGCCCTCGAATACGAGTGAATACAGGGTCGTGAGGGGCACCTCCACTATAAGCTCCAGAGCCAGTGTCGGGAAGTATGTGTAGACCCATAACTGTGAAAAACAGAGCAATATCCATCAGAATACAGAATGCCGAGTGCAGAATGCAAATACAAAATGCTGAGAGCAAAGTGCAAGGTACAGGATGTAAAGTGTGCCGTGTGTGCAATGTACAAGTAATGAGAACCAGAAATGTAAATCAAGAGGGCAGAAAGTACCTCCCAGGCCCTCCAATAGCCGCCGACCATGTTCCCCTATCCGCGGGAGATCGCACTCATATAGCAGTAGAGAGTGGCCAAGCTCGCACCACCCCAGTCATATCTACTGACCTGTGATAGGTCCACCAGAGCACTCAACAGATAAAGCCCGACAATGTTCCCTCTATCGGCAAACAGGGTGATCCCGAAGAGAAACATCAGGAATCCGCGGGGATACTGCGCCACCTCCTCTCGAGTCTCGAGCTCCATCTCCACTCTCCTGAAATGAGAAGAGAACCAGGTATATCGAACTCTACCTGAAGATCTGTCAACAGGCGGGCGAGCCCCCAATAAATATATCCAGACGGCCTCCCACTCGCCCATGTCCTCATCGTATGGGATGGCCCAACCTCCCACATCAAGGCCCGTCAGTATGGCGAAGTCAAATGGGGTCATGGTCATATCCCCGGTAGCAGAAAAATGGAAGGAGTTGGTGGTGTCCCACCATCTCTCTACCAAAGCACCCATCAGTGTCCTACTGGCAGGACAGCAGGAGAGCCCAGTGCAAAAGGTCCCGAACCCTGCCACATCAACCAAATCCCGAACAGCCTCCGGGAGCTCAGCATACCACTCTCTCGCTTTGACAGAGCCATATCCTCGCACGGTATGAGAAGTCACCTACATTCAGGATGAATACATGCATTCAGTTCCAAAATAAAATGAATAAGCTGCGTGCAAATGAAATGAATAAGTTGCGTGCAAATGAAATGAATAAGCTGTGTGTGGAATGAAATGAATAAGCTGCGTGCACAATGAAAAGTATGAGCTGTGTGCAAAGTCAAATCAGATACAGAATCCGAGCTGTGTGTTCGACATCAAAGTATGGGCTGTGTGTTCATCTCAGAATTCAAGTGTTTGGGCTGCGTGTTCAACTCTCAATCAGTGTGTGCTGTGTGTTCACCTCAACAACAAGCTGTGTGTTCGACATCAAAGTACGGGCTGTGTGTTCATCTCAGAATTCAAGTGTTTGGGCTGCGTGTTCAACTCTCAATCAGTGTGTGTTGTGTGTTCACCTCAACAATGGGTTGTGTGTTCGACATCAAAGTATGGGCTGTGTGTTCATCTCAGAATTCAAGTGTTTGGGCTGCGTGTTCAACTCTCAATCAGTGTGTGCCGTGTGTTCACCTCAACAACGAGCTGTGTGTTCGACATCAAAGTATGGGCTGTGTGTTCATCTCAGAATTCAAGTGTTTGGGCTGCGTGTTCAACTCTCAATCAGTGTGTGCCGTGTGTTCACCTCAACAATGAGCTGTGTGTTCGACATCAAAGTATGGGCTGTGTGTTCATCTTAGAATTCAAGTGTTTGGGCTGCGTGTTCAACTCTCAATCAGTGTGTGCCGTGTGTTCACCTCAACAACGAGCGGTGTGTTCGACATCAAAGTATGGGCTGTGTGTTCATCTCAGAATTCAAGTATTGGGCTGCGTGTTCAATTCTCAACAAGTGTGTGCTGTGTGTCCACAATCAATAAACGAGCTACGTATTCAAAAAGTTAGAATGTTTGAACTATGTGTTCAAGATGCAAACGGAATACGGTGCTATGGACTAAAGATTCAAAACAGGCTGTGTGCTTGAGTGGGCAGATAAACATAACGAAGGCACGAAATACACGGAAAATGCAGAATACATTGCAGAAAATGTAAAAGTGGAGCAAATACCTCATGTGCCTCATGAGAAAGGTGGGACTCCGGCTCTCGCAAAAGCAGATCCCTTGGCGCCCGGTCGTCGAAATCAGTGAAATGGTAGAAAACCGCCCGCGGGAGGATGTGCTCCTGAGGATGATACCTCTCGGGATCGAACGGCTGAACTCTCGGGGGTAAAGACATGATGTCCGGCTCACCCCCGGCGCCCGGAGGACCTCCACCATGAGGGAAATGACCAGCCATCTCGAAAAATCTGCAAAAAGGAGCAAAAATGAGCAAAATGAGCCAAAATTGGAAAAAGTCAACAAAAGTCAACTCTCGGGAAATGAAAAAGTCAACAAAAGTCAACTCCTGAGAAAATCTTCCAAATATTGAGACAAACTTACCTCAAGTGGTGAAAATGAGAAAAGAAGCCCCGAAATCAAAATTTAATCGGTTCAAAGTGAAGAGAACTGAAAGTTTTCGCGAAAACAACTTGCGTGGGGCGTTGGAAAACATGTATAGAGCGCAGATCTGAGAGAGAAAATGGTTTGGCAGGGAGGAGAGAGCAATTTCAGAGCTGCACTGGTGAGGAAAAGTGCTTTGGATAAGCACATTTAAAGAAAAGAAGGTGAAAAGACCAAACTGCCCCGGATTTGGCCTAGGTGGCCGGCCGACCACCTTTTCTGGCAGGCCGGCCACCCCTCTCCCTCAAACATGGCCGGCAGCCTCCCCCTGGCAATAAAACTGGCCTGTGGTGTTCCCAAAGTGGCCTCCAAGCTCTCTGCAAATTTTGGTGATGATTGGAGTCCCCGGGACCTGAAAAAGTACAAGAAAAGTGCACTTTTTGTCGCGAAATCCCTCCGCGGGAACTTCAACTCCAACTTTCAACATGTGTTTCATCATTTCTCGCCGAGGGCAAGATGTATCCTTTTTGAATATGTTGTGACCCCTCCGGGAGGTAAACCGGAGGTCGCGACTGAACCACCTTCGTCGAAACTCGCATTGCTCCGCTCGTTGTTTCGTTTCAAAATGTGCACTCAAGATTACACTTGTTCTACATTGTTGTGTACATCACCTGCATTCTCGTGCACACCACTTGCACGGTTATGCATGTCTCCTTGATATTGTCATACCTTTATGCTTAAACTTGCGTTGTCACGTACGTTGCTTCTCGCATTGCGATACACTCGCCCATCGACACCGTGTTTTGTCTGCGCTTGATATCACACTGAACATATGTTGCTAACTATGTTGTGCTTGTTGAGTTTCTTTCTTCTACAGGCACGATATTGTATGTACGGTTCATTTGAGGCTGGTGCGACCAGACGAATCGCACAGGTATCGTATCTTCTTCGTGTGAGACGTGGCGAGAATCCGATCATTCTCCGCATTCTTCAACTGCATGAAAGGTAGTTTTGCTTTGCATTCTTGCTTAAAACTGTTGCATCTATTGTGAATATTTGCTTCATTACAGCTTGCTGCCTCGCATGATCATTGAGTTACATCTGGCTTTGTGCACATCGCCTTGCATTTTGCCCCCCGCCTGCGGGCACATCTTCCTGTTCGTCTCGTATGTTTGTCTAAGTCTTCGGCCTCGTCAAAAATGGGTCGTCTCTGGGCTTTGACATTCACTCCCGTCATGTATGACTTTCGAGTTCTGTCAAAGAGGGGCAACTGTAGACACCCCATTTTTTACCGACCTTAAGACTCAGACGTCACCGATTGAGCGCTTGGTGATATTACATATTGTGCTCGTTCTGAGGTGGCGGAGTCACGGCTGCGAGCCTTGCCTCCGGACTTCCGGACTCTTTTGTGCTTTGCCTCGGTTCGCGAACCAGGTCTTGTTTTCTCCGTTTTCTCTTCCCGAAGGGAGGGAGAGGTCTCGTAGATCATCTCTCAGTGGCTGTCGGCTACGTTTTGTGGTCGTAGGCCATTTTTTCCCATTTGGAGCCCGGTTTTTGGTTTTTCGGAGCCGTTGGCCGTGTGACTCGGTTCGGGACCGCTTAACCACCTCCGTTTGCTTCGGTTTTTGGCGTACATCTTATTTACTCCCTTTTGAGGGACACTGTCACTCGAGAGGCCAACTTCGTGGTCAAACGCCACCTTCGGTGCTTAATAGTCAGTTTTCGGGGCCCCGGCTGCGTGTTTTGGCCCCCGAACCTTCGTTTTGCATCGGTTTTGGTCCATTTTTGGCAAGGACCTTATTTTCATTGTTATGAAGGTCGTAGAAGGGTGGGAGGCTAGTAATTGTTCTGAAGGCTAGCTTTATTCCTTCATCGCTCTCCGTCGCCCGTTTTTCTCGCTAGAAAGCTGATGTTGACCATTCCCGGGCCACTTTCTTTGACCCTCAACCACATATTTGTGTTGTACACACCTGGGAGGCCACCAATATGTCATGGCTGGCCAGGAATCATTCCTGACCCTTTTGAACCCCTCTAAAAAGCTAGCTTTTCTCTCTCCTGGTTCACTTTTTCCAGTTTTTCTCTACATAGCTGTGTTGTGCACACATGGGAGGCCACCAATATGGGGTGGCCGGCCAACAATTTTCATTGACCCTTTTGACCCTAGCCGGCTGGCCAGGGGAGGTGGCCGGCCGGCCACCTGAAACCTCAGAAACTGGCATGCCATGTTCCTCTCCCTGAGTTCATTCCAGCTGTGCCCTCTGTTTCCCCCCAGATCCTGTATCCGGGGGTGGTCTTTTGGGGGGGAAATTTGAATTGAATTTTCCCCCCCTTTCCTCCACTCCTTTTCCTATATAACCAGCACCCCCAGCTGCATTTGGAGAGGTTACAAAAATTGGTTTTGGGCTCTTGCATTCAATCTCCCTCTCTCTCTCTACTCCAAGCATCAAAACCCCTTAAGCCCTACACCATTTTACACTACAACCCATAGTACCACATCTCCAACATCCATTCCAGCAACTTGAGGCTGTTTTCCAGAGGTTAAGAGCTCCCAAACCTGGTCCAAGAGCTGTTGAAGCTTGGTTCTACAAGGGTGAGTCCCATTTTCCCTCTTTCTTGCCTTATTTTGCATGCTATTTTAGGCTTTGTTGCTAGCATTTTTGGGCTCCGACCTGAACTTTAAATAGTCATATTTTGAGCTCATCTCCATGTTTAATTCAGGGTCTTTCTCTGTTTGAGGTCTTCTCCTCACCCTTTGTGTTTAAACTCTCTTTTAGGCCTATTTTTGCATGATATTTTAGGCTTATTTGTGAGCTGTTTTGGACTTGGTCATAAACTGTGAAATGTCTTATTTTGAGCCTCTCTTCAACTTTGTTGAAGGGCTCTCCTCTGTTTGAAGTCAGTTGCTACCACTTGTCTCTTTATCCCTCTTCTAGGCCTTTTTCTTGCATATTGGTTTAGCCCCACTTGTGTTCATTTTCGAGGCTTGATGTAAACTGTAAAGTGCCATTTTTTCAGCCCCTCTTCAACATTGTTGAAGGGCTCTTTGCCATTTGGGGCCATCTGCTGTCCCTTGTCTCTAACCTCTCTTTTTGGGCCATTTTTGCATGATAGTTTAGCCCTATTTGTGTTCATTTTTGAGGTTGTCATAAATAGAAAAATATCTTGTTTTAATCTCATCTTCAAGTTTATTTAAGGTTCCATTTTTTTTGAGGTCATATGCTTCCTTGTATGCTTGATTGTCCCTTGTTTTGAGCCTTACACCTAAGCTTTTGTTGCATGCTTTGTTTGGCCATCTAGCCATTGGAATCCAGTGGATTTCCAGTGGCTTTGATGCTATTTTGAGTCTCCAAATAAGAGGGGGGTGACCCCCTCTCACCTTGACTTGTTTGATGGTCATTTTGACCTTCCAAAGGGACCCCTCTTTGCATGCTTCTTAGCCACTTTTCAAGGTCAATTTGGTGAGTTTTGGGACTACCATATTTGATTTTTAGAGTTGTTTGTGCCATGCTAAGTGTCCTTGATGCATGTGCTTAATAACCCCTTTGTATGCCCTCTAAAGGAACCCATCATTTGTGCATGTGTTGATTGCATTTCAGAGGTTATTTGATCATATTTTGGCATGTTTAGTTCACTGATTTTTGTTGGTTTGATGAGTTCTCACTTGCTTCACATATGTGCCATGTAATCCATGTTTGATAGTCAAAATTGCATGCTATGTTAGGTCATCTTGCTAGCATCTTTTGGCCATGCTTTGAACTAGAAATATTCATGTTTTGGGAGTGCCTTGGTTCTGTCTTTATGCTTCGTGATCAAATAATGCATGCTTTGTATAGCTGTAAGTCATTCCATGTGCCTAGTTTTGAGTTTCGAGGTTCATCTCATGCATCTGGTGCCATGTTTCCATGTTTCGGGATCATTTTGCATCAAATTCCGGTGCTGGAACTTGCATGTTTGTATGCCATATTTCATGCCTTGCCATGCCTTGTTAGAGTGGCATTCGTGCCTTAGGATCGGTCCTCAGTTTGCGTGCATGCGTGCACGCATCTTGAGTGTCTCATTTTCATCTTATGGCCTCTGATGTGAGTGTGGCTGAGGTCCACTCATGTTAGTGGAAGCCCATATCGCATTGTGTATGCCATTTCACTTCACAGCATTGTGTATGCTAGGTTGTATGTTAGCGCATTGTGTATGCCACGTTACCTCGTGCATCGCGTATGCCATTTCATAGCATTGTGCATGTTAGGTTGTATCTTAGATTGCATCCATGCATATCATGCATATTGCACTGTGCTTGGGATAGGAGTTAGCCCGAGCACGGGAAACGAGGGACGCTTCGTACTCCGAGTGACGGAACGTGTCTCAATTCCCGGTCACCGACACTTTGGATTAACCATGATGGAGTCTCGGTCTTGTTGTGTTTTCATGTGCATTCATTTCACATTGAGTCGTGCAATTCGACTCCCCGGCCATCATGCATCGAGATGCGTAATTGGCGGCACGAGGATCGAGGCATGCATACATATGTGAAAATACATTGCTATGCCCCTTTCCTGCTCTCTGTTACAGCAAACCAGAAGTCAGCAGCTTTCAAAAGCCTTGCACAGCATTCCGGCATCAATTGCAAATAGAGGCTAATTGGGGCATCGCGATGGATTTCTGTCCGAAGCAACCCGAACATGCATCATTCATCATCTAGAGCAGAGTCGAGGCAGTCCCTAGCTTGCATGCTAGTTTACAGCTTTCCTAGTTTGATTTGTTAATTAATTAGGAGTTTGTATTTATTCGGACTGTATTATTTATTTGGGACTGTATATTATTTATTCGGACCCTCCGAGCGAGGGCAATGTTATAATAAGTGTGCGTGCGTGTGATGTATGTCTTCCAACCCCACGTCTTTCTCCCTTTTATTTACCAGCTTATGATGGTTAGATTAGGGCATATTTCAATTACCATACAGTATGATAGCATGTTTGCATCATTCATCTGTTTTGCATGCACCGGGCTCGGCGCATCATATTAACTGCATTGTACTTCAAATTCCAAAGTTGAATACATGTTATCTGAAGCATCTCATATGCCATCTTTAGAATAGCCGAGCCTATCTTAGTTGCATTTTTGCATGTGTTGCATTAGGCATTTCTGTATAGTTAGGATCATGCATGGATTTCTAACATAGTTTCTGTTTTGGCTTAGAGTACTCAGTAAGTTTTTACGCTTTAGCATCCTTGCACGTGTGTGAGTGACTGCCATGATAGCATGCTTACCATGAGGCTATGTGCTTATGTGATATAACTGCCTGAATGCCTGTGGGTGAAGGTTGGGTTATTTGGATTGGAACAATTCATTCGCTGTGAGTTTTAAGCCCACTAGATAGTGGCAAAACCATCTTTTCTAAGCTCACCCGAGGGTGGCAAAAATCTGTATTTTAAGCCTACTTGCGAGTAGCAAACCGTTTTCAAAAACAAACATGAAATGTTTTGTTCCAATTCAAGCGATCCAGTCTATACTTGTATGCTGCGCGCATCACATAGTAAATCTAGGCTAATAACCGGAATAAGAACGCATAATGTTTTCAAAACTAGATATCATGGTTAGTAGAGGCCGATCTTTGATCGGGCGAGCGGGGGTGCTCACGAAGTGACCTTCCCCAATCGTACCCAAGTTCTCGAGCCGAGGCAACTTTGGTGATGACGGACACGTGGCCTTAGGCAACGAGTCAGGGTTTCCTAAATTTCCCAAAATAAAATATTTAGGTGGCGACTCTGTATCTGGCAAAGCAGTCCATGTTTGACACTTCTTTCTAAAAATCTGTTTTCTCAAAATGATTTGCCGGATTTGGACTCTTTGGTTCAGATTAAGAACCGTGACAATTTGAGTCCTGAACTGTAGCGAGGCCCAAGGGCGCGTCTACAGCGCGTGTCAGGTACGGTTCAATAAGGAAGGGACGCGTGGCAAGAATGGTTGAAATACCGTGCGTGACAGCTCATTCGCGTGTGAAAACTCTTGGAGTTCTTGATTTAATGAAGCGGGGACCTCGGCTGGGAGGACGATCTCGGCTAGATAAACTAGAACAAACTTAGTAATTGGTTCTAAAGCATTAATGAAAACACATTGGAGTGTTTATCGTATGGAAGCTGATATGTGACAACCTCGGTAACAAAAGATAGAGCAAGTTTAACCGACGTGCTAAGGGTTCAAACAATGTAAGTTCCATCACCTTAGGATGCCGAGGTAATAAAACTTAGGGGGCAGTTGTGGGGACATATTTTGTGGAAAGCAACACGTGGCCAAGGTGGCACCGAAGTGCCAGTCGAGGTGCCACGTGTCCTTGACTTGACGCTGAGGTAATCTTGGCTAGGCCGAGATTATCTGCGCAGATACCGAAATCTGAGATGAGCGGATAAGTTACGAGAGTCCCAAAATAAGAGAGGACTTTAACCTGGATAAGGATAAAGCTCTTAGGGAGTTTATCTTTATCTATTTAAGAGTCTTGAATAAGCATTGAGCCAGAGTCCATTGAAGCTAGGCTTCTACAAGGATCAGATCAGTGATGGTTATAAAAGTAAGGCACCCTCGTAGGTCTAAGGTACGCTTTCTGTATTCTGAATAGTGAGTTAAGCACTTTTGCTATCTTTGAGAGATAACTGACTTGATCGTCGGAGTGCCCCCGAGTGGACGAACCACCGCCAGAATCTCTTCTTTCTGTGACAGGTCGTTCGAGCTTAATCTATTCTACCAATGTTCTCCAACTGAGTATCTGTTTGCCAGTGTGGTCAGAAATTGACTCACACACTAACTATTCCATACATCCATTTCCATTAAATCCCAAATGCCAAATACATGCTATTCACATCTCAATGCCCCAGTTCCAATCCTAAGCATACATTTTACAACAAGTATGAAATGGAAGCCAACCAGATAATAAGTGCCCTACAGACTTACAAATTTATCCAAGAACATTCTTGGTTACACAAAATGGAGTTTCAACTCAACGCAAATACAGCCCTGGGCTTACATTCAACAAATAACAATAAAACAAAAATGAAGCCTCAACTCCAAGTCCTCCTAAGTCAATGTCTTGGCAGAGGCATAGCACCTGTACCTGAAATGGTTTCCCTTATAGGGTGAGCCACAGCCCAGTAGAGATATACTACACAACATATGAACCATGACAAGACTAAAGAGGAGTATGCTTATGCCATGCTCATGATAAAACAATCTATCTCTCTTTTATAAAGGATGCAATGCTGAGATGCAATAACAGATATAAAACCATTTCCATTTTAAACCATATTTGTTAAATGAATACAGGCTTTGTAAATCTCTAGGTGAGTGTTGTAAGTAGGCCCTAATGCACTACCACTATCATTTTTACCAGTAAACTGGAAGGCTCAACACCTAACCGTGCGGTTCTACACACCCTACCCAGATTCACTAAGTATTCATCGTTTCGCAAATAGATACATTTCCAAACATCTCTAAAAAACAGATACATTTCCAATGAAATGAATGTAATGCAATGTCCAATGCAACAAATGAGGAATGTGGTTCAATTTACCTAAGTCTCATGCATTTTTATAACAATCATGGCCATTCTCCACCGATAACCGAAAACAGATATTTCTAAACAAGTATTTAAATAATCAAATTCCAACAATTGCGATAAATACAATTTATTCCACATCTCATCAAATATAAACAATTACACTAGTTTTCATATCACAATCACGTCCAGTAACCTCTCAAGGTCCATTTATAACCGTGTCGGTTTTATTCTAACAGATACATTAAATAAAATAATGCCGTTAATGCCCAAGAAAACATCATTTTCTTTCCAAACTCATTCTCCAAGCATTATTCAACTATGACATACTATTTTGATCAAAATTCCCAAAAGTTAAACATAATTCTTTTGTTTTGTTTAAAAATGCTCTTTCGGTCGCAAACCGGTAAAAATTTCCAAATTGATCAAATCGAAATTTTTTTTGTTCAAATTTAAAACATAGCTCTTTCATAACCTTACAAACATATTCCAAGTTTACATTTTCGCAATTTGGCATCAACTCTTTATTTTTCTCAAAATTTTCCTTTTAAGCAAATAAATCACTAATTTTTCAAAAATTCTAATTAAATTATATACAACTCTAAACTCCATATAATCAAGTAAAAGTGTATAAAAAAGTGTAGGAAAAAACCCTACTTCAAGCTAGAAGAGGAAACAAGCAAAAATTTAAAATTTTGATTTTGTCGAATTTTGATCTCCACCGGTCAAAATGTTACTCTCGCCAAGCTCTTCATTTTGGCCTCAAGAACTAGGGTCTAAAACTTAATCGATTTTGGTGGATCAAGGGTTTTACATGATAGATGTAAAAAAAAAAAAAAAAAAAAAAAAAAAAAAAGAAAAAAAAAAAAATCTAAGACAAAGAGAGAATTGAGAGCCATGAGAGAAAGATCTAGTGGTGTGTTGCCTTTTTTTTTTTTTTTTTTATTTTATCCCTCAGCCCCCCAGAATTGCTCTCTGCCGAGCTCTCTTTTTTTCTTTCTCAATTTCCTCCCTTTTTTAGAGCCCACCGAACCTCCTTTAACAACAATAATGCTCTCTTAAAATAATATATAATGATTCTCCACCTTGCTTTTGAATAAAAGACCAGAGAGATAGACATAAGGTTCAGCCACTTCTTTGGTTTTTTTTAATCATTTTCTTCCACCATCTTTGAACCACACCCGTGTATATATAAATATATATAACTAAAGGTATATTTTAGGAACATTATAATATTTTGAAACATAAGAAATAAAATGATATAATTATTTTCTCACCACAAAATATATTTCGTTTAATGGTACACACCATAAATATTCACAACTCTTTTATTGTAGTCAAATAATAATAATAAAGTACAACACTATTACATGGTTACTAACGGGTCACAATTCAATCAATTGGGTCCAAAATGAATAGAGTTTAATAATTTAAAATAAACCCCCAACTGAGATTAAAGTATAAATTAACTTTAAAAGACTTAAGGTGGTCCCCAACATTCACATAATTAAATATGAACCAAAATGATTAAGTATGGGCTAATCAAATAAAATCCAAAAATTTAATTTATATCTCATTTATTACTCAGGACCCAAGAATCACTATAACTAAAACTAAAAAAATAATTTTGCCAAGCGGGCCTTACGAAGTCAAAATCAAGAAGTAATTCAATTTATTTTCACCAATTTAAATAGAATGGTTCACAACACCACAACAATAATAATAAGGGCAAAATTCAATTTGATTCAACTCGTTACATTTTTGGATGGCTGGCCTGGAAAAATAGAATTAAATCAGCTATCTTCTTGCGTAGAATTGGCATTTTGGAGAGAAGTGTCTCCACCTTATGCCCCTTTTGTAGTTCTGAACCTGAAACTTCTTCTAATGTTTTACTTATTGCACTTTTTCCTGGATCATACGGTCTTCGGTGATATACAATTGGGGGTTTCAATGGAGCATCCCAGAATCAGTTTAAGGCCTTTTCAATTGGTGGTTAGGTGGGTTATTCAAGAATCTTGACAGGAAAATTTGGAGAGCTATCCCCCTTCTTATTCTTTGGTCTCTTTGGAAGCATAGGAATGAGTGTGTTTTCTCTGGGACCTAACCCAACTCCTCAGACCTTTGTCAGCTCATCAAAATTAGAACAACTCTATGGCTCAAAGCATCAATCAAGAATTTTCCCTACTCAGTTGATGATATTGTGTCCAAATGGAGGCAAATTAGAGGTGGTTATTAAAGCTTGAGTTGGTTCTGCTGCTAGCTGTTTGTTTTTTCTTTTTTTCTTTTCTTTGTCTTTCTTTCTAGTTGGTTTTTTACCAACTTGGTGGTGTGCTAGCATATGATTTTGGCTCTCTCTGGTGCCAACCTAGTTGGGATTAGTTTGTGAGCTATGATACTCTTTGCAGCCCTTTCCTTTATTGATTGTATCATTGTTTTACATTGAAGTAATCAATAAAGTTTCTTTTGCCGATCAAAAAAAAAATGGACCCTGTCCATCCATGTCAAAACCATACACATCATGTGGGTATGGTTTGGAAACTAAAAACAAATGGACAATCACTTTCATAGAATCAAGATTTGTTTGGATGGTAAGAATCCTTATCACATTTTCATTATCAGTATCAAAAGAGCCATGTTGGAGACACCAAAGAAATTATCAAAAAATAAAATAAAATTATTAAACGCTTCACATTCATATGAGTGTTTGGTAATATTTTTAATAAAATATTTAGTGCCTATAGCATTTTTGGTATCAAAATTACAAGTTACCTCATTTATTTTAGTCAACAAAATTATCAAACCTACAACCAATGCCAATAGCTGAATCTTCTCTAGCAAAAAAGAATGGAAAAGAAATTTTAGCAAATCAAGCTCTAATTTATAAATGATTAAGACTTTCCTCCCTTCAGTTGCAGCTTAGCAATTGACTTTTTAAAATGATTTTTTTAATTTTTTTGCCATTTTAACTTGGGACTAAAAGTTTGTTTGTTGGCTTTCTTGACTTTTGTGAGAAAATAAAATAAAATTATTATGATTTAGATATGACATTTTGTCGTATTGACTTATTTGACTTATTTTGTCTTTTGTGCTTTTTTTTTAGTCAAAAAGTCATTGCCAAACGAATCTATTTGCTAAATCAGATTCCAAAAATAGAATGTTTAAATAAAAATGCTTGTTCATGATTATGTCTTAGAAACAAGGGAAGAAAATAAATTAGTGGTATATTCCCAAAATAATTACAAATTTATAAACACTATTTTTCAAAGATGCAATTGGGATCTGTTTTGGTTTGTAGCAAGAGAGGAGAAGCTAGAATTGGGGGCCTATTTCGGGATGTGGGGGCTTTGTGAAACGTTTAGGAGGGGTGTCCGCTGTTGCAACGGAGTTGTAGGCGATATTTCAAGGTTTGTGGGCTGCTTGGTTAAAGAGCTTCCGGAGTGTGGGTAAAGTTGCTCTTGACTTTGGTTAAGCAGCCTAATCGGATACATCCAAAGCATAATATAGTGTTGGCAATTCGGAGTCTCAATTCGAAATGTTGGAATTGTTCTTTACAGCACTTGTGAAGAGAAGTTGATGGTTGCATAGATAGAATGGTGGTAGAAGGTTTGCAAGCTATATTCGAGTTGAAATTTATCCAGATCTTCCTCGGTTTGGTTAGACCTTTGTTGATTTGAGATTCAGTTGATTGGGGCTCCTCTAGAAGAGTAGTGTCTTAGTTCTTCTTTCTTGTTAGGCCTTTTGGCCTCCAACTTACCCAAAAAAATAAAAAAAAGTGAAAAAACAAAAGGAAGATGCAAACAAAATATAAATCACCTCAGTTAGCAAAAAATTTGGTTTGGGTCAAATCGACAAAGGAGATTCGACAGAATAACCAAAATTTCACAAACAACAACAGATTAAGCAATTGTGGTTTGAATATCCTAGGCCTTGACAATTTTAAGGACTTCTTTGGAGGTTGTAATGTGAAGAAACAAGTGTGAATAAACTGAAATTCGATTGAAGAACAAGTAAATTTGCCCCTTAATTACAAGAATTAAATTTCATGTTCAATGTGCATAACAATCGATAGAAGAAAACGTAGCCACAGAGGCTGAATTACAAATATAAATACTCCTAAGTTCAAATGCAATTGCTAATTAAGCTTTGCTACTCCTAATTCCACATGGGTTTTAAATGTTGTTGAAACCCCTATTTACTTCAAATTTTCAGCCTTTATGCTGCTGGCCTTGTTACTTCTCTACTGCCATGTGTCCCACCATGGAGCAAGTTACCTCCACTTCCTGTATAACTGCCCATGATCTCCATAACTGCTAGTAACTGCTTCTCTGCTGCAGTATTCTCTTTCCCTTGCAAACAAGACACGTACCCTGCATCACTTACATGTCTAACTTCATGGCTTGACACCTCGGCCACATTTGGCCATATCCCACTGCACTATTAAGTGAATTGACTGGAGAAAATGCATCTGCCACATCTGCTCCTTTAACTATTTTGCTTTTGTCACCTGCTCTGCATTCTGAAACCCACATCTTACTATAAACTCATGATCTTCACCCCTAGCATCCACTGGATCAGCTGTCTGTATTTTGTTATGCTTATTCGACAGAGAAAAATAAATTTTAGTGCCAACAATGCCCCCCTCATTCAAGACAAAATATATATATATATATATTTTTGTTTTTTGTTTTGAATAAATATCAAAAGGAACAATTTAAAGTCTTGACACTCATATACTTGGGCGATTTATAATTATGAACATTTAGGCTCATAAAGACAAACCCACATATCAAAGCCCAAATACCTACAATAAAACCCATATGCTAAAATTGATCCAAAATACGAATTAAATAGGCCCAACTGTTATGCCCAATTGTCAGTAATAGGCCTAAGCTCAATTAGGAGGGTCCACCAAAAGCTATTTAAGTGCCAGAATTCAAATCATCACTTCACTGCTCTCACTTCCTCAGCCTTGCTCTGCATTTTGACTCTTCAACCTTTCTTCTTCGAAACCCTTTTGCTCACATACTTATATGGCGCCCAAACGAGCTCAAATCAAAGGAAAGAAACAAATAGAAACGTTACCTACACAACGTTTCCCATATGAGTTCTAGCAGCTACTCCATCACACATCTTCAACAGCTGCATTATTCCTCGCAGAAACTACACTGCACAAGGGGAATTGGGTCCTACTTTCACTGTAACATTTCCTAACGAACTTACCCATTATTACCCTATCGCAGACACCAAAGTGATGCTCTTCCATAAGACCAAGCTGACTTGGCACCATTGGGACTCAAGCCCTAACCCTCTGTGCTCATGGAAATAAACTAACCCTGACTGAAGGTTGTGGGTCCAACGAATGATGGTGTACGATATTGATCTCTGGAGGGCTTTGGCTATTAATGATGCCATCAAACTATCAACCTTTGCCCTAGACATGGACAAATGGGCCATCAGTGTTGCTGCCTGCTTTTGATTTTTATCCTGCAACTCCCTCATCTTGAGGTGTGGTATGATTTCTCCCAACATTCTTGATGTCGTTCATTTAACTAGCCTCCCTACTTCTGGCCAACAAGGGCACTTTTAACCCCCAAGACACCTATCAAACTTGACACTAACCTTGGTTATGGAAAATTTCAAACCAAATATCAAAAGTTTGGCCTTGAACCCTTAGATGAAGAAAGAATAACCTTTTACCTATTATGGCTTTATCAACACTTATTGTGTGTTCTTGGTTTTAAAATTACCAAAGAATACTTAGCTCTTGCCACATGCATCCAAGAAGGCATAGAACTAGCCTTTGCTCATTTTTTTAAGGCACCCTATACAGAGGTTTGTTTTCCTTAGTTGATAAGTAAATTGATCATAACTGTGGTGGCTCCTTCTGGCTTTTCCAAGCCTGGTTTTATGCCTATTTTCCTGAAATTAGGCCCACCACCCAAACTCCATATCTCTCACCGTGTGAAAGCTATGCTAATTTTTTTTCTTTCCATTAGACCAGCTACCTCCAATTCCTTACCAAAGTGTTCACGACTCTCTATGAACTACCTATCGACAAGGATCCCCTGCTTTTTATCCCTTTCCAACATTTTCATTTTACTTCATCTAGACTCACATGTATTAATGCTGAGTCCCATACCTTGGATGATGATTGGAAACAAAAACAAAAAAGCTTTTGGGCTCAAATCTTTACCCCTAGATATATTCTGGTGAGATGGTCTCTCTCCACTAGTTGACTCTCAAACTGCAGCTTTGAGAGCTATAACCCTTGCCAATGGGCCAGGCAAATAGGTCTATATTAAGCTGTTCCTTTCCCTTATTTCCACCCCACAATTCATGAACAAGTTGAAGCTAGACTTCAATTTAAAGATCATTTAGATGTGGAGACTGTCTTAGCTAAGAATCAGAAGTTATTTGACCAATTTAGCTTTTACTACTACAACACCACACCCTACCTTACCACAAGATTCAAGGAATGATCGCTTCTTATGAGTGCAATGATCACTATAACAAAAAAGGCCTTTGGTGACAAACTGATTTTGTCTCCAAACATCAAATTTTCATCACTAAAGTGATCTGCAACGAAAAAAATTTGTCACCACATTCGTGGCCTATACGTTGTCGCTGAAAGTACCTAGTGATGAAAAACAGTTTCGTCGCGTATTTTTGATTTTTGGCGACGAAATGTTTCATCTCCGAATGTTAAATTTTTCGTCCTCTATAACATCAATTTCGTCGCCAAAACTAAACAATATTTTATTTTAATTATTTTTCGCGACGAAATATTTCGTCACCAAATAGATTTTAGTGACGAAAGTTTTCCTCACCAACGATATGGATTAAGGTGACAAAAAAATTTGTCACTAAAATGAGCAGAAAAGAAAATTCTTCAATGACAAAAAAACATTTTGTCACCAAATATTTCAATTTAGCGACGAAATATTCAGCAAATGTGACGAAATTATTTGTTTGGTATTGTATCATTACTGACAAAATTATTCTTCATGGTTTTTGAAAACTAATAGTGACATTTTTTATTTCGTCACTAATAAAAATTAAAAATTTTGAAAATGGGGGTACTATTTTCTTCCGAAATTTTTTCTTTTTAGTAATAATTCCCTGCACATTTCAATAACATGTTCAATAAAATATCTATTACAAATCAATACAGAAATCTGTTCATTTTCATAAACATCACAATCGAATTTCAGCACTATCTACAAAAATACAATATGAACTGCATGCGGATTATAAACATGTCTCCTAATATTCACAAAAAATGTGTACTAATATCCACAAAAATATAATATCAACCGCATGCGGATTACCAAACACATCTCCTAATATCCAACAAAAAACATGTCTACTAATATCAACAAAAATAAAATATCAAGGGTGGATTACCTAACATGCCTTGTAATACCAACAAAAATAGAAAATTTACAACGCAACCAAAATACATGTCAGGTAATATGAACAAAGACACAAAATCAGCTACCATTTGCCCTCCAAATTACCAAACATGTCCATATCAAATCTCGAATGTGCAAAAAAATGAAACACAAAAAAAAAAAAGAAAAAAAAAAAAATGCAAGTTAGACAATTAATATCTTATCCATAAAATATACAATTTAACATGCATTTTTCGAATTAGTTTTCAAATCGGGAGTCTGGTGCAAGTTCCGTAAGTTTTCACAACTTACATTGGTCCCTTCTGACGTGTTTGAGGTGTTCCCCGGGCCGTCCTGTGGCTGTTGCACGATTTTGGCCCCTAAGGTCTATTTTCAAGCTCAAGTGTGAAAAAGTGCAATTTTGGACTTAGTTTTCAAACTAGGAGTCCCGTGCTTGTTCCGTAAGTTTCCACAACTCACATTGGTCCCTTCCGAGGTGTTTGAGGTGTTCCCCGGGCCGTCTCATGGCTGTTGAACGAATTTGGCCTCTGGTGGCCTATTTTCATGCTTAAGTGTGAAAAAAATGCCTTTCTGGACTTAGTTTTCAAACTGGGAGCCCGTGCTAGTTCCGTAAGTTTCCACAACTCACATTGGTCCCTCCTGAGGTGTTTGAGGTGTTCCCCGGGCCGTCTTGTGGCTGTTCCATGATTTTGGCATCTGGTGGCCTATTTTCAAGCTTAGGTGTGAAAAAGTACATTTTTGGACTTAGTTTTCAAACCGGGAGTCCCGTGCTAGTTCCGTAAGTTTTCACAACTCACATTGGTCCCTCTCGAGGTGTTTGACGTGTTTCTCGGGCCGTCCCATGGCTGTTGCAAGATTTTGGCCTCCGGTGGCCTATTTTCAAGCTTAAGTGCGAAAAAGTGCATTTTTGGACTAGTCTCGTCCTAGTTCCGTAAGTTTTCACAACTCACATTGGTCCCTCCCGAGGTGTTTGTGGTGTTCCCCGGGCCGTCTCGTGCCTGTTGCACGATTTTGGCCTCCGAAGGTTTATTTTCAAACTTAAGTGTGAAAAAGTGCCTTTTTGGACTTAGTTTTCAAACCGGGAGTCCCGTGCTAGTTCCATAAGTTTCCACAAATCACATTGGTCCCTCCCGAGGTGTTTGCAGTGTTCCCCAGGCCATCTCGTGGCTATTCCACGATTTTGGCCTCTGGTGGCCTATTTTAAAGCTTAAGCGTGAAAAAGTACATTTTTCGACTTAGTTTTCAAACCGGGAGTCGCGTGCTAGTTCTGTAAGTTTTCACAACTCACATTGGTCCCTTCTATGGTGTTTGAGGTGTTCCCCGGGTCGTCTCGTGGCTGTTGCACAATTTTAGCCCCCGAAGGTCTATTTTCAAGCTTAAGTGTGAAAGAGTGCCTTTTTGGACTTAGTTTTCAAACCGGGTGTCCCGTGCTAGTTCCGTAAGTTTCCACAACTCACATTGGTCCCTCTCAAGGTGTTTGAGGTGTTCCTCAGGCCGTCTCGTGGCTGTTGCACGATTTTGGCCTACAATGGCCTATTTTCAAGCTCAAGTGTGAAAATGTACATTTTTGGACTTAGTTTTCAAACTGGGAGTCCCGTGCTAGTTTTGTAAGTTTTGACAACTCACATTGGTCCCTTCCGAGGTGTTTGAGGTGTTTCCCAGGCCGTCTTGTGGCTGTTGCACGATTTTTGCCCCCGGATATCTATTTTCAAGCCTAAGTATGAGAAAGTGCATTTTTGGACTTAGTTTTCAAACTGGGAGTCCCGTGCTAGTTCTATACATTTCCACAACTCATATTGGTCCCTCCCGAGGTGTTTGAGGTGTTCCCCGGGCCGTCTCGTGCCTGTTGCACGATTTTTGCCCCCGACGGCCTATTTTCAAGTTTAAGTGTGAAAAAGTGCCTTTTTGGACTTAGTTTTCAAACCGGGAGTCCCGTGCTAGTTCCGTAAGTTTCCACAACTCACATTGGTCCCTCCCGAGTTGTTTGAGGTGTTCCCCGGGCCGTTCCATGGTTGTTGCACGACTTTGGCCTCCGGTTGCCTATTTTCAAGCTTAAGTGTGAAAAAGTGCATTTTTGGACTTAGTTTTCTAACCGGGAGTCCTGTGCTAGTTCCGTAAATTTTCACAACTCATATCGGTCCCTCCCGAGGTGTTTGAGGTGTTTCGTGGGCCGTCTCGCGGCTGTTGCACGATTTTGGCCCCCCGAAGGTCTATTTTCAAGCTTAAGTGTGAGAAACTGCATTTTTGGACTTAGTTTTCAAACCGGGAGTCCCGTGCTAGTTCCGTAAATTTCCACAACTCACATTGGTCCCTCCTAAGGTGTTTGATGTGTTGCCCGGGCCGTCTCGTGGCCGTTGCATGATTTTTGCCCCCGAAGGTCTATTTTCAAGCTTAAGTGTGAGAAAGTGCATTTTTGGACTTAGTTTTGAAACCGGGAGTCCCGTGCTAGTTCCGTAAGTTTCCACAACTCACATTGGTCCCTCCCGAGGTATTTGAGGTGTTCCCCGGTCCGTCCCGTGCCTGTTGCACGATTTTGGCCCCCGGTGGCCTATTTTCAAGCTTAAGTGTGAAAAAAGCGCCTTTTTGGACTTAGTTTTCAAATCGGGAGTCCTGTGTTAGTTCCATAAGTTTCCACAACACACATTGGTCCCTCCCGAGGTGTTTGAGGTGTTCCCCATGCCGTCCCATGGGTGTTGCACGATTTTCGCCTCCGGTGGCTTGTTTTCAAGTTTAAGTGTGAAAAAGTGCATTTTTGGACTTAGTTTTCAAACCGGGAGTCCTGTGCTTGTTCCGTAAGTTTCCACAACTCACATCGGTCCCTCCCGAGTTGCTTGAGGTGTTCCGCGGGCTGTCTCATGGCTGTTGCACGATTTTGGCCCCCCGAAAGTCTATTTTCAAGCTTAAGTGTGAGAAACTGCATTTTTTGACTTAGTTTTCAAAGCGGGAGTCCTGTGCTAGTTCTGTAAGTTTCCATAACTCACGTTGGTCCCTCCCGAGGTGTTTGAGGTGTTCCTCGAGCCGTCTCATGGCTGTTGCACGATTTTGGCCTCCGGTGGCCTATTTTCAAGCTTAAGTGTGAAAAAGTGCCTTTTTGGACTTAGTTTTCAAACTGGGAGTCCCGGGCTAGTTCTGTAAGTTTCCACAACTCTCATTGGTCCCTCCCGAGGTGTTTGAGGTGTTTCATGGGCCCTCCCGTGGATGTTGCATGATTTTGGCCCCCGGTGGCCTATTTTCAAGCTTAAGTGTGAAAAGGTGCATTTTTGGACTTAGTTTTGAAACCGGGAGTCCTGTGCTAGTTTCATAAGTTTCCACAACTTACATTGGTCCCTCCTGATGTGTTTGAGGTGTTTCCTGGGCCGTCTCGTGGCTATTGCACGATTTTGGCCTCCGGTGGCCTATTTTCAAACTTAAGTGTGAAAAAGTGCCTTCTTGGACTTAGTTTTCAAACCGGGAGTCTCGTGCTAGTTCCATAAGTTTCCACAACTCACATTGGGCCCTCCCGAGGTGTTTGAGGTCTTCCCCAGGCCGTCTCGTCGCTGTTGCATGATTTTTCGAATAGTTCCATGCCTACATGTTGGAATAGTTTTCCACGTAGTTTTCGACTTAGTTTCATGCCTACATGTTGGAATAGTGCAAATTTCAAAGTAGCTTCCTAATTGGGAGCCACGTGCATATTTCAGTGTTTGTGATGTTTCTCGAGCTTTTACATGCATAGTTCCCTATCTTAGTTGAAGAAGAAATTTCTACTAAATTAACATAGAAACATAATATACTGACCAAGAAGCTTGTCCATCAGAATCTGAACTTCCCCCACTCTCAAAATTTCCCGTGATACCTTTCTGCCTCAAACACTCGATGATACATTGTATCTTCTTGCTTTGTTTCTTCTCTGACTTTTCAAACCTTGCAATTTGGTCATTTTGTTGTGCTATTTGTAGCTCGAGGCATTGAACATAGTCACTATTTTCAGTAGGTGCAACAGTTGTATTCACAGAAAAAGAAGGCCTCATTCCGAGTCCTTTCACATAACCTGGCCTTGGCTGAAGCACCTTGACTGACTACTCCTCTGGGGTCAAGGGGATCGCTCTAGTCTGCGAGAGGTGTTCTGCTTGTGTCTGTATCATGTTGTCCTATTAATTTGAAATAAATCAAACAAGTATTAGTTATTCTACCCTACACAGCAAAATAAATAATATTATCAAAATTGAAAGGCATTGCCTTGTACATACATAATTAACTTGGCTCTCCGATGAAATCCATTCATGCGTGTCCGAGTTGTAGTGGATAGACTTGTAAAATTTTGCTAAATCGGGCACTTTGCCATTTGCAATTATCTGCTTCATTTGTTTGTCAGTGTTAATTCAATGATTTAAATAACAAAGCCTACTAATCCAATAAAATAAATTAGTAGAACGCACCGAGCTGTGTACCCTGACCGGGATTGATTTTGATCCACATCGATGTTTTGTTTTCATTTGCATCCTATTATTCATATTAGCTAGTGATTGTTCCTACACAATTGAAACATCAATACAAACAAGAAAAGATAACATTAGTAAGAAAAAACTTAATTTTTGGCAATTAACATACATAAAACATTTTACCTTGAATTTTTGACTATTCCACTTGTCAATTAGAGATGTCCACTGATTGAGAGTAACTCTTGCAGGTGGGTGGCTTCTCGCGTAATCATCCCCTCTTGCATCCTTAAGTTGCTTGTATTGTTTGTGCCACTTATAAGTGAAACCACTCAATCATCGACCAAACTGTGTGTCTAAAGCCTTTGCTACATCAGTTCGATTGCTTTGTAGATCAAACTGATCCTGCAAAATGAAAAAAAAAATTAAAAATTACAAAGAAACAGAGCCTAAACATGAAAAGAGTTTGTCAATAATTACCGCCAAGCGTTGGATCATCGGCTCCTTATCAGCAACATTCACCTTCTTCCACCTGTGAACGCTCAGGTCTGGTAACTGCGTTCGAACCTCTATACTAATCTTGGAGACTGGCTTGGAGGCTGTGGGAGCCGAATAAGTCGAAGAGTTAGAAGGGATGTATTCCAGAAGTCAGGGACTGTTCGGCTCCGTGCTTATTAATTAAGATGCCGAATACATCGAGATCGCCGAATAGACGGGAGAGATGTATTTGGGAATAAACAAAAGGATAATAAGTAAAAAGTGGGCTCTGGACCCGAGCTCCAGAGAATGAGTATAAATACAAGAGCTTCAGATTTAGAAAGGTATGTAAGAATAACTCCCATTTAACTTAGTGAACAAGCTTTCTTGAGTATAAGAACTGACTTGCCCGTCGGAGTGCTAACCTCGGCACCCCCGACCGGAGTGTTAGTCTTTGCAGGTGACTAGCTGAGGATGAAGAGCGTCTCCCAGGATCTGAAGAGTATTTCCAGAATCACTTCCCCACAATTGGCGCCGTCTGTGGGAATACTCAAGTACATCCATGGAAGGCGTGACTCAAGATCCTCCGATAGCCACCGACGCGATCACACAGAGAGTCGACCTCACTCCGGCAAATACGCTCGAGAAGGAAATCATCGTTGCAAGGCGTGCCTTGAATGTCGATTCACCAACGGCTTCAGCACAGGAGACGATGCTCGCCATCATGGAACGAGCCAAACAGACCAAACGCAGTTTACACAACATCATCGCTGAGAACGAGCGCCTTCGCCGCGATCTGGCCTTGGAAATACCAAAGTCCAAACAAACAGCGTGCCAAGTTCCTGAGAGACCCCCAAGGGCAGGCGATCTATGGTCTCAGGCCCGACAGCAAAACACCGACGCTTGTTGTGCTTCAGCCGATTGCTTTGAGGAGTTGACAAAAGACGAACGTCTCCAGCAGAGTGTTCCGCATGATAACATCCATATGATATACAGCCTGCCGAAAGCCCCAGCCGTACATGCAATCCAGTCCCTCCCAGGCCCCCAGCAGCAACTCACGCCAACAAAGCGACCCCGAGAATCGCCAAGCATCACCTTCGACGACTCTGATTTGATCGGTGTAACACTCCCTCACATCGATCCATTGGTTGTCGCGCTACGTGTAAACCGGTTCACCGTCGAACGCGTTCTTATAGACCAGGGTAGCACTTCGGAGGTTATGTATTGTAAAACCTTCATCAAACTTGGGTTCAACGAGTCGTACCTGACTCCGGCCCCCTATCCACTGTTCGGCTTCAATGCCAATCCCGAATACCCCCTGGGAAAGATCAGCCTGCCCATTTGGGCGGGTTCCAGAACGGTGGATGTAGAATTCCTGGTCGTCCAGCTGCCACCGCCGTACAATCTCATCATCGGGCGATCGTGGTTGCATACCTTGCAGGCCGTCCCAAGCACCTACTATCAATTGTTACGTTTCCCAACGGAACACGGCGTTGAGCAGATCCGGGGCTCCCAAAAATCGGCACAAGCATGTTACCTCCTGGCCACCAAAATGCCAAAAGAATTGCAGGTAAACTCCATTGAGGTACCCAATCGAGAAATCCTGGATGACGTCGGGCGGCAGCCAAGCGAAAAGGCCACAGAAGGTTTAGACCGAGTTGACATCGATGGAAGCCCGGAAAAGTTCTTCATGATCGGCACCTCTTTAAATCAAGCCGATAGATAGCAGCTGATCTCCTTTCTGCTCGCCAACCTCGACGTCTTTGCGTCGTCTCCGTACGAGATGCCGGGTATAGACCCATCAGTTTCACAACACCACCTGAACGTCGACCCCACATATAAGCCGGTCATTCAGAAAGGCCGTCGGTCTGCCGCAGAGCACACTACTGCCGTTATAGAAGAAGTCGACAGACTGCTTGACGCCGGGGCAATTAGAGAAGTCACCTACCCTACGTGGCTCTCCAACACAGTGGTTGTGAAGAAGAAAAATGGAACTTGGCGAGTGTACGGTGACTTCACGGATCTGAACAAAGCTTGCCCCAAGGACTGCTTTCCCTTACCCAGAATCGACCAACTCATCGATGCAACGGCGCGCCACCAACGCATGAGTTTCCTCGATGCTTACAGAGGCTACCATCAGATCGCCCTGCATCCAGATGACCAGGACAAAACTGCATTCCTCACCCCAAGAGGAACCTACTGCTACAAAGTTATGCCTTTTGGACTGAAGAATGCATGGGCAACTCACCAAAGACTGGTCACCGCTATGTTCAAAGAACACCTCGGCCACACTATGGAAGTCTACATCGACGATATGGTGGTCAAGTCCAAAGAAGAACGGGATCACATAGCCGATCTAGAGAAGACATTCGGCATCTTGCGCAAATACAAAATGAAACTGAACGCGTCCAAGTGTGCGTTTGGAATCGGCTCCGGCAAATTCCTGGGATATATCGTCAACCACCGTGGAATCGAAGCCAACCCGAGGCAAGTCACAGCGATCTTGGAACTCGGTTCCCCCTGATCAGTGAAAGAAGTCCAAAAGTTGATGGGGATGGCCGCTGCACTCAATAGATTCATCAGCCGATCAACAGACCGTTGCAGACAATTCTTCCAGACGCTACGTCAAGGCAAAGCTTTTGAATGGTCGGTCGAGTGCGAAGCAGCTTTCACCGGGCTCAAGACTTACCTCCGGTCAGTACCTCTCTTGACAACACCCGCTACCGGTGATCCCCTCATTCTGTATCTGGCAGTGTCCGATAGGGCCGTCAACGCCGTACTATTAAAAGAAGAGGAAGGGCAGCAACGGCCAGTGTATTACGTGAGCAAGGCAATGGTCGATCCCGAGACACGTTATCTTCCTCTGGAAAAACTCATCCTAGCCTTGGTCATGGCAGCAAGAAAACTGATGCACTACTTCCAGGGACATAGCATTGGGGTGATAACAGATTATCCCCTCCGGTCAGTACTACGGAGTGCAGAAGCATCAGGACGTGTTTCAAAATGGGCTCTTGAACTCGGCCAATACGACATTCAGTTTTTACCCAAAACCGCAATCAAGGGACAGGTGCTGGCCGACTTTGTTGCCGAATTCACAGGCGGGCTTTCCGACCTTAAACCCGCCGACGTTCTTCCAAAGGTTGAAGTTCGATCAAAGCCGAGCTAGAGAATTTATGTCGGGGATATTTGGCAGCTATACTGTGATGGATCGTCTAACCAACGGGGCTGCGGCGCAGGCGTGGTAATCATGTCTCCCGACGGCGCAGTAATAGAGCAGGCCATCAAGCTTGGCTTTGAAGCATCAAATAACGAGGCCGAGTATGAAGCCCTCTTAGCCGGTCTACGAAATGCACATATTCTCGGCGCTCGGCGATTGCTAGTGTTTTGTGACTCAAAATTGGTAATCAACCAGCTAAAGGGGGAGTACACCGCAAAAAACGACCGTATGGCGGCTTATATGAAAACGGCCAACTCTTTGCTAACGAAGTTTGACCATCACGAACTGAACCAAATAACACGTGATCAGAACACACATGCAGATGCTTTGGCATGCCTAACCTCCGCCATCAATTTTGAGCTCAAACAGACCATTGAAGTAGGTTTCATCCCGAAGCCGAGTATTGGCCCTTCGGAGGAAGCCCACGTCACCGTTATAGAATCCGCATCAAGCTGGATGGACCCCATTGCCGGATTCCTCTCTTCTGAACAACTCCCAGAGGACAAAAAAGAAGCACACAAGCTGCGCAATAAGGCCTTGCGATACTATCTGGATCCACAAGGAAGGCTTTATAAAAAGTCCCTCTCCGGTCCCTATTTGGAATGCGTACACCCGAATAAAGTGGAGGAGCTTCTAACTGAGATACATGAGGGCAGTTGTGGTGCCCACTCTGGCGGACGCTCCCTGGCCCATCGAGCTATAACACAGGGGTATTATTGGCTGACAATGAGAGCCGACGCAGAAAATTATGTTAAAAAATGTGAACAATGCCAAAAGTTCTCCCCACTAACCCATTTGCCCGCCGAAGGGTTGAACTCTATCACCAGTCCCTGGCCGTTTGCTCAATGGGGACTGGACATCGTAGGACCGTTGCCAAGGGCCCCAGGAAACAAACGGTTCTTAATCGCAGCAACAGATTACTTCACAAAATGGGTCGAAGCGGAGGCTTTAACACATATACGAGATGCCGACATAAAGCGCTTTGTATGGAGAAACATCATTACGCGATTCGGCATTCCAAGAGCTCTCATCTCAGACAATGACACCCAGTTCGATTGTGGCGTATACTGAGAACTGTGTAGCAAATACGGTATCGTGCCTTACTTCTCTACGCTCGCGTACCCCCAGAGTAATGGTCAAGCCGAAGCCTCCAACAAAACCATTTTGGACGGCATCAAAAAGAGGCTGGAAAGAGCTAAAGGCAAATGGGTCGAAGAATTGCCGAGCGTATTATGGGTGCATCGCACAACACCGAGGAGGTCCACCGGAGAAACGCCGTTTGCTCTATGCTTCGGAACCCAAGCAATCTTACCCCTGGAAATCGGTCTCCCGACTTTGAAATCGCAAGCCTTTTACACGGGTCAAAATGACATGATGCTCGCCCTGGACCTGGATCTAATTGAGGAATGAAGAGACCGCGCCCTGGGCTCCATGGCACAGTATCAGCAGCAGCTCGCTAAGTCGTACAATCAACGAGTTCAGTTGCGCCGTTACACTCCAGGAGAGCTGGTCCTGAAGAAAGTACTTCCAGCCGACCGAAGACCGGCCGACGGAAAGCTGGGTCCAAACTGGGATGGCCCCTATCAAGTAGACTCCATTGTAGGAACAGGGGCATATCGGCTCTCAGACATGTCAGGAAGAAGCCTGCCACGACCTTCGAATTCAACGCATCTACGAAAATTTTACCAATGACCCGATCTGTGGGCTTGGTACTTGTACATATTCTGTTGAAATGCAAAAGTTTCTCGTTTTTATGCCTCAGCTCATACGCTTCTTAAGGGCCGAATAAGTCTCCGGATTCGGAGCGCCCTTTGGATGAATAACATCTAAGGGCCGAATAAGTCTTCGGATTCGGAGCGCCCTTCGTGGATACCACGATTGGCCGAACAAGTCTCCGGATTCGGAGCGCCCTTTGGGTGAATGACATCTAAGGGCCGAATAAGTCTCCGGATTCGGAGCGCCCTTTGGATGAATAACATCTAAGGGCCGAATAAGTCTCTGGATGCGGAGCGCCCTTCGTGGATACCACGATTGGCCGAACAAGTCTCCGGATTCGGAGCGCCCTTTGGGTGAATGACATCTAAGGGCCGAATAAGTCTCCGGATTCGAAGCGCCCTTCGTGGATACCACGATTAGCCGAACAAGCCTCTGGATTCGGAGCGCCCTTTGGGTGAATGACATCTAAGGGCCGAATAAGTCTCTGGATTCGGAGCGCCCTTTGGATGAATAACATCTAAGGGCCGAATAAGTCTCCGGATACGGAGCGCCCTTCGTGGATACCACGATTGGCCAAACAAGTCTCCGGATTCGGAGCGCCCTTTGGGTGAATGACATCTAAGGGCCGAACAAGTCTCCGGATTCGAAGCGCCCTTCGTGGATACCACGATTGGCTGAATAAGTCTCCGGATTCGGAGCGCCCTTTGGATGAATAACATCTAAGGGCCGAATAAGTCTCCGGATTCGGAGCGCCCTTCGTGGATACCACGATTGGCCGAACAAGTCTCCGGATTCAGAGCGCCCTTTGGGTGAATGACATCTAAGGGCCGAATAAGTCTCCGGATTCGGAGCGCCCTTTGGATGAATAACATCTAAGGGCCGAATAAGTCTCCGGATTCGGAGCGCCCTTCGTGGATACCACGATTGGCCAAACAAGTCTCCGGATTCGGAGCGCCCTTTGGATGAATAACATCTAAGGGCCGAATAAGTCTCCGGATACGGAGCGCCCTTCGTGGATACCATGATTGGCCGAATAAGTCTCCGGATTCGGAGCGCCCTTTGGATGAATAACATCTAAGGGCCGAATAAGTCTCCGGATTCTGAGTGCCCTTCGTGGATACCCCGATTGGCCGAACAAGTCTCCGGATTCGGAGCGCCCTTTGGGTGAATGACATCTAAGGGCCGAATAAGTCTCCGGATTCGGAGCGCCCTTTGGATGAATAACATCTAAGGGCCGAATAAGTCTCCGGATTCGGAGCGCCCTTCGTGGATACCACGATTGGCCAAACAAGTCTCCGGATTCGGAGCGCCCTTTGGGTGAATGACATGTAAGGGCCGAATAAGTCTCCGGATTCGGAGCGCCCTTCGTGTGGATCACGATTTAGCTAACCAACTATATGGTTCCTAATTAAAGCCGATCGACGCATATTCGAACGTTTACATCACGCCATACAAAAGCTGACAATAAATTGAGATAAGGCGTTTAATTACGCACAAAACATTTCAAAAGCTGCTAATAAAGAATTTCTATTTATTCAAAAGCCGCCAAACATTTCAAGCATTTGATAAAGTTTTCTATTTATTCACAGCTAAGTCTATTTCAACATTATGGCCCACTAAGTCGGCGTCTTCGTCGTCGCTTCTCTCAATTTCAAACTCGGGATACGGCAGGTAATGCCGATGATATAGGGGCGAAGCCGAATTTATGCCCACTTGCCCAAGAGCTTCCACGGTTTGAAGGGCCTTGATCCAGCCATGCTTGAAACCACGATTTTCGCATCGGCAAACTTCCTCAGCTAGGTCTGGTTTGGTCTTCTTGATCCCGGCCTTCAAGCCGCCCTGATATCCTCTTTGGTAACCCGAGGCCTCTCGCTTCGCTCTCTCCCCCACGCTCTTCGCTCGACCGGGCACCACCGACTCGGCCGCTCGAACACTCTTCAGCTCCCGAAGCTCACTCTCAGCCTTTTTCGCGCGAGCCTCCAGACTACAATTCCTTTCGTTGTTTTTCTCACTCTCACGTCGGGCTTCGCGCAGACGCATCCCGACTTGATAAGCGCTATACAGTCCCTTGACAGCCCCATGTATGCCATCCCGAAATACTTCGAAATCTTGACGTCCGACCATCGACTGTTGGACCTCCGGCGGAAAAATCTGCCGAGCGAACTCGACTGCCACATCTGGGTCTTTAATTATCGAATCCGCCTTTGTCATTGGTCTATTCTTCACGAGAACCGCAAAACTCAACGGTTGTGGCGCTGCGTCAGGCTCAACTTGCGGTTGTGGGCACGGGGAATCTCCCCGTTGTCTGTCCTTTCGGGGTGATCTGCTTCGACGACTAGGGGGCGCTGTTTTTCCCGATCCATGGATGCTCTTTTTCTCGTGTGAATAGGCTCGCTTCTGCGTTTCATTTTGACCTCTAAACCCAGCCAATGTTGGCCCCTGCCAGGTTTGGATCAAGCCTGAATGGAAGTGAGTCGAGTTGTTGGCATGAACTCGCCCATTTATTCTGGGGTACATGCAGCTCCCCCGAGGAAACGTCAGAGAGACTGAGCGCCAAACGTCGGGTGCCCCTCAGCCAGCCCACGACTCAGAGCCATCGGCTCATTCGGTTCCTCAGGCTCGCGCCCTGACTAAGGCAAGGGCAGATTCATTAATCTAGTTGGCTATATTTCAAGCGCTCTTGCCGGTTAACCTAAGATCGCTGGGGCAAGGGCAGATTCATTAATATCGCCGAGTAATTTATGCCTCAGCCAGCCCACGACTCAGAGCCATCGGCTCATTCGGTTCCTCAGGCTCGCGCCCTGACTAAGGCAAGGGCAGATTCATTAATCTAGTCGGCTACATTTCAAGCGATATCGCCGAGTAATTTATGCCTCAGCCAGCCCACGACTCAGAGCCATCGGCTCATTCGGTTCCTCAGGCTAGTGCCCTGACTAAGGCAAGGGCAGATTCATTAATCTAGTCGGCTACATTTCAAGCGCTATTGCCGGTTAACCTAAGATCGCTGGGGCAAGGGCAGATTCATTAATCTAGCCGGCTATGTTTTCAAGCAATATCGCTGAGTAATTTATGCCTCAACCAGCCCACGATTCAGAGCCATCGGCTCATTCGGCTTCGCGGGCCCGTGCCCTGCCTAAGGCAAGGGCAGATTCCTTAATCCGATCGTCCGGGCTTAAAATTAAGTAATATCATTCTTCACCAGCAAAATTGAGCACAACTCATGACATTTTATATATGCAAAATAAATGAGCTACAAGCCCGGACAAAAATGTCTGACAAAACAATTGTAACAATACATCTGTGAAATCCTAATACATTTGTGAAATCCTAACAGTCAAATGCCCAGCTCAGCCTTCGGAATCAGTCTCCAACGGCTCGACATCCACTTGCTCATACGGCACTGGCATAGTCAGTGAAACTCCAGCTGCAGCAAGGGCTTTGCGCCAGCCATGTTTGAACCCCCTGTTTTCGAACTGAGGGACTTGGTCCACATATTCGGCGAGCCCAGCATCTTTCCCGGCTTTGAATACTTTGGAAGCAGCCGCCTTCATTTCAGCCAACTCAGCCTCCAGGCTGGCAACCGCCTTCTGGGACAATCTCAGTGCCGCTTCGCTCACGTCCGCCTTCTTCTCGGCGTCCGCTCGGGATTGATCCGCAATGCGGGCCTTCTCTACCTCGGCCTCGGCCCAAGAAGCTTCCTTGTTCGCTCTCAAAACTGCATCCTCGGCCCTCTTCCTCTGGCCCTCCACTTGCTTTCGTAAGCGGCCAATCTGTTTCACGGCGTCGAGATGCCGATGTCCCATATCGGCTATCCTTCCGACGGTCTGCAAAGGAAGAACCCAAAAACATAACCTCAACAGCACTCGGATAAAGTGAAGAAAAGTCAGAATACATACCAGAAGTGCCGATTGCGCGGCTAATGCTGTCGCATTCATATCTGGTTCAACCCGGAAAGCCTCCATATCAGACGGCAACCACGCAGACGTAGCCACACCGAATGCAACTTCTGGATCTTTAAGCGCCAAAGCGTTAGAGGGAACCGGCATATCCTTTACCATTGGACGAATGACAAAAGGAACACCCTCATGAGATCCTTCCAATCGAGGATGCTTACCACCTTGTTTGTCTGAACCGGCCTTGAGGTCAGCAGACCGTTTCTCTACCTTCTCCCCGACTTTTTGGCCGACTTCCCCGGCCGACGGAGATTCAGCACTCTGACTTTTTTCCTTCTCCGCTACAACCCCCAAGGACTCTGATTCGGCAACAAGGAGGGGGAGCCGAGATTCAGTGGCGGGCGGTATTTCAGACGAAAGGCCCTCCGCTCTTCGCCGTGCGGCTAGCCTCTCCGCATTCGCCTTTTTGGCAAGCTTTGTCAGACTCAATCCGGCCATACTCGCGGAGTCTATGATGGGAAAATCCTCTAAGCGTTGAAGAACGTCGGCAGAAGGAAGATCCCCTGGTCCCGATGAAAACGGAGGATCGGCGGAATCCGATACCTCAGAGTGGGTCTTGGATTGATCTGATTCGGCAATATCAGCTACCTCATTTCGCTCCGAATCGGACCCTTCAAAGCCTACCTGCCTCAAGTTTTTGAAGTCGGACAGAATAAGAGCGGTAAGGGAATCTTCGCCCTTCGGAATCGGTATGTTATCCGCCGCCGAGAAGGTTGTGTATGTCGGCTCATAACAAAGCAGAATGTGAGCCGCCCTCCCCTGTTTCTGAAGGCTTCGACGGCCGAAATACCTGAGAGCAACCCTAATATCTGAAAGAACGGCGTCGTGGGTTGAAGATAGTACTTTTTTCAAACCCCTCCCTGCACAAGACGAAGCCGCAAGATTTCAATGGAATAGGTTTTACAACAAAAATGAACACATAACAAAAACAAGGAAATACTCGGCGACCTGGCTCGCCCCTCCGTCTGGGAATAGGGTCAACACGATCCTCCCCTTCGCCAAATTCCCAGTTACCCTGGACAACGACCATAACATCATCAACTCTTTTCCCAGAGCTGGAAAGCATAGTGATTAGTTGATGATCGGTGTCCTTAGCTCTAAGGAAATAACGCCCTTGCCGACCGAAAGACTTAGCCAAGGCATAGCAATGCCGGATAGCCGGAATGCCAAGGTTAATTCCAAGACGAAGATTCAACGCTACAATCCCCATTGTAATTCTAAAGAAATTCACGTTAGGTTGAGAAGGGATTAAATCCCAATGGCGAAGCACAGCCCTTAGGAATGGGTGTAGAGGGAAGCGGACTCCGCCCTCTACGATTGACAAGAGAGGAAAGACGATCGTGGTTTCGTCCTCCCTCTCCATGTCAAGGGTGCCGTCTGCCAAAAGTGACAGACGGACGTCATCAGGAATAGAAAAATGGCGTCTAAAACCAGCAATTCGATCTGATGAGAGGAGATCTTTCAAATGCTTCGCCATACCCTACAGTTGACACAGATGTGCCAAAGAATAAACTGGGAATAGTTCTCGAAGCAAAGAAGTGGATAACTTACAGAGGATGAAGAAGATATTGGAGGAGATAAAATTACAAGGACGATCCAAAAGGCAACCCAGCGACCAGTATCACGGAATGTGAATCCGAAGGGACGCTAATCTTTAAAATCGCAATGAATAGGTATGTACGAAGAAGAGGGAAGTCGGTACGACAACCAAAAAGGGGGCGCACTTAGACGTGTGCTTCGTAGGCCCGACCGCCAAAATTTTGGTTCTGAGTATTCAAAATTCGGAACCAAGCACTCCAGCCAACATACGTTGGGAAAATGCTTGGGGGGCAATTGTGGGAGCCGAATAAGTCGAAGAGTTAGAAGGGATGTATTCCAGAAGTCAGAGACTGTTCGGCTCCGTGCTTATTAATTAAGATGCCGAATACATCGAGATCGCCGAATAGACGGGAAAGATGTATTTGGGAATAAACAAAAGGATAATAAGTAAAAAGTGGGCTCTGGACCCGAGTCCAGAGAATGAGTATAAATACAAGAGCTTCAGATTTAGAAAGGTATGTAAGAATAACTCCATTTAACTTAGTGAACAAGCTTTCTTGAGTATAAGAACTGACTTGCCCGTCGGAGTGCTAACCCCGGCACCCCCGACCGGAGTGTTAGTCTTTGCAGGTGACTAGCTGAGGATCAAGAGCATCTCCCAGGATCTGAAGAGTATTTCCAGAATCACTTCCCCACAGAGGCGTTGTCTCCAACTGGTGCACGAAACTGTTCAGGTATAGGAACTAACATCTTCCCATCCTTTTCGACAATGCGATGGGCATATATGCTGCGTGTTGGGCCACGATCACGTCTATCATGTGATGCTGTAAGGATATAATATTAATTGAGTTAGTAAGTAAACAAATGCAAGTTAAACCTTCAAAACAACTTTGCAAACTTACCAACGATGCTAGATGCAGTCACCTCATCCTCAGGTTGCACATTATGAGGTGGCAAGGGTTGGGTATCGACCTCCTCACTTGGGGAATCAATTCTTTCCTCTGGGATGGGAGTTAATGGCCTTGAATGAGACCGTAAACGGAGTCCTGGTGCCATCTGTTGTTCCTGAAAGAACATAATCAAACAGTGAAAACACTATTTAAAAACAGTTAAAATATATTTTAAAAAGATATGATGTGTAAGATATGTGAAGAAGAAATGTAAAAAGTAAAAGACATGTTCACACACAAATATAAAATAATGTGTATAATACCTCACGGGGGGTCAAAGGAACCCAATGACTCATCATCATTGTCATCCTCACTCTCTGAAGGGTTATACTCAACATCATCATCTACCTCAACCCTAATTCCCTTTTCCCTTGCAGTTGCACATTTGGGCTAAACCGCACTCCCTAAAGAATTTGTAATATTCTTCACTCCAAGATTGTTCATTACCTCACAGTTCTCCTTGATTAGCTTATTTCTTTGTTCTCGTATTCTGTTAGCTTCTTAGTTCTCAAATCACCTGGTTTCAGCCATTATTTTTTGCCTCGGACCATTTTCTACAACTATATAACATAATTCAACTTTAATTGAAAAATATAGACAATGTCATCATCCACCATTACATAAAAGAAGAAAAAAGAATAAAAGTACGTTAATTAATAACATCTGTTCGAAAATAAAGTGATATATTAAAAATTACATATCATAATCCATATCAGGACCATATCAACATCAGGATTGTTATGTTCTTCATCTCCTTCATCATCTCTATTCTCTTCCATTATCGCATCTGATGACCCTACTTCCGAAATAACATTGAATTCAACATCATCCCTATAGTATCGAACAATTGGGTCAATGTCAATTGGAACAACATCAGTAATGTTTTCTTGTTGGAACACATCATTATTTTCTAAAGGATCCAACAATTCTCCATCACTAGTGTCTGGAACATCAAAGACACCCCTATGTTGCACCCTTTATACTAACATTCCAAGGTTCACCCAATTTGTTATCATTCAGATAGAAGACTTCCTTAGCTTGACTAGGTAGGATAAATGGGTTTAGATTGGTACCACCAACTTGTGACGTCAATGCTTGTGCAATATGTATCAAATCGTATTGTTCTGTTTCTACCAGTGTCACCGGTGTTGTACCATTCACACTGGAACAAAACAACCTTTTTACCACATATGTAGTCAAATTCCAAAACCTTACACAAGTGACGCAGAAGTCATGCAATTTTCCTTCATGATCCCTGTGTGTAAGCACACCCCTATTCTGACTCGTACGGCGGTTGTCTAGATCTCGAGTATGGACCCGGCTGCTATTGATTATGCAACCTGAGTACTCTTTCACTAGCAAATTAGGACCATTTGCTAATGACCACAATTCATCAGTTGCCTCTAATGACTCTTCCATTCTCAATCTATTTATTTACAATTACATGTAACAAACAATAAGTAAATAATTTATGAATGACATTTTATAAAACTTTAATTTTGTTGAAGTTGTAAATGTTGAAAAATTATAAATGTTTTACCCTCTCTTTGAACCACTTGGGAAATTCTTGTCGTTATATGTGGGTTTATGTCATGTCTAGCTTGAGTTTGTAATAAAAAAAAATAAATAAATAAAAAAAAAAAGGAGATTACTACGTAGTTCCGCAAATAAAAAAGCTAAGCATAAACATAATTCAATGAAACACATACTCCAAATACTTTTCAATCTCTAGGCTATTGTACGACACAAACCAATGAGCAATATCACAAATTTCTTAAGACATTTCAGCATCTCGTGTGATTAGACCAATCGAACATGCAGTTTCTGTGAATACTATTAAACCTTGTTAACGTTCACCGCGATCTTCATTCCGTTCTGGTAGATTATGCACGGTTTCAATCCCAATCAACATACATTGAACAAAAAGTAATGCACTCTTTGACAATGTAAGCCTCGGCAATTGAACCTTCTGGTCGAGCTCGGTTGGTCACATATATTTTTAATGCTCCAAGAAACCTTCAAGAGAGAACGAATTAGGAGTATAATTACATATGCAACACACTTACGTAAATCTCATTTACAAGTATAAGTGTAAAAAATACCTTTCAATTGGGTACATCCATCGATATTGTACAGGTCCTCCAAGAATA